>VXAD01012519.1:1243642-1289141 GCA_013399195.1 Dicrurus megarhynchus
AGAGGCCTTTCCCCGCAAGCAGCAGCTGCGGCTGCACCGGCTCTCGGCGCACGGCGGCGGCGAGGACGGGCGGGGCGCGGCGGCGCGGCCCTTCGGCTGCCCGGTGCCGGGCTGCGCCTGGTCCTTCGCCACGGCCTACAAGCTGCGGCGGCACCTGCACTCGCACGACAAGCTGCGGCCGTTCGCCTGCGCGGCGCCGGGCTGCGCCAAGCGCTTCACCACCGTGTACAACCTGCGGGCGCACAGCCGCGCCCACGAGCAGGAGGCGGCGCACAAGTGCGAGGCGTGCGGGCAGCGCTTCCCCAGCGCCGCCCGCCTCGCCGCCCACCGCCGCCGCAGCCACCTGGAGCCCGAGCGGCCCTACCGCTGCGACTTCCCCGGTAAGCCGCCTCGGCTCCCTTCCCTCCCCTTCCAGAAATTGGGATCCCTGCCCTGAGGCCGTGCGGCGCTCGGCTCGCTTCTTCTCCCCGCCGCCTCTCCTTCCCCTCCGTGGTAGCCCAGAGTGTCAAGGAAGGTCCTCCTCTAGGCCACCTCAGTTATCAAGAGGAAAAGTTAGGGAGTTGGAGGATGGTGTGCCTTTCCTCCTGCGACTTTGTGCTGATGCAGTGAAACACCGCAAGACACTGTGCCAGCTTTCAGTGGGTGTGCCTTAACCCAGGCTATACTTGATTGCCTACCTTGGCAAAACAATTTTAATTCCTGGAAATAATGTTTAGGATTTCACTGTTCGTTTTTTTTTCCATTTTCCCCGATGTAATATCCTGAAAAACGATCCATGAGAGTACCTCGCTAAAAGCTGGGAGGGAGAAAAGAGTGCAGTTTTCCTGATTCAGTTTTGTCAAGCGGATGTGCTGTTTCCCTTTTCTCCCCAGGCTGTGAGAGAACGTTTATCACAGTGAGTGCATTATTCTCCCACAATCGAGCCCACTTCAGAGAGCAAGAGCAGTTCTCCTGCTCATTCCCTGGCTGTAACAAGCAGTATGACAAGGCCTGCCGACTGAAAATCCACATGAGGAGTCACACAGGTATTCACAGGGATGACTTGTACCTGGGGAAGTACATGGAACATAGTATGTGGAAAGTGGACTTCAGTGTGCTGGAAAAACTGAACGTCAGGAAGGGTGACATGAGTTATTTGGAGTCAGTGAAAGCATTTGATTCTTGGCCTTCTGGGGGTAGAAGTCTATTGAATCAAGTTGTCATATGCAAAGTAGTTAAGGACATGCAAAGCTTTGGCTTTCGTCATTGTGCACTCTGTCCAGAAAAAACTATCCCAGCTCTATTCCCAAGTTCATAGATGTTCAAAAGATTGCGTAAATTCTAATCTTGATACAAACAAACAGCTGAAAAACTCAGAACATGTGGAATGTATGTGCCAAGGTTTGGAACAGCAAGAAGAAAAATTTCAGCTCTGGCAAGCACTCCTGACTCATAAGGACCACTGCAAAGCTGAAATACCAGCCTTGTCATGCTACTGCTGTGTCCTCTACTGTCCTCTCCTTTTGTGATTTTACAGTTTTGAGGTTTTTTAAAGTGTCACTTAAAGTTCATAGGTGTGATGGAAACCAATTTCACATACTGCACAGTCTTGTAATTGTGGCACAGTGATAGAACATGAAAACAGGAAAAAACAGTTCAGTTGTGTTTCTGTTTTGAGTAATGCTTTTAGTGGTTATTGAAGCACCTTCAAGATAAAAGGTGGACTGATAAATACCTGTGCTCTCTGTTGCAATAGCCTGGACTTAAAGAAAGCCCAGATTGTTCCAAGAGGAAGGGAGGTGATAGTACTCTGCAGTGCATTGCAGGAGAGGCTGTTGAGTTGTCTTGTCTTTAATTCATTCAACTTAAGCAGGTTTTAATATTTTCTAGTAGCGGTATATTTTTTTGTATTAGATTATTAATGTAACATTTTTTATTCAAGGTGAAAGACCTTTTATCTGTGACTTTGAAGGCTGTGGCTGGTCTTTCACCAGCATGTCCAAGCTTCTGAGGCATAAAAGGTAAAGGGAACTTTTTCTGATTATACTGTCCTAAGCCACTGGCTGTTTGTTTGTCTTTGTTTCTCTTCCAGTAGCTAAGCAGTAGTGAATTTAATCATGCCAATGGCAATTTCCTTCCCTTGTAGGAAACACGAAGATGACAGAAGATTCATGTGCCCAGTAGAAGGCTGTGGGAAGTCCTTCACAAGAGCAGAACACTTGAAAGGCCACAGTATAACTCACCTTGGTACAAAACCATTTGAGTGTCCAGTAGAAGGTATTGCTCCACTCTTGTATGTGTTTCCTGGTAACTGGTGTGTATTTTTTCTAAAGGTTATGTGTGCTTGGTACAGGACTGGAACAATTTAGAGTGAGTCTTCTGACAGGGTTTGAAGAGGTAAAACTAAATGGAAGACATTGTAACTGAACAAGTGATCGTTCCCAGAGTTAGGAATGATAGAGCAAACTTTCATAATGTAGCTTGACCACCCTCACCACTTCAGTGGGACTCCAGGAGCGAAGATTTTTGGGTCTGATCTGGAATTTTCTGCTTTGTAAAGTAAAACAGCTCTACTTGATGATTGTTTCTCCTTTTGATGGTGTTTCCAGTAGTTGTCATGAAGAATTTCAGATGCTGTAGTGTGAAGAGGTTGTGCTTTACACTGAATGACTTAAGAGTTTCATGTTGTCAGAAATGGGTTGTTGAGCTGTCCTAACCTTTGACAGGTTTATTTTCCTGTGGTTCCTCTGAGTATATGCCCAGGTGCTACAACATATCAAGTAGAGGATACTCTGATTTGTTAAGACATTAAATATGAACATCAAATTGAAACTTCATTAAATTTGAAACTTCAGAGCCTTATATATCTTCTTGCAGGTTGTTGTGCAAAATTTTCAGCACGAAGTAGTCTGTATATTCACTCCAAAAAACATCTTCAGGATGTGGACTCGTTAAAGACTCGGTGTCCTGTTTCCAGCTGTAATAAATTGTTCACTTCCAAACACAGTATGAAGACACACATGGTCAAGCAGCATAACTTCAGCCCAGGTAAAGTGTTTGTCTCTGGCTATCAGAGGGTGAAGTGGAAAAATTAAATGTTTTATTAAGGAAAATTAATAATGTGTAATTGCTGATGTTGAAATCTGAGTCCCATTTATATGAATGACAGAATCTTCTCTGAGACTGAAGTTGGTTTCACCCTCCTCTAAAATTTTCAGTGGGATCTCTCAGTATCTTAAAGTGATACTTGAGCTTGACCTCTGAAATTGTGAGAAATTGTAGCAGTTTTCAATGAAGTAGAGCTTGTCCTTTTCCATGCCATCTGTAGAATAAGAGGAAGGCCTAAAAGGATTTCACTTTTCACCCCTTTCACTCCTCTACAACCTGTACTTAGCCTGTACTGCCTTAGTGTTATTTTGTGGCAAGTGCTTTTGTAACTGGCACTTCTCAGTAAAAGAATGAACTTATTTCAGTAGGCTGCTTTTCCTTAAATCTGCTTTCAGGGAAGTTGGGAAGTGTTTTAGTAGGCTGAGAATATAGAATTTTAAGCTTTCTTTTCTCCCTGTTGTCTGTGAAAGCTCTGTCTTATAACCAAACCCTTCTCTTTCAGATCTCCTAACTCAGCTGGAAGCAACCAGCTCCCTCACCCCCAGCAGTGAACTCACTAGTCCGGGGCAGAGTGATCTCAGCAACATCGACCTCGTATCCCTGTTTTCCAACGTTTCCAGTAACAGTTCTGGAATTACAACGGACTTGGCGCTGGTGAACTCTGGAATTGTCACGATCGATGTTGCTTCGGTGGGCTCGACGCTGGGAGGGAACCTGCCTGTCAGTAACAATTCCCTGAGCCAGGCAGTTGATCCCTTGATCCTGGTGGCGAGCAGTGACATGCCCCAGAGCCTGGACAGTTCTCTCCTGCTGGGAACCAGTGCAACAGTTCTACAGCAAAGCACTTTAAATTTGGATGATGTACAGACGGTCAGTGCCGAAGCCTTGGGTTCGCTGGCATCTCTGTCAGTGAGGAATTCCAGTCAGGATGTGCACGGGTTGACATCCAGCAATAATTTAACAATAGACACAGCCACTTTGACTCCTTCCAGCAGCCTCGGCAGCACCAATGTGCCTGAGTTACTGACACCGACTAAAGCTGAACGGAATTTGCTTCCCAGCTCAGATGTGGTTGGTCAGCAGGAGGGCAGCAAAGTAGTGACACAGTTTGTGTTCTCCAACCCTCCGGGGAGTTACAGTGCACAGAAGGAAATGGATCTTGGCACAGTGACTGGCAGCTCGTTTTTGGTATGGAGTAACTGTATTCACTTTACCCCTAGATGAGACAGCCTGACTTTGGGGATATCCCTGGCTGCTCACACCTTATAGGGAGACTTTTCAGATTTTGCAGATCATGCATTTTGGCTCTCTTTTGATGAAAGATGTAGAACAGTATGTTGAGTAGTGTGTTTTCACAAGTAGATTCAGTGTGGTGACAAGTTCTCCTAAGAAATACTGGAATTCTGATGGGGACCGTTCAGGAAGAACCTTTCAAAATAAGCAGCCATCCACCTGAAATGGACTTCGCAGGAATACATGTTACATCTTGTTCATTTCATTCCAGGGAAAGATTTGGGCTGCAACAGTAACTGCAGCATTTTCACCTCAGTCCTCATTCCTGTTTTAAGTACTCTTCCCTTTCTGCTTCATTGTGTTACTGCAGCCTCAACTTTTTGTTTACATTACAAAGTAAATGTTTACACTCTTAAAATCTGAACACTTATAAAGGTGGAGCTAACTTCTTGTGTTGAACTCCAGATAATGAATGGATACAGGGAATTTATTGAAACTAATCAGAAGATTGGGGGAAACTAGAATTCAGTGTTTGCAGCATAGAAGATAACTGCATTTGAGAACTCACTAGTCTATGTTCATTGTCTTGTTTTGTTCTTAATTCTGAAAACCTTGCATCTCTGGGCTTTTTTTTTTTTTAACTAGGAGAGCAGTGGGTCTGCAAGAACAGACTACAGAGCCATTCAGCTGGCCAAGAAAAAGAAACAAAAAGGGAATGGCAGCAGCACAGGTGAGAAGCCATTAATTTTGTTAAATTTACTAAATAAAAATGTTTAGTATTTTTGGCAGTGCAGTGGGAGCAGGTTTCTGAGTAACATTCTTAAATGTCCCATCCTCTTTATTGCTAGTTAAAATAATTATGCATGTGGTGTACCATCTGTTACTCAGGATAATCACATTCTGTGGAATATCAGATTCACAGGAAGTTTACAAAGAAAGCTGTGCCCCATGATTCATTACAAGACACTAGCTGTCCATCTCTTTGTCTGTTTCTTAATTTCTTACTAAAACAAAATAAATTAATGTCACTTTGCTTTCTGTTGTTTATGCTTTTGGTCTTAGGGGGTTCTTTTACTCAGTACAGACAATGAAAATATCAGCTGGATTTTGCTTCTCTGTTTCAGTTAGTAACAGTGTTAAGGAATTTATTTTTTGATTATCTACATATACTCATTAGTCTCTCTTATACTTTAGCCTTGTAGAGAGTTCTTGTGCAGGGTGAGGTTTAGGTCATGATTCCAGATGTGTCTTCTTAGTTTGACTCAAAGCCATGTGATGTGAATAATAACCATTCCTTTGTCAGATCAAAGTGGTCCATGGCTCACTGGGCTTGCATGAGCTCAGGTTGTGTCTGCCTTTGGGGCTGGGGTGGAATATCGTATGCTTATGATATATCAATATCATTTATATAGAGTGAGTTTAGTGCTGCCTTGCTGTCTCTTAGACCTTCCTCCTCTGAAAATCAAGGCAATAATTTTTGAGGTGAGTTAAGAGACTAGTTCTGATTTGAGAACTGTTGTGTTTGTGTATTTGTAAAATGCATACCTGCCTAAGTTCTGTCTGGTTCAGCAAACCATCACATGGAAGGATAAGTGCTTTATGAAGCTACTTCTAAGGGGCCTTGTATTATCAAACATGGGCATGTATCGTCAAACATGTCATTTGGACATTAGTTTAAAAAAGATTATTGCATTTTGCATGTCTCCTAAGACGATCTCAGAAAATTCCTGTTTCTGTTCCTGCTCAAGACTCCCAGTAGTCCACTTTTCACCAGCTGTTGTGTCAGTGCTACGCTCTCAAAGTGGTCTAGAGAGTCTTGAATTTCTGATTGGTTTAACTAGATTGAGTGAATACTGTAGAGGGAAGCTCAGTGTTTAAAAAGAGCTTATCCAAGCCCTTCATTTGTTACAGATTTTTTAAAAACTCCAAACAAAAACCTGAAGAGCTGACAGGACTGGATTCTTACTTTTGTTTTGATTAGGATTTTGGTTTTCAGCTTGTGATACAGCAGCTGGTTCATCCTGCTTTAAACTGAAAAAAGCTTAAGGTTGTGATAGTTGTAGTTGTATAGCCTGTTTTACCTAGTAGTCCTTGAAATATTTCTGTAAATAATGATCTTCACTATGCATTTTTTACAGTTTAGAAAAATGATGTGCATGACTTCTTAGGAAATGAGTTGCAAAATTAGGAAGTAGATCTGCATTTTCTATTTTTAATTCCTTTCCATAACACCACAAATACGCTGATGTTTCTGTGCTACCACAGGGGAGAGCCCTAAGCCTAGCAGTTTGTGATTTTTTTAATGGTGTTCATGTAAAAAGGTGCTCAGTCAGCAGCTGGAATTCTCCAGCTGAGTGCTCTCTGGCCTTTTAGCAGTTGTCAGATGGTGCTTAATTATGTTGCACTGTTGTGGGCATTTGCTGTGTTGTATAAACAGCTGCAAAAATTTGAAAAATACTAGCTGAAAACTGGCAAATTCTTTCTGGACATTTAAGTACTAAAATTGCTTTCTTTTAGGGGCATCTGGCTCTGGTCAGAGGAAAAACAAGGGTGGTAAAGTAAGCCCTACCAACTTTTCATCATCTACTCCTGGCAGTCGACTGGGTGGTAACATAGTTCTTCCAAATGGAGGGCTGACAATAAGGGACCCTGCCACTGGAGCCCAGTATGTGCAAATTCAGCTTCTTCAGGTAAGAGCTGAGGAGAAAAAAAACTATGCTCAGCTTTTCTGTCATCCAGACTCACATTTATGGAAGAATTTGAGTATTTGTGAACTCTGGTACTACCGCCCCTGGATGGGGTCTTGAGCTCTGCAGTATTCTTACATTATTCCATCTTTTATTTACAAAGTAAATGAGATGGACATGAAAACATTCCTGCAAAAAAAAGTTTCAGCCTAAACTGTTACTTCTCTAATCTGTTGAAATAAAGCTTAAGATATAGAAAAACCAAAAGTACCTAATAATTGGGTGGGGACTGATTAGTGGAGCATGGCAGGTAATACATTTTTTGCCAGGTGTATCTGTGTAGTATTCAGAGAGAGGGTAAGTTCTTTCTCCTTTATTCCTAACAACTCTGGTATGGTGAGACCTAATGGCAGAGTTCTCCATGGATCTGGTTTTTTGATGGAGGTACACATTTGTAACTTTCATGTTAATATCAGCGTCATGAAAACATGATGAAACTTGTTGCATGTTTCTGAGTGTTAGATTTGTTGAAAGATGAACCATTCCTTCCTGTTCAGATCTTGCCAGTGTTCCAAGTTGATGAGGACAGGATAATGGGTTGTACATTGAGCTAGGTTCAGATTTAAGTTGTAGTTAGCTTTCCACAGCTTTGTGGATCTAGGCCTTACTAGTACAGTGCAGTGGCTTTATCAGTTATTTTAAGATCGTGCGGCTGAGTGAAATTTGCCATATTGTGCTGAGATACTTGGGGGTTGTGTAATTTCATCATGTTTCTACATTCACAGGATGATTCCCCAGGAGAGGGAGATCTGCCCTTTCAGCTGAGCTCTCAGTCTTCCTCTTCACATTCTCAGCTTACAGTGGATTTACCTGTTCACATACTTCAGGTACAGCATGTCAAAGTAAAGACAGTTTACTGTGAGCACTCTCTTGTTCTGCCTGATGAAAATACCTTATTTTCCATTGGGAGTTGAATTTCACTCACAAGGAGTAGTAAGCAGAGAGCTGCACTGCATGACTTATCTTGTGTCTGTTATCAACCTTTGATACATCAGAGGTGGTTGGTTTTTTTCCTCTGTTAACTGAGTAATGAATAACTAAATGTTACTCATTTTTTCTGAAATGCCCCATCCTTGTTTTCTTGATCCCATCCTGTACATACTAGGTGGGTCAAGAAGGAGGATCAGAATTGGAATGTTGCAGGCCACAGGAAGGGTGGGAAGTGGGAAGTAAAATCTTGAGCCTAGATTTCGGAGTGGTGCTCTTATGGGAGTGTCAGTTATGTTAAAAAGCCTGCTCAGGGACCTCGTTTTTGATAAACTCTGCAATGCACCTATATCCTGCCAAGTGTGCTTCTCCTGAATAGAAAATAAAGCTTTTTTATAGAGGAGGGACACCTTCCTCAAAACCTAGAAATACAAGAGGAGTGGGATTGTTGGCCATAGTAGGGAAGAAAAACTGATTTTAGATATTTTTCCATTAGTAATATTCGTCTGAAGTGTTCCATAAAAAAAACTGGCAACACTGTTTGGGTGGATCCCTGAAGTGGGAAAGCTTTGGGTTTCCTGTGAGCCATTCCAAGCATTTCTCTGGTGTTGGATAAATGTCAAGATAATCTTGCTGATAAGCATTGAAAGCATCTAGAGGTGAAAGTACTTCATGCTGTCTGTTTGCTTTAACAGGAGTCACACAATTCCACTGAAGATGATGCAGGTTCTGATAACTCTCAGTTCACTGGAAGCACAATAAATTTACAGGATCTGGAATGACATTATTAAGAGCAGTTACTTGAAAACAAATTGGGCAATCATGACAGAGTGAGATAACTGTGTGGGTCTTTTTCCAAGGAAAATACAAAAAGTAGGAGAACTGAAGTATGGTTGCACTCTTTGTGATTTGCTAAAGGCAGTTGCAGCTGAAAGATTTTCTTTAAAAATGTAAATCCCACTTGATGTGCCTGTGTAAGATACCCTGTCTGCCTGGTGGCTGGGGAGGCTGAGGCAGACTGCCGTACAGTGTTGTTTCAGGGAGAAGTACTTTGTAACACTTCAAACTGAGGTAATATTTACTGTTTTCACAGGAAAGCAAGTATTCTACAGCTAACAAGTGCAAATTTATAATCCTGCCTACAACAGTTAAAACTTTCCTTCCATTGGTCTCCTCTTGGAGCCAGTGGCATCAAGGAATTAAGAGCTAAAAATTACAAGTGTTTTCCACACAAGAAAAAAAAAGGATTATTTCGGCCCCTGTGTTTTGGCAGAAAACTGGAATAAAGTGTCACATGTAACAAAATTAATGTTCTATGCCATGAAAATGAAATGCTCTAAAATCTTTGTTTTAGAAAGCTAGATTCTAAATGTTAACTTAGCTGTGAATCAGTTTGTAGCTCATGTTGAGTTTCTCCCTTTCCTTGCTCCTGCATCCCAAATACTTTGCTGAATTCTTCCAGCAAAACTTGAAAAAGAAAACTGCAATAGAACTATACTCACTGTAAGTGATTAGCTAAGAGTCCAACAGCATCTGAGAGAGGTTTGTTTTATCTTTGTGTTCCCTTTTTTGGGAGGAATGTTGACTGTCATGTAAATTTAAGCACCTTGATTTTTATCTCATCTATAAACCGCTGCCAAGTTACCTATGAACTGGCCACTACCTTTTTATTTAGGGTTGTTTGGTGTTTTTGTTTTGTTAATTGAACACTGTTAACACATGTTCGTTATTGCTAACCCAGAGTGTCACATGCACATGGAGCTTCCGGCTGGTTTACAAAATATGCAGTTGTCAGAGTATTTTGTGAGGGGGAAAGTTGTTGCCCAGGAAGATTTGCCCCTGAAAAACTGCAGTTTCTCTTGGGGTGGGGGGGGGGGTTGTATGTACTCTACTTACCTGGATTGCAGACACCTAAATAAGTATAGGGTTGTATAGGGGAAAAAACCACCTTTGGTTACATTTTAAGGTAGTAATTTAAATGTTTCTTATGGTGATGTTATGAATGCCTGTAAAAGTATGTATAGGAGTTTGATAAAAGGCTGTTTGTACTTTTTTTTTTATTCTCAGTGAGGTGTGTGTATGCACGTATGTGTATTTTCTTTTTTTTTTACAAAGTAAGATATGTCACGGAGAACGTTGTGATCTTTCTAATCTTGCACATATTTATTTATTTTACAGTTATACTGATGTCAAATTCACATGAGGTCGTTCAGAAATGCTTTTAATTCCTGTGCCTTTTGAACTATGTATGTGTCCATATAAATGCTTTTTTTGAGTGGAGATTTGGGGAGGAAAAAAGCATACAATGAACTTCAGCTCCTGATTTGTAGGCAGTATTGTATCTCTGGTTGAACCAGCTTTATTTTTCTATCTTTAGCCTAATTGAGCATTGAGGTCTCTCTGTTCCTCTCAGAGTTTACATCTTATGTCTGGGGAGAGTCTGAACCCTCTCAGGCTGGATTTCCAAACCATTTGGTAGATGAGATCTACCTGATGGCTGTGACTGCGGCTTGGAGTCCACTCCAGAGAGGTGGAAAGATTGAGGAGGAATTCTGCTGAAGGGTCTTGCTCTAGTGGTCACCGTGCTCTCCCTGGAAGCTGAGACACCTCGAGCTCCCAATGCCTGCATTATTCTCTTCTCAAGGACCATACCAGTTTGTAATCTATTAAAATGGCCAAGGAACACTCCATCTTTTTATGGGACTTGCAACCAAATCTTTCTACTTCTGAAAATGTACCTCACTCAGCTTTGTAAGTGAATGTAAAGTGCTAACCTCTTGAGGGCGGAAAATTGGATCACTTGGCTTAGGCTCCATTGCTGGCAATGGATACCTGAAAAACTGCTGATGCAAAAGGGTTAATAAAGCTTTTTTTTTTTTTATGGTCAGTTTGTCACTGGGTATTGTTCTTTGCATGGATGCCTCTGACACAAAGCTAGTTGCTGGCAGCTTGGTTTCTGCAGAGAACTCTTGTTTTTCCTTCGGTTGCCTCTTCTCCACTGTAGTGGGGTGAAGTCTGTAACGACTTTGGATTAGAGCATAGCCCTCAGATTTTACACTCCTTCAAAAGACCTGTGATTATCATAAATGTCTGTGAGGTGCCTGGCTTAGTTGTGCCTTAACAAAGATTGTCACCTAGGATTGTGATAGATCTCACTGCTCAGTTTTGTAGGGATAGTGCTATTGGCATCAAAAACTGAATGAGAAAAGCATTGGTGCTTAGCATGAGCTTGAGAAGCAAAATGAGAGAATTTTTATTTATTTTCTTAGGCAAAATATCAAAGGAAGGGAAAAGGGGTTGCAAACTTTCCCTGGAATCTTAGGATAGGAGAAGGAAATTTCATGGGACAGTAAAGTTCAACTGAGCAGTCAAGACTGACAAAACGTAGATCTACAAAAGACTTCCAGAACAGCATCAACCCTATGAGCTGTGGTTAAGGCTGTGCCATCAAGAGAAATAATACAATTGTTCTTCCTTCTCCTTATCTATTTCCTTGGCTGTTCTTCTCCTTCCTGGCAGGTGCATTGGAATGCAAGGCCATTGTCTCCAAGTTCTGCAGAGGAGGACGAGGTGCTGCATCAGTGCTTGGTAGGGTGTCTGACCAGGCAGCTAAAGCTGGGAGGGACTGTGGCCCTTGCCCTGATCTCTAGGCAGGCTGCAGGGTGTCTGCTGGGTGTGCTTTCTGTATTGGAAAGCGAATGTGAAGCACCTGAAGGTCGTGTGTGTGCTGCTTCAGTTTCTACAACTCACTGTTGTACCTACAACTGCTTTCTGAGTAAAGCCTCTTCAGTACTGTGTCAGGAAGAGAACGGGAAGTTGGAGATCCAAAGAAATATCAGGGGGAGACTACAGAACCCTCTATTTTATTTTCTCTTGGCTAAAGGGGCAGGGACTCATGGCCTCTGCTCTCGAGTCACCTGTGCTGTCACTGCTTTGGTGTGTGACAGAACCGGTGTGTCCTCACGGCCATGGTGAGCTGGGGAACGTGTAGCAGGAGCCATGGCAGAAGCTCGCACTGAGCCTCCTGAGGGGCCAGAGCTCAGTGTGGCAGGATGTGGAACTTGTCAGAAAAGGTGTGGTTTGATGGTATGGCTGAGCTGATCTAGGGCCTTGCTGCCATTATCTGTAGTGTCCTGCTGCTGCCCAATTCCTCATTTGCCAATTTTTGTGCTTTGTTTAATACAGTCAAGTTAATGAGTTGAAATGAGCTTACTGAGAATTGGCAAGTAGTGCAGGGGATCATGTGGTCAAGAGAAGGATGATGGAAGGGCACTGAGCTGGAATAATGTGCACTGTGACTGACTTCCCAGCAGTGGCTTAAGTTACATCACTCTTGTAAATTGGGCTACACCTGGCTACAGGTGCCATCCCCACACAGCTGTGGAGGCCTCTTAATAACAATTTCCCTTAAACACTTGATATTCAGTGTACCCCCAGCTTCTCCAAAGTGAGCTGTTGAGATGAGGTGTTTCCACAGACCACTGCACTTACCTTTTTTCCTTCAGGTACCTGTGATCTTTCCATGTCCCTTTTCAATCCTTCATCCTGCTGGTGCTTCAGTTGTTTCTGCTTTTCCTCTCTGAGCCTTTTGAAGAGAGGGAATAAAGGATGGGTTAAATGCAGCATGCAGCTACACCAGATGTGCTTTTGACACACAGCATCAACATCTAACATTACATCTTGCATCACATCTTCAGATCGGCATTGGAACACAGGGGTTTGGGTACAGCTGCTGCTGGAGTTGGTTGCTGTGAAGGGGGTAAGAGGGAAGCATTGCCTGCAGTTGGTCCTACTCTTTCTGGAGTGTTGGGTGGAAAAAGCATGTCAGGCTTTGAAGCAGATGTTGGGACAGTTGATTTCTGTTAAAGACATGCTCTGCACCCCTTCAGCAGGTGACTTACACCCTGCAGTTGTCCAGGATGCTCACCAGCTGTGGGGAGGGTGATGCTTACTGTATCCCCAGTTCTCACCAGTGCCACCAGCTCTGTAACACACAGGGGTGAGCAGGAGGCTGTTACACCCATGGAGCTACACGGGGCCCAGAGGGGCACGGTGGAGGCCAACACTGTTGCTCCTGTTCCCTATGGAAATGAAATGCTGGAACAGAAATGGGCTCAAGCTATGGAACACTGGTGCAGAGAAACTGCAGTCTTAATTGTGTGATCTTGAGGAAAACGTTAAATGCTCTTTGAAGGGTTTGTTGTGTTTTGGTTTTTTTGGGTTTTTTAGGTTTTTTTTTTGGGTTGTTTGTTTGTTTGTTCTTTTGTTGTTTTTTGTTTGGTTTTTTTTTTTTGCTGGTTTTGGTTTTTATTTGGGGGGTATGGTGTGTGGTATCTTTCCTGAATTGTTCTTCTCCATCCCTAGCATAGAATAAATGCGTGTCTTACTTATTTTGCAATTTAAGAGTGCAAACCCATTCACAGAATATCAGGAAGAAGCACTATACCTTTTCTACTACACAGCTGAATAAAGATGCAGAGAAAGAGAATAAGCAGAAGGGAAATGTCACTGTTCTGGCTTTAAATCCTCACTCTAATCTGTCTGATTCACTTGAGGATGGCCAGATACAGTCATCAGTTCAGTTATCTTTGTTATTTGTGAGGGGAAATCTTGTGTAACTGGGCCTAAAGGAATGTATCTCATCTTGGGATTTACACTGATTGTCTTAATTGCTACTATTTAATCTAGTAATACAAGTTAAAAGTTTTGTAGAAGAAACATTTCAAAGCTGGAGTTGTTGACAAATGCCCTTATGTATATATTAAAGTCTGACAAAATATCAGGGCAAGGCAGACTGTGTTAACTTGAGGTTTAATTCTCTATTCAGTTTAAATTTTGTTACTGTAAATTGTTTTCTTAAAATGACGATTCTCATAATTGAATCTGTTTTTGTTTGTGGGTTTAGTGTTTTCTTTTTTATTTTTCTAGATTTTTCTAATGTAGCCTGCAGGTCTTTTCTAATGTAGCTGTGGGCTGCTGCTCACTGACAAGGAGATGCAAGTTCTATGAATGTAGAACCCTTACAGAAGTAAAATGGGATGGATTGCTCACATGGGATTTCAGAGTGCTGCTAGAGTTTTTTGGGTTGATTTGGCTCTTTCAGCTGTCAACACTTAAAAATAGAGCTGTTTTCCAGAAGAGGGTCTTGCCTTACCTTGCCCTCTGTTCCTTTCTTATGGCTTTCACAGCCTTTTCTATCTTTGCTGCTGGGATTCTCTCCACGCTGTCCAGCAAGTCATTGAGCTTTTTTTCTATTACCTTTAACATCTCTACTGTTGGCAGGTTTGTCTCATTGTCTCCAGTGCAGTTCAAATAGACTTCCAGCACCTTCTTGTTCAGGCTTGCCAGAATTTTGTCCTAGAGGTGACAGGAGATATGGTGAGTGGCACAGCTGGTTCTGACAAGTAGAACCATAATATCCCTCCAAAACCGAAGGAAATCCGTAAAGGAAACGCTTTAATTCCCTCAACAAGACTCAATTGCTTGTTTCCTGGTTGGCTAATGGCAATGGCAGGGACAGATGGCTGTACTGAGCCATTCTCCTGTTGGTCTCATCTTCCCAGTTTGGCTGTGACCTGGGACAGGCGGCAGCTGCCCAGTTGTCTCTGCGACAACATCACCTCACAGCAGCTGCATGGAGCAGACACATTTGCCCCAGTTTGCTGCCTCAGCCGTGCCCCAAACTGCCCTTGCTGTAGCTCCATTGCTGGGACACAGTGCTGGTCCCTCCCCAGTGCAACCCCTGTGTGCTCTGTTCCCAGGGTGGATGCGGCTGGTGGAGAGGAACCACTTGTGCACACGTGAACCCCCCTTGCCTGGATCCCAGCGCGTACCTGCTCATCAGCTTCGTGTTCTCCAGAGGAAAAGAGCTGAACTTTGAGCTTCAGATCGGCTACTTTCTCTTCTTCCTTGGCGACACTGGCTCGGAGGGTGCTTACCTGCTGTTTCAGCGCTGCCAGCTCCTTCTCCCTGGAAGACAGAGGGAAAGAGGAGGTATTTGGAAAGCGCACCTCTGGAACACAGGCTCTGCTCTCCCCAGCCTGGGCTGCTCCCTCCTGCTGCCGGCAGATGGAGGTAACACTTCAGCCTTTCCTGGGAACTTGCACCCACAGCCCGAGAGAACAGGGAACTTCGGGTTTTTTTCTGGAAAAGCAGTTACTGTGCTGGTGTGGGGGAGGGAGAAGTACCATAGCTAAACATTCAAGGTTTCTTAGTAAGTCAGTGGGGGATCCAGATTACCCTTGAAACTTCCACAAGGAGATAAGCTACATTTTAAATGGGAATATATATGTTTACCTGCCACTGAAATTGGAGATTACAATGACATTTGGGTTCCCTGTGGTCTTCCTCTAGGAAGGTTTTGCACTGAGTCAGCATAGGTGCTGCTCTGGATCGCTCCAGGAATTGCCTTGTTTCTTCCTTTGGTCTTCCTTCATGAGAATTACACTATACTTCTATCTTATATCCATGCCAGGATGTTTAATGCATCAGTTCCCCAGCCTGTGCCTTGAGGCCTAAGGAATTAGTCCCAAGCTCAAGCCTCATCTCTTATAGTAAGCATAGATGGGACACTTTCCTAGGAACTCACAAGAAAGACCCTGCTGTGTGAAGAGCACCACTGTGCTCTACGATGGGGGGGTGTCTGTGGGGGCAGTGGGGTCGCTCATGTCTGAAATGTGGAGCACAGGGACGCCTTCCCATCACTTGCAGGGTCACACTTACATGCTTTCATGTGTGGTGATGAAAGTGTGTCGGACCTTGTTCCAACTCTCCTCAATATCCTGGGAGTTCTGGATGAGGGATATGTTCTCATCCTGCATCTCCATGAAAGTAGTCAGCAATTGTTCAGGATCAGTAAAATAGAGCTCAGGCTCCTGGAGTGGAAAACACATGTGATGAGTTTCTTCCCTTCTCTAGCTTCCATTCCACTGAACTACACGGAGGTTGGGCTGCACCAGCCCTGGCTGTTCAAACGCTCTTCCACCTAGAGAGGTCGGTGTTTGTCCCTGTACAAACATCCCCCCCTTCCTGCCATGTGTGTAGCTTTGCCTCAGTAGCTCACCGCCAAAACAAATTGCACTTTGGGGGGTAAAAAGTGTTGCAAACATCTGTGAGTGGGAAAACTTCAACTTCAGCCACAAGCCAGTAACTGCACTAATTTAAAAATCTTTCATTTTATGATGTCATATCTCACTGGAGGATGGCAAGCTTAGAGACGATGGTAGGTTTTTGGAAAATGAAGGAGGAAAGTTAAACTAAGGTATTTATAATACGTGTTGCTAAATCATGAACATTTATGAATGTTTAAACATACATTTATAATTTGTAACTACAGTAACTCCTCTATACTGTGACTAATGGTTAGAAGGTGAAGGAAATTAGTAATGTTGGTAAATGATGCAGGACAAACAAAATGCAAATATTTCAACATAAGACTTCTGACCTCGTCTTCGTCCGAGCTGATTTCACTTTCTGCATCCTCCAATGAACCTCTGAAAAAGCATTTTGTGTGTTAGGCCCTTAGAGAAATGACAGCTCAGAGGAGATCTCGTTAGTGACATATGAACACTGTTATTGTTCACTGTTAACTCCTGAGTCCTTTGCATGTTCCCACCTTTGCCTCCCTGCAGCTGTAGGATATTTAGGGGTCAGTAGGGTCTAGGGGTCACACAAACAGGCAGCACAGGAGCTACTTTTGTCCATGAGCAAGCTGCCTTTTGTGCAGCTCTGGGTTGTGCTGGCCAGTGGGGCTGGAACACGACACATGAACCTGAACTGAGGGTGTCGAGCCAAATGCCTTTAAACTCCCTGGGAGGCTTTGTTTAATGCTTCTTCCTCTACACAAGAGCTGGAAGAGGGGAAAGGGGTGCCTGGCTGCTGTTGGCAGCTCAGTCTGCTCATCACTTTCACTTGTACCTGTCACCCTGTGCCATGAAGGATTAAAAACCTCTGTTTGCATCACCTTAGTGCCAGCCCTGCTTGGGGCAGGCTCTCAGCAGAGGATTTGAGGACGGAACTCACTTGGAGCAGGCATATAGGTACTGACTTGCACACCTGACAGCTTTCTGCTGGTACTTGAATTTGTTCCAGTAAGCACCAGGTCTTGGTATGCCCAGCAAAGGTGAGCAGTGGGATTCCCCTGTGCTGACTCCCGGTCAGCTGAGTGCTCTTTATAGTACTTAAGTCTGTTGTTTGCATCGTCTGGTACTTACAGTTCTCTTGATAAAAGAGGCTTCAGGAAGTGTTTGAGCTGTGGCGTGACATCATGTGACCTGAAATCCAGACTTTCTGAGAACAGCAGGGAACTTGGCATATCCGTAAAACTGATGCTAGGGGCAGTGCTCGTCCCGGCTGTCAGACCCTGGTCTGGAGACAAGAGGAGGTGTCCACTTAGAGCCCGGGGCTCTCTCGCAGGGTGGAGCAGCAGCACTTTCCTGGCACTCACCCTGCTCGGCGCTGGGGGGGGATGCAGTGCTTCTTTCCTTAACTCTGGATTCTGTTTTCATATCCTTTTCTTTTTCGTGCCTTTTTCTGTGTTCCTCCTGCCACTCTTTTGGAGATAGCTGGTAGAGGATGTCCCTGTACATCTTGTACTCCTGCAGAGTGTCCTTGAATCTGGAGATATCACTGGGTTGAGAGAAGCGGACAAAGTTTGTTAGCAGAGAGGGAAGCTCCTGTTTGAACAGGTTCTTTCTCACTCTTGATGCTGAGTTTCATCCAGAGAAGGGGAGAGAGGACACATGTTTTCATGGGCATGCAAAGGCAAATGGGAACCTGCCCTCTGTGCCCTCTGTGGTTTCTCATGTGGAAACTGCCTGGTCACATCTCTGGCCAGACCCTTGCTATGGTACTGAGCTTGCTAATTTTTGAATTTTTATTTGAAAAGAGATGAGAAATTTTTCCAGCTCAACTCATAATGGTAATTATAGTTATTTCTTTCATCTTTCCCTAGGTCCCCATTAAAATGCATTACTTAGTTTTGTTTGGATTTTAATCTGATGCTAGGCATTTAATTTTGGGTTTGGAATATTTATACTTTTTTTAAAATGTCATTCGAAAACTAGATGAGCTGTTTTAGAAACAAAGCCAGCATCTGGAAAACAAAAGCCAAAACATTTTGACTCTTAAAATGGAACATTCTTAGAAATCTATCCCCTGCAAGGACTGTGAAGATATAGCACTGTAGGGGCTGTTAAAGGTGAGGCAGGAGTAATGAGCGATCTTACCTTTGGATTTTCTTTATTTGCGTAGTGATTCCCTGGATCTCTGTTATTTTCTTTGTCTTTGCTGAGGTTTCTCTTTTGGCCCTAGGAAAGGATGCATAACCATAAGCCATTAAACAATGTAGTAGTGAGTAGTGAATTGAGGTGCCTGTGAAACAGTGAAAAAGATGTGATATGAGCCCTAGAAATCTGTTATAGATGTATCCCAGGAGATGCTTGGCTCCTGCCTGAAGACCCTCTTTCTCTTGGCAAAGCATGACATCCCAGGGTTCAGGCCTCCCTAATGTGGCTGCTGCTGAGCATCAGTTGCAGCTCTGCCCTTGTGATACCTGTAATGGGCCAAAGTGCTCAATTTGCTTCACTGAGGGGACTGTGAGGGGTTGGGTAGAGGCATCTCCCTCCAGTAAGGGTGTTGTGAGAAGAATGGAAGTGGTGGGGCCACCAGCAGGTTCCTTGCTGCCACCAGATCAAGGGCTTTTTGCAATGAGGGTATTCCCCGGCTGTTGATCTCCTTCCTGTCTTTTATTGAATGTGTGGGAAGAAAGTGCCACCAGAACTGTAACTCTGGGAAACTCAGAGTGTTCAGCCAAAACCCTGCAGGGAGATCAAGCAGCAAATCTGTACCCAGAATGAAATAGCACACGGGTGGTTCCTTCAACATTCCTTACATTCTCAGTGCTTCAACAGAGCTGTTATGGTTCTCCTTCAGGAACTCATCAAACATGGCAGCGTCCTTCTCCATCCTTCTCTCAGCCTTTTCCAGTTTCTTTTCCTCGTTCTTTGCTATGTTCTCCATCCTTTCAATCTCCCCTCGCTTTACTGCAATGGTATACTGAAATAAACCCCAAAGGCAACACAGTCACATCAGCTGGTTGGTTTTAAAGGTACATTGGTTTAGCTTGGTACCTGGTTACCAAATCCCTTACAGTTGTGGGCAGAGAGGGTAAGGATTTCAAACCCAGGTGTGTGACTTAGTGCAAGCCAGGTATGTGGAGGCCAGGAGTTATTTCAGAAGGAACATAGCAAATAAGCAGTGAATCTAAAGACAGAATTCAGAAGTCCCAGCACTGCATTAACTCCTGGCTGACAAAGATCAATTCAGCTGTGTTATAGCACAATAATAGAGGTGACTAATGGGGGTATTCCAGCACAGTTACTCCATTCCCTTGAGTTCAGAATGGCTCCCAGCTACAATTTATGTATAGGACAGCAGCAGCCAAAGGTCAGTGTATCTGTGCATCTCACAAATGGAATAGTTTCATGGTGGCTACTGAATGATGGGAATGACCTACATTCCTGTATTTCTTGGCTAGGAATTGCTGGGCTACAGACTCTGAGTGGCTGTAACACAGGACTTGGACAGTCAGTTCATGAGGTCTGATGTGTGCCACCTTGGAAAGATCTCTAGGCGGTGGATCTCAGGTGAATAAACATCAAAACAAAGCAACACAGGGAAGAGTAATTAAATGAACAGAAAGTAACATGCTGAAAGCCAAGTACCTCAAGAAAAAAGATCTGCTTTCTGTCCTGTAGGTAGCCATGGAAGGTCTCCCTGTCTAATGCATAATCTGAAATTAGAAAATAAAGTTGCTTAGACTATGGAGGGGGAAATATGGCCAAGGCAAAAGACAGTGAATATGTAGGCTGCCATGAGCATGGATCTGGCTGGTGTTGGAGTCAGCAATATTGATTATTGTATTACAGTTATAACCTTGTTTAGGATCAGTTTCGTATGGGTTTTCATGGAGTAAAACCAGGTAGAATGGAATGGAGAATCTGGTCCTTGTCCTCTAGACATTAATGGCAAATCTACTCCTCATGTCAGAGCCAGAGAATCTAAGCCTGTATCCATTAAAATCCAACTTTAGCTTGGCTTAGTAGAAAGGTTTCTGTGACACAAGATCCTGCGAACTGTCAGCTGGCTGCCAGCTCAGCTGCTGCAAGGCTGGTGGAACCCAGGCTCCTGTGAGGAGTGGCCCTTGCTCTGTACGTAAACGCCTGAGCTGGAGATGGCTCAGCCATGCAGAGGTTGGCAAGGTACAGCACAGACCTGTCTGTCTGCATGACCTCACCAAAACCAGCCAGAGCCAGCTGCTCCTCCCATCCCCTCTCTGGCCTTTGCTTTAGGCTGTTACCCAGCTGAGCAGCACCACTGCAAAGACAGCGACTGTTCTCCACCTTTTTTCATGGCTAACTTCCGTGAAAGCAGCTCCTGAAGAACTTTCAGTCTCTCTTCACAGGTTGCCTCTTTTCTGCTCTCCTCTTCTTCCTCCCTTTTCAAAGCTCTCCTCAACCCACTTTTGGCCTTAATTTTAGTGGAGTAAGTAGTTTTCTCATGGACTTTCATAGTTTTCCTCTTTTCACGTTCCTGTGAGAAATGAGACATGTGGACAGTTTGATCCTGTGCTTTGTTTGCTGTGGTTTTTAAAGACATGAGTAAGTTATTGACAGCCTAGTAATTTGCAGAGTGCTGATACCCTGCTAATGCATGTTTGCCTGGTTTATCTGACTAATCCCAATAATATTCTCTCTCGAGGCAACTGAAACACTAAATTTCTTAGCACTTGTTCTCATTAGTTTGTTGATTTGTATTCAGCATCTATCCACCAGCTGTGCCAGTTTGTACCCACTCAGTGTCCTCATTTTTCCTTCCTGGGTTATTGCTGTGAGCGAATGGAAATTTTCTGAGATTCTTCCTTTGAGTCCCCTGGTTAAAGGGGGACAGCCTACACTTAACCAACTCAGTCCAACTTTCACAAAGACACTTAAACCATTAAGTTCAGATTGAGAGGATCTATTCAAACCCACTCCAGAACCTTCTGGAGGGTAAAAGGACTGAAGTATAATTCCGTGTTGTCTGCACAGTTTGGGCATGGTTTATGCTGAGGACATCACTCATCAGACGGCCTTAGTGTACTGCTTCCTAAGCTCTTCCCCACAATTGTATAGTGACCTCCAACCCAAGCAAAAACCAGACTGTATCAGTCACCAGGGTGAGGTGAGGAGGGCTTGTTTTAGACCTCTTGCTTCCTTCCATGCTATGCCAGGCTGTGCAACCCCGTGCAACAATCAGACCGCTCAGAGGTCACAGAATCACAGAAAGGTTTGGGGTGGAACCTTAGGGATCATTTAGTTCCAACCCCCTGCCATGAACAGGGATACCCCACTATCCCGAGTTGCTCAAAGCCTCGTCCAACCTGGCCTTGAAACAGTTCCAGGGATGGGGCATCCATAACATCCTTGAGCAACCTGTGCCAGTGTCTCACCACCCTCACAGTAAAGAATTTCTTGCTAACATCTAATCTAAATCTCTCCTCTTCTAGTTTAAAACCACTCCCCTTATTCTATCACAATCTGCTTGTGTAAAAAGTTGCTCTTTTTTTATAAGCACCTTTTAAGTATTGAAAGGTCACAGATAGGTCTCCCTGGAGCACTTTCTTCTCCAGGCTGAACATCCCCAGCTTTCTCATGAAGAGGTCTTTTGATCTCTCATGCACTAAATTTTGGTATTCTGTTGGGTGGGTGCCTGCCTTAGTAACTGCTTGTTATATAGTTTAGCCTAAAGCATGTGTACATACCACCTGTGCCTTTTTAATTTCCTTGTCCCTCATTGAGAAAAGTTCAGTGTCTGGTGGGACTT
Source organism: Dicrurus megarhynchus (assembly GCA_013399195.1). Taxonomy (NCBI): domain Eukaryota; kingdom Metazoa; phylum Chordata; class Aves; order Passeriformes; family Dicruridae; genus Dicrurus; species Dicrurus megarhynchus. The sequence continues at coordinate 1,265,500 of VXAD01012519.1, forward strand.
TAAATGGATTTTTCATTGGGTTTCCTTCATCCTCTTCTGTGCTTTCTGGGAAAAACAAAACAAAACAAAAAAACCAACAAAAAAACCAGGATGAGGACATTGAAGATGTGAAGCTGAATATCTGGACCCACTGCAAAGGGATGGGATGTGCTGTGTCACACCTGGAGGGTGGGCAGAGCTCCCAGCTGCAGATGTCTGACAATGCTGGATCAAGAGCAGGGAGCTGGACAGGGCTTCTGAGAAGCCAGTGGTAAAACTGAGACCTCTGTATGGTTTATGTCACTTGACCATGTCTGATGATCAACAACAGGATTTCTGCCAGGGATTTTTCTAAGTCTGTAGCTTTTACCCATTTCATCTGTTTTGGGGCAGAAGAACCTGACTTCAGGCCTCTCCTCTGACCTGACAAGGAAAAGGTGCTGGAGCACTGTGTCCTTACCTGACAGCGCAAGGTGGGTTTCCATTTCAATTTTGTAAGAGAGACTTTTAGATGTTGATGCTGTATGTCAGGATGGTGTCTTTGACCCTGGCCCAAAGAAAATCATAAACAAATCAGTCAGCTGGGATCTGCCAGTAATTGATGTGATAAGTTTTACTGCAGTGATAGGCCTAGGGGCTTTCTGTATCTTAACCACTGAGCCGTTAGTCTCTGTAGCAATTAACAAAAAGCTCAATTAAACTGGTAAACATATATGTTTTGATCTCCAAAAGGAGATGTTCACTCCTGGCTTATGTGGAAGCTGTGTAAAACACAGTCCTCCTTACATGCAAACTGATGGGAAACCAACAAAACAAATTTGGAGACAGCAGCAACCCAAGTCCCTTGTCTCTTTTTCCACCCAGTCACCAGTTCTGATCCACACCCATGCTTTTTCATCCTTCCATCACTAGTTCACAAGCTACATTTTCACTCACTAAAGCTCTTCCCAGTAATTGCTTCAGCATTGTGGATTTCTTTCAATAAGCCTAAATGATTGTTGGACAGCACAGACACACTTTACAGAACTGTTGCCTTTCATTTTAGGTTGGCAAACTGTTGAAGGTTACTTTTTTGTTTCTCTGACTCCAGTCTTTTTGTAGTTTTTGCTATGGATCCTAAGGGACAAGACATAATTGGAATGATCTCACTTACAAAGAACAGATAGACCATTGTTAAAGCTCTCCTTTAATCACCAAAGGCAGCAAGCTAGGCTCAGTGAGGTATTAGTTCAATTGATGCAATTCTGCTGCTGGCACCTGAACTGCTTATAAGACGCCGTAGAAAATATCCTCTTCTGCTTGCACTAGTTTTAGGGCTATTTTAGAGCATCAGTTTTTGCTCTGAACAGCCTCCAGTTTTTATGTATTTTGGGCTAAACTCATCTGGCCTAATTTCCATGTCCGTCCTTGGTGCTTTGTGTTTTTTCTGCAGCTGCCCAATTAGTATCTTATTCTTTGGAGGTGTCAAACTTTCACTGCTGATGAGACAGAGAGGCTGAGATAGAATTTAAGCTGTTTGAATATATCCCAGATGTCTTCTCTCTCCTTTTCAGTTCTTGAAGTACCTTTTACCAAGAACCTCCTTGACTGGTTACTTAAGAGTTCAAACCTCTCTGAACTTTGATTAATGTAAGAGAATATTTTTCTCTAGGGGTCTCTCATCTGCATCCTGGAACAACATCACTCCTCCTGCTGATATGAGTTTTGGAGAAAGCCCAGTCAGGGCAGGGTTGGGCAGGCAGTCGAATGCCTCAATGCAGTTTGTGAACCTCGCAGAGCAGTTGCAGCAAGCACCTGGAGCTCCAGCCCTCAGTGCACACCTTGATTTCTGTAATCTAAAACCTTTCTCATAAGAATTTTCTTGTTCCTGTGGTTGATTTAAATTCCTTCTACAGGCAATAAGTCTGAAAAGCAGGACTAGACACTGGCATATGGAAAATAATTGTCAGTGCAACCCTCAGAGATAAAAAGTGTTTTATAATATAATTTTAGCTAAGTATAGGAAACTGTATCTATGATTAACTTATAAATATTCATTTTATTAAGGTACTTTTTTGTTTGAGGTTGCTGGGGTTTTTTTAATAGGTTGTTTACACAGCACTTTGGAAATAATGCCAGAAGCTACAGAAGCACTAGCTCTGCTAATTATAATTATTAAGCTCAATAATGCAAATAAAAAATGCTTCATTGCTAGAATCATTTGGCATGTATTTCCCTGCCTCTGACATTATGTTCCAGTAGCTGCATATGAGTAGTATGTGAATCAGTAGATAAGGCATTCATGGTTTTAATTCACTGAAAGCTTTATTCAGTGCTTTTCCCTAGCATCAGGTTGCTGAGGGGAAAAAAAAAAAAAGGAGAGAGAAAAGAGGAAAAAAGAGGAAAAAAAAAAGAGGGGAAAAAAGAAGCCAAAGTAAATATGCAGACAGTTCTAAAAAATAGCGCAGTAAATGCATCCCCCCCGTTCCCAGAGCACAGGATGTCCCCCAGGCGCGGCACCTGTCACACGTCTGTCCCTAGCAGAGCTCTCCGCGCTCCCTCGTCCCCGCAGCTCCGCGGTGTCTCCCCAGCGCCGGCCGCTCCGGGACGAGGCGCTGGCAGCGGGGCCCAGCCGGGCACGGGCGCAGCCGCTGCGTTCGCGCTGCCATGGGAACGCGCGCTCCCGGTGCCGGGCGGCGGCAGCGAGCGCGGAACCGCCGGGCGCCTCGGCTGGGAGGGCCCCCGGAGGGCTCCGGGGACACCTTCCACTCGCCCAGGTTCCTCCGGGCCCCGGCCGGCCTGGCTGCGACGCGGCCGGGGTGTGTGGCTGCGGTGCAGGTGTCCCGAGCTGGCGGCTTGCTGAGGTTCCGATGAGATGCGGGTTTGAATTTCCTTCAAAAAGGAAGAAAAGCGCTCTGGTGTGAGAGGTCTCCCTGCCTTGCTGGGTTCTCTGTTCATTATTTCGTTCCCCCTTATTTCAGCCCTGGGAATTGGGTATTTAACCCAATGTCAGTGAGCAGAGGGTTGAGGAAATGGGAGCTGGAGCCCCTGTTTGTGGAATGACCATAATTTGTCATTTCCTAATCTCTGCCTTGGCCTGTCTTTTTGTAAAGTGTGAACAGTCACAGTTTGGAGAGTACGTGTGGGATGGGTGTAAAAACTGCCATTTACTGAAAGTTGTCCAAGTCAAAAATGGTATAGAACCCCAAATATCACCTTCTGAAACACCATATAATTCTACAGAGGATTTGATAAAATATCGGTTGGTAAAAAGCGATACGTTTTCATAGGGGAAAAGATCCTTAAATCCCCTTATTTACCCTTTCCTGTTTCTGAGAAGACCAAATTGGTTCCAAATGGATCGTGTTCTTCTCTAGACCCTTTAGAATCTCTATTAATACAATTCCAGTTTTCAGAAATAGCAGTTTCTTTCATTTACTGGTAGATTTCCAAACAGCTTTCTCTGTCTGAATAACTCATGCAATAAATAGCATGAATTTCTGTAAGTGCAAACTCCCATTTGATTGTTATAATTCTTTTCTGTAATTGCTGATTATCAAGAGACTGGATTCAGGCAACAGAAGGAAAATGCTTATACAGAAAGAAATTTTTCTTTATTCTGCACATGAATGCTTTGATTTTTAGCAGTGATGCAGAAAACCATAGTGCTATCTTTAGTATGTTTTGGGAAATTTCCCAAATGCATTGCGGAATAGGTATAAAAAATGACACTAAAGAATAATTTCTATTACCAAAAAAAAAAAAAAAAATCAGGGGTAAATTGTACTAAAGATGCATATTTTCTAAAGGCGTAATATGAAGTGGTCTTTGTTCAGAAACACCAGTTTATTACAGAACTGTGAATTTGTCGCAGTGGAAACATCACAGAAATAGATAACAGAAACTGAAGACATTTGAACAGCTCTGTCTCTGTCTGGCACAATCTCTATATCAATGAATTAAACACTTGTATATCCATTGCTCTGTTCTGAACTATCCTTGCTAACCAGTTATTTTCCAGAAGCAGAACAGAGGATATTTAAAAGCCGAGATGTATTTTGTGAATTCTTGGAAATGTGCAAGCTCTTCATAGCTTGGTTCATTATTTGTGTCCCACACATGCCATGAGCTACTTAGGCTTTGCATTTCCTTGAGGGCAAAGAAGTTTTTAAGGCCAGAAGGACATCTGGGGTCTATTCTTAGCCACCATTAACTTGGTTAATGAATGGAATAAAAAGCATGTGCAACATGATGGGAAAATCTGCCTGCTGGCACAGGCTGTGCAGCTGACCATGCCTGCAGCTCCTTAGGGGTAAGGGTGCTTCAGGGCACCCCGGTTTTTGGGATTATGAAATGTTTGGTGCCCAGCTGAGAAAGCCAGGCAGTTGGTGTGGCAGGTGGCTGCTTGTCTGTCCAGCAGAATGTCTGAGATTTGGAGATTTGTGATTTTGTTAGGACATAGGATTGGGATTTCAGGATATTGTGGTTTCTTTGCTCCCTTCATTTTTTCATGAAGGGGCTACATGTCTTCTCCATTCAGTCCCCCTGTTGGTACACAGGGATGCTGATCCCTTCCACAGAGGTGCTGAGGGGGTTAATTAGTGTTGGCAAAACATTTTGAAACAGCTGATTGAGAAATGCTGACAGAGATGAAAGCTGAATAAGTACCCAGATAAATAAATCTTCCTCTGTAGTCTTATCACTACAGGAAACTCCCTGTGTACCCAGGATGCTGCACGGGTCACTGGGCAGTCATCTCCCCATTGCCTGGAGTCTTCTCCAGGGGACTCATTTATTGCAGGATTCCACTTCAGTTTTGTGATGTGAGCCCCAATATGTGCCACACAGAGAGGACAGCCTGGCAGCAGCCAGTGAACAGTGTGGAAATGCCAAATGGATTGGGAGCTTTTTCTTTCTCTGAAGCTCTTGTTCTGCTCTTTTCCAGTGAGTTGTGCAGCTGCAGAACCTGGAGCATCCCAGGAGAAAAAAGGGGAAGTTGGAGGCAGTTCTCATGGTCAGAGACAAGAAAGGAGGAGGTATCCTCGAGTGAGTATCCATGAGACACGACCTGCAAGAGCTCTGTGGAAGGCAGTGCAGGCAGCTCTCTGCTTTAGTAGGGTCTCTGGTGAGCTGTCAGCAGAAGTTTGCTGCTGGTGGGTCTTTTTGGGATATTGTTCTCCTGCCTTTCTCCTGCCTGTGGGCAAGCAGATGGCTGTGGAGATCCCACAGGGAATATAGGGCTGCTCTCACAATTCTTTCAAGTGCTGTGCACACTCCTGAGCTCAGTAGAGAGGCTGAAAGGGGGCGAAAGAGTGACCATGTAGTTCTTTATTTGTACTTTATTCACACTATACATCCCTTCATCAGCACCACAGCTCAATGAAAGATGTCAAAAGAAACAGTACTGGAGACCATATCCATCCCGTCTGACCCCAACATGTCTCTCTTTCACCGTGGATCATCTCCCTTCCCAGCACCAGACCATTGTGAAGGCCACACACGCTGCATGGGCACTGCAAATCCAGGGCCTCTCAACAGCAACAGGGATGTCTCTTCTCTCCTTAGGTGAGAGGGCACAGGGAAGTGCTGGCCAGATGGAAAAAGGATTACCATGGCTTGGGGTGGAGCCATCCCAATGCAGAGGAGCAGCTCTGGCAGAAGGTAAAGCAGGAGGCCTCCCAGGAACATCAGCAAAGCACTGGTACCCCAGTGCTGTGGCCCCATAGGGTCTAACCACTGGCACTGCTGCTTGCCCCCTGCTCCTTCCAGCTGAAGATTGCTTGCAGGAAGGATCTTATCTCAAAGGAATAATTTCCAGCTGGAAAAACGTCCCCGGTTACCTTTGCATGGCCAGAGCCAGCCACGAGATGGCAGCAGCCTTGTATTGCCGGGCTGGGGTTTGGCTCTGTCCTACCTTTCCCACCGCGGCTCCTCCATGCCCCGTTCACCTTCTAGATGAGGTCTCCAGATCTGACGAGCACCAAAAACCATCTTCCATCCTCTGGGTTGAAAGAGAAGTGACCCCAGAGGAAGGCTGTGAAAGAAGACCCGTGAGCTCAGCTCCCATTTTTGCAAACAAGCTGATGGAGCAGAACCCGTCCTGGTCCTTGTCTCCTGATCCACAGCCCCCAGTGTGTTCTTGGGATGTCTCATCCAAAGTGAACGTGCATAATTCTTTCAACAGCTCAGATTTCAATCTAGTGGATCAAAATTGCTGACATTTCTGAAGGGCCACATGGAAATTAAAAGACAGACCCTGTCATCCTTCCTTTCACTGTGGGTACTCAGGGGTGCTCTGTGATGACTTGGACAACGAGCAGCAGGTGCTCAGTGATTTGTGATTTGTATTTCACACTTGTTCTTGCTGAGGATGCAGGCTCCTTCCTGCTGACGAGAAAATGTTCTGCAGTCTTCAGCCTGGGATCCTGGCCAGAACCAGGACAGTTTCTTTTGCAATGCAAAGCTTGTTCTGGTGTGTGCTGAGACATCTGCACACAGATAAGGTGTGTGCTTTGCTCTGGCTCCCAGCTAACGTAGCCAAGGCCATGGAGAATCGGTTGGCTTGTGCTCCCTGATGTGTGGCTCAGGCAGTGTGGGACTGCTCGGTGGTGCTGTAGCAGAGCCTCGTGCAGATGCAGTGGAAGATGTCAGAATTTCAGAATAATGCTACTGGGGAGGGACCTCTGGAGGTCTCTAGTCCAGCCTCCTGCTCAAAGCAGGGTTAACTTCCAAGTCATATCAGGCTGCTCGAGGCCTTGCCCAGCTCTTCTGAAAATCTCTAAGGATGGAGATTTCGTGAAGTCTCTGGAAAACAGAGGGTGAGATCTGGGAGGCTGAGCCTGGGTCCAGTGGTTTGCTCTGGTAAGGACATAAATAAACAATATGGTTGCAATTTCAAGGCCAGTTCTGAATAACCACATAGACCTGGTCCCCAGATGAAAACTGTAACTAGTTCCAGACTTCCCTCAGAGCTTAGTACTTTTGGGAACTAGAGATTGCATTTGGCCCACTGTGCAAAAGAGAGCCACAGAGCTGCAGCCAAGGACACTTTCCTAAGCGGGACTATAAATCCACACAATTTGCACGGACAAATGACCCAGGAACCTGAGACTGAAACTTCATGATTTTGCATTAAGCTCTTGAGGCACAGTTCCAGCCTTTTTCCTGGCTCTTGCTTTGTGGCAAAACTTCAGCTGCTGTGACTGCATGGGAACTGATCCAGCTGAAAAATACCCTGCCCGAGGAAAAGATCCTTTTTTATCATGATCGCTGTGATGGCTTGAGGAAGAGGGACACATGGGCTGGGGGAAGATGGAATTACCCCTTTCAGTGATAGCCTGTGCTTGGATCACTTAGGAAAATAGTGAAACTGCAGCTGGTAAAAAGGGCTGATCCTGCAAGTTCTACATGCAAATTTTCTTCAACAGGGGCTTATGGAGCAGAGCAAAAAGGATTAATAAACCAAAGTTATGGGTTGAGCTGCAAAAGGAAGCACATGCTTCACGGCTCCAAGCTCTTTCTGCTCATGTGGAATGGATTAAAGATAAAAACAACCCTGTTATGCTCTTTGCTCCTGAGCTGTTTCAATCCTGTCTGTCTTCTTCTCCAAAGAAGCTTGTACAGGAACTATTATCTGTAACTCAAACCTGTGGCTCATATTCCCAGGGCAGCTCATGGGATCCACTTCCCCTTGCCAGAAAATGAGGCATCACCGGGTACCAGCTGCAGCGGTTCAGGAATGTTTACTGCCAGCCTGGTTGTTTTCTTGCAGGATCTGCCTATTTGCATCTGTCATTTGAGTCAATACTGGGGCACACAGAAATACTGCTGATGCTGGGCAGTGGATCTCCTGTGGGACAAGCACCAAATCCACATTTTATGTCTGCTTAGCTGGAATCATGGGCAGCACAAACATGCTTCTCACGCAACAGCAGCTTTATTACTCAGAAATACTTCAAAATTCCAGAGCCCGTTCCTATTCTTCTTGCCTGCACCAGTGTGAATGACCGCTGTTCTCCCCACCGGGATGTCAGCAGATCCTGTAGCTTGTTTTCCACTGAAATGTCTCCTCTTAGGTAAATATTACCTCTGGGGTTGCTTTGCCAGTGGCTTTCCTACCTGGAGTTTGAACAACAGGTCAATGCTCTGCTGGCAGATAACAGGAATACTTGCTGCCAGTGCTGTTTGCTGCTGTGAAATGCCACTCTGCTCTTCCCTCATCAGTTGCTCCTCCGACGTTTTTTGAATGTTGCTCAAGTCCTGGAGGTTTTTGCAAATTGAGGAAAATTTAAGACAAGATGTCGAATGTTTGGAAAGAGCAGAAGGACTTGTTTATTGCAACAGCCGTGACTTGTAAATTATTCATCTGTGTGTAATTGAAGCACTCGGATCCTCAAAGGTCATGTTACAAAGAGTGAGGTGAAGGATCAGTGAGCTTCCAGCAAAACAGGAAGGTTGGCAGATCCTGGGGAAGCCTTCTCCGTCCACCTGCATCTGCTCCTTGGCAGTGCCTTTTTGTGGACGAAAATTGAGTTTTCAATAAGTGAAGCAATGTACAAACACGTGTCTGGGAGGGGGAGAGGGCATGTGTAAAGTACCTTCCTCTGTCAGTTTTCCCTCCAGTGGGAAACACAGATTTGAAGGCTGTTGCAGTGAAACATCTACACGGTCTGAGGGCACAGCCCGAGTATCAGCACACACACAAAGGGCCCTGGCCTCTGTGAAATGGAGGAGAAGTTCCAAGGACCAAGAGGGACCAGAATAGCTGTCTAAGCAGAAAAGAATCCAGCACAGTTCCACTCAGCAGTTCTGTCTCCAGACAACACCAGACTTCAACTAATTAAGAAGAGCAGATGCTAGCTGGAACGTTAATTGGAACAGCTATCAACTTTTCTCTGTGCTTAAATCTGTATTCTAGCTCTCTCATACCAGGTTTGGAGAGAAAGAGTTAAACCTTCAGGTTGTTTATTTTTTTTTAGGCACAGCATGTCCTTAGAAGAGAGCATAATGCAAGTTCTATGAATAGGTTTGGATCCAAGCTTTTTCAGGTGAAAACAATTCTCTGTCTAATAATGCAGAACCATCATCACAAACAGCACTCTCAACCCTTCCCTCTCGCTGTGTTGTCAGTAAAGTGATCTTGCTCAGCTTTCAGAGGCCTTGTAAGCAGTGCTGGGCACAGAGCCAGCTGCTGTTTTTCCCTGTATGCATTGTATTAGACGGACACCTCTTTGTTAACCTGGGCTCATTTGTCCCCCTCATTCCTTCTCATTAGGCTTGATCTATGATCAAGAAAAGAAAGTGCAAAGAGCTCAGCTGACATCTGATACACTTATAAATAGCCTTTCTGCCCTGCTACAGTTCTGTGGCCATCCAGACTGGAGCAAGCACTCGGTGTATCACACTCTTCCTGGAACTGGGATGCTATCGAAGATTTTCCTCTAAAGCAGCCAGATTTGGACTCTGCTGGAAACTGGGTGCTTGAATGCAGGCACCACTGGTCTGTTCCAGATTGGCAGCTTGTCCTAATCTCCAATTCTTAAGAGATCGGGCGAAGGCATTGCTTGAGCACTGAGGCTCTTCCACTGCTCCCTGCCCTCCCTGCTCCCTGTAACAGGCAGAGGCTCCCTCAGCACAATGACAAGCCCTGGGCTTTTTCTACCACTTTGCTCACACTCCAGCCCAGGCTCTTGTTACTCCCTTCATTCCCAAGCCCCGTTTCCTCCTTCTCCCTCAGGGCTGGATCCTGTCTCCTCCATGGGCTCACTGAGTCCATCACAGGTCTGACAATCCATGTTGAGCTGTGTCCTGTGACACTGTCATGAGCACTAGTGTTCCCATCTAAACACAACATGCTCTGGCTTCCAGGGGATAAGCAGTGTATCCCTTAACCCCTTTTTCTTTTGCTGACCTCCTTGGGTGATAACTATTGTCATTTCCCACACCTTACTGGCACTGAAAGAGCCTCAAATTCAGCTCCCAAAGAGATTGCCAGGGAGTGATGAATTTAGGCAGGAGAACTATGGAGGATTATGGGGTTGATTGAGATATTAAAGATTATTCCTGACTCATATTCTTGCAGGTCTGATGAAAGAAGTGAGTCAGATCCCTCCAACACTGTTTGACCCAGCAGATGCAGCCGGCAGCCAGCTCAGCGGCTGCATGAGGAGCTCACAATGTTTTGTAAATGGAATAAAGTTCATTTAACACAGCAGGCCTATATTTGCTGTTAACTCAAAGGCCTCTCACCTGAAAACAACCTGCAGATCACTTACCCCATCACTGCTCGCAGGAGGAATTAGCTCCTGAGAGCTGCTCTTGGTGGAGGAGGTGGGTATTTCCCCCCAAGGTGGGGGAAAAGTCTTTTTCCTGTGATACTGAGCTCATTGTTGAAATACTCACAGTCCCTGTTCTGTTTTTGGATAGCCAGGACTCTGCCCCAAAAATGCTCTCCTGCCTCTGGGCTCTCTCAGCACTTCTGCCAATATTGCTCTTAATGTAATTTTGCTCTTTTTTCGGCTGCTTTCTCTTCTTAGGTGGGAATACTGTCATTACTAAATGACATCTGTTTCCCACGGGTCTCTTCAGCCTATAGGAAAAATGTTCTTTCCCCCTAGCTCAGCTGCAGGCAGGCATCTCCTGGGACCAGTGGCTCCTTCTGACTCCGTTCTCCTGCTGAGCTCTGTGTCTGCCTTCTGGGTGTGTATTGTTGACTACTGACAGCCACAGGTGAATGGCTCACACTCTTGACTGATGGCTGATTTTTAGACATTTAGAGGTTAGGAGATGAAATGGGAACGTGTTTCCTGGTGTTTGTCAGCATCTCCCCCCCTCAGCACCCACCCCAATTTCACTGCCCTCCAAGTCTCTGCTGTGCTCTGCTGCCTGTCCTGTTTTCCCTATAGGGCAGGTTCAGGTTTAGACTCTGCCTGTTTTCTTCCAAGAGGAGACAAACTCCCATGCATGCTCCACAGCTTGTGTCCCTGCATCCCATCCCACTCCTGCAGGGCTCTCCCCAATGCTGGGTACGGCTCTGCCCCGGGGCAGCCGTCCCCTTGTGGTGCCCCAGAGCCGTGTTTGCAGCTGAGCTGTCTGGGGAGAGCATTAGCATGGCTGCATTGGGGCAGAAGGCAGGTTTGTGATTGCTCCTTGAGTTGCTCTTTGTGGCTGCTAGCTCTGCCTTTGTGCCCCAGAGACGTAAGGTGTGTCCTGAGCCCAGACTTTCCCCTGCGGAAAACGGGGGCAATGGTTCTCAGAGCATCCAGTGGGAGTTTCTTTGGGGCATGGCAACGATCTCACCTGGCTGAAAGCAGACTTGGGCCAGGCTAAGCTATCAGCCTTGAATGCCTTCTCTGTTCTTGTTCCAAAGCAGCTTCTAAATTAGAAATCCTACCACCTGTATTTGATATGGGCAGGGATTTTGCAATACTGGGAGGCTGAGTCAGGCATAGAGACTAGAGGCATTCCTGCTGCTGAAGGGTTCTGAGGCCTTTAGGTACCCACTGCAATAGTTTCCCTCCTCACCCCATCTCCCCAAGGGTTGTGCAAGACTGGCAAACCTGGTCAGCCCAGGATCAGAGGAGCAGCTCTGGGGGTCCTGGGCACTGGCTGACTCAGCAGGGACTCTGCTCCCTGCCTGCTCGTGGCTTTTCCCTTGTCAGCAGCAGCATGTCCAAGGTAAATTACCTGGGTTTGGAACAGCTTTGGTTCCAGCTGAGATTGGCAGGCTCTGTCTTACTGTGAACCTTTTTGATATAGCAGCAGAACACCATCCAGGTATGGAAAACGGGCTGACCCTCTCCAATGGTCTGCCACATATGTGTGTTACATTTACTGATCCAAATTTCCCTAGACTGTACCCTGAAGGGAAAGCATCTGATTCCTGTCCTTCAGATCCAGGCCCTTTTTCCAGTTCTCCCTTTTAAAGCTTCCCTGATAAAATCTAATGGAGCTTGTCCAGGCTGTTCAGGTCAGCGGTGGCTGTGGGAAAGGGTCTTGTAAAAAAACAGTGTTTAGATTTCTGTTATCCTCATATTTAGTTTCCTGTAGACTTTTCAATGCTTTCTGAGCCAGGCCTATGGCTATACCATGCTCAAGGGATTAGTTAAAAGACTCTTATTTATTTTATTGATACTTTTTCTAGCATCTTGTAAGTAATTTTCTGCTTTTGACACTGTTAAATGGTGAATCAAGGACTTCTATTACTACAATATCTCTATGTTTTGTTACAGCAGAAGTTCCTACCTGAAGGTCCTTTAAGTTGTTCTGAGTTTCCCTCTTTGAATATACAGCATTGCTTTGGGCCAAGACCAGTGAAACCTCCAGCAGTTTGCCTGATTTACCTTCCACTCTCCATACACTGTGTTAGACCCGGGATTTCATGCTCTGCTCATCCTGGGTCACAGCTTGGTCTCTATTCAGGGGGTAAATCCTGCAGCTCCATAAATGTATGGCTGCTCAAGACAGCCCCTTGAAGCAGCTCACACGGCTCCTCAGCAAGTCTGCAGGCTTAGAGGCAGCCAGAGAAGGCTCCTGGCACATTTTCCTCCTGAAAGTGGGTGTGAGGGAGGAGGAGGCAGCAGTTACTGAGCTGACAAAATTTCTTGTCTCCTGTCTGGGTCTCAATGGGCTTCAAAAGAGGCTCGAGAAGTGCCAAGTCCTCAGGCTGGCCCTGTCCCACATAGGGGCTGCCTTCCAGTGTGGCCCAGCAGCCTCTGCTCAAGGTGATTTTTTTCAGCATTTTTATTCCTTTGCACCTCTTGTTCTGGGTTGCTGAAGTTTTTCTGCTGGCTTGTATTTTTACGAGGATTCATCTCACCCATCGGGCTCCGATGACTGGGCCACCTTCCCATCGCTGGCTTCCAGCAAAGCCGTGCCACAGCTGAGCTCCCCGCGGTGCCTGGGCCTGCTGGAGCCGGCTGGAGCTCCACCAGCAGCTCTGCTCAGCCCGTTATGGGAAAAGCAGGACTCTCTTTCCTTCTCTGAAAAACCTCCAACTCTCTCGATCCTTCGGCCCAGCTTTGAGCCCAGTGGTTCCTCTGTTGCTTGTCTTCTGTTGCCTGGACTGAAATGTTGGCCCTCAGCGTCCTCCTTGGAGGTGACATCCCACACCTGAGTCCAGCACTGAACCATTTGCCCCAAGCATCCTGGCAGTGTCCTGGGGCTTTCTGTGTTCCTGCCTGTGTCCAGTTCCTTTGGCTGACTTGGAGCCCCTCTGTGTGCTCTGATTTTTCTCCCTCCCACCAACTCCAAAATCATCACCATCTTCTGGCTTCCCCAAGAATTTCTTTTGATTCTCTTGCATGGACAAGGCCTAAACGTCTCCACACACTCACACCAACTGATGGGTCCCTGGGATATTTGTAGCCTTTATTTCTCTTTACCAAACCCATTTGTATTTGGCAGTGCCCCCCAAAAAAAGAAAAAATCTAAGGACTATTGAAACCCTCTCCACTACCCCACGCAAACAGCCCTACCCTGTGAGGGCAAACAGGTCTTTTGTCCATCATTTTGCTGCTGCACAGTGATATCCCCTCTATTTTAAAATGATTTTGGCTGGAGGCAAATTATTAAACAACTTTTTTGGGTGGACTTGCACCAATTTCTTTGCCAAACTCTTTCCATTTCTACCACTTCAGGCCGACCCTGGTGGTGCTGAGTTGCTGGAGGCAGGGATGTGCCCGATCCCTCAGCAAAGCCTGCTGTGGCATTGCACAACGTGTCTGTTCTCTGGGGGGCCGTGCGCAATCTCCGCCTGGGACAGATGTCTGAGCTTGATCCCGCTGGAATGACGTCAAAGGCTGCAATACTGTCCCTCTGGACAGGCTGGCAGGGCCTGGCCAGGCGCTGCTGTGGCTGTGTGTGAGGCCGTGGGGCTGCCGCCGCCTCGCCCCGCGCGGTGGCATTTATCTGTCACCAAGTGCCCCTGCCACTGTGCACATTGCAAATCTGCTTACACGCCTGGCTCTTCCTTGCAAATTCCTGCTACTCCGGAAACCTCTGACCGAAAGAAAATGGGAGTTGATTTTAAAAGGAGCATCCTCCGTTGTTGACCTGTGAGCAGATAAAAGTCCAGCAAGCTCGCAGCCTTTCCTGTGCTTGGGACACAGGCTGGCATAAACAAATGCCATTTGTCATGGAGCTGCAGCAGCCAGCACAGCAGAGGGTATCAGTAAATCCCTGGATGTGACTTGGCACCCGTCTCCATGGCACTGATTAGGAGGACAGGAGTTATCTATGTGCAGCTATTTTGGATGCTTGTGTGAAGGGCTGCTGAAGGCAACAGCAGCCTCAGCTTGTACCCAACGAGTCGTGGTGACTTGGGGTGACACACACTGCTACACCTGACCCTTTGCCACAGGGAAGGTTTCCCAGTGCTGCAGGGAAGGAGGAGACTGGCACATCCCTGGGGCAGGACTTCTCCAAGGCACCCCAGCCTCTGCACTCCCCAGGGGCTGTGACAGGACGTGATTCACTGTGACCTCCTGGCACCATTGCCAGCCCTGCCTGCTGCTGAGGCAGTGCTGACATTCCACATCTGCCAGACCCAGCTTGGAGTGGGCTGCATCCAGCCCGAGCTCCATGACATGCTGTTCCTGATCGGGTCAGCTGCGTGCTGGCCTGAGCCATGGTCCATTTTGTCAGCTCTGCACAAAGGTCGGGGGGAAGGAAGGAGTGTTTGACGTTTTCAATTTTTATATGAATGCCCAGAGAGTTCTTAGATTCTTCTTAAAAAGCTGATGACAGATTAAGAACAGGTCGCAACTTGGGATTTTGGAAATACTGGGGTTTTCCAAGGTGCTGTCAATCCAGCAGGAGGAGTTCCAGCATGCCTGTGGCTATGCACAGCATCCTCTCCTTTAGGCAGCTCAGGGCTGCTGGTGGTAGCTGCTCCCTAGATGTGGCCACATGTGGGGTATGCCCTGGGGAAAGTGAAAAAAGAGTCTGTAACATTAGCAGGAACATTTTTAATGGCTCATGAAATGAAATAACTATATGATGTAGAAAACTATTAAAGAATTGCTAGCCTTACCAAAATGGGAGAGATTGGCTTTTAACATATAGGTACAGAGGTAAGGTATCTTTAAAAATCTGTAATTTTGAGCTGGATATTGGACTGAGACAAGTCTCAAAATTAAATATTGAATTACCAAATCTCTTTTGCTAAAATGATCCAGAGTTTGCAATTGATTTCATTAGCCTCTGCTGAGCCCACCTGGTTAGTACTGGTGCTGCTGGGTTGGATTGCTGTGAGTCCCATCAGCAAATTATTGTGATTATAACAGACTTCACATGCTGAAAATGAAGAACTTGGCATTCCAAAAGCAACATCCCTTCTGTCTTCTCTGATACGGATAACTAGATTATTTCTAAGTGTAAAAGCACAAGCAGTTTCCTTGACTGGTTGTGTTAACCAGGCTGTGAGGAGAAGGGCTGGCGTGGCAACGCTTTGCACTTTGCAGGGCAGCAATCGGCCGGGATTTGCCTTAGTGGGCTGTGGTATTTAGACAGGAATTCCAAAGGGAACTACCAGAGTGAACTGCAGCTGACTCTGACAGGTTTGCATGATCAATGCCTCACCGTAGCAAGAGAGATGCTGCTTGCTGATGGCCAGGAGCCCTAATGGTATCCAGGGAAACCCGACTGCCTGCAGGAGTTCACAGGATGGTCACCGTTAAATGCAAGCTTGTGCAGAACCATCTAAATGTGGCTTGATCATTGGGGTAGGTTGGCTTTAGAGCTCAGGGCAGTTGCTGTGCCAGCCTCTGCAGCAGACAGATCCCAGGTCCACTTGGACAAAAACTGGCTGATGTGCAGTGGTTTAGAGATCTCTTTTCCCTAGGAAAAAAAAGAACTAGTATGTCATTAAGTAGAGGTTGTGGAAGAATTAAACCACTCAATAAGATGTGATGTTCTCCCCAATTCAGTGATTACAGGCTCTTCTCATAAGAGCTGCCATATTCCCTCTGCCTCTAGTACAATTCAGATGTCCTGAAAAAAAGGCTTTCTCATAATTTTTTTTCTATATTTTCTTCACCAGGCACTTGAAATCCATTTTATGAACATCAGTTTGTTCTGTATTGTACATTGCCAAGATTATTATCCTTAGGGAACAGGAGGTGAAACCGCAGAGCAAGGAGATGAGGTGAGTCACTTCTGGCCATATAGACATTTAAATAGTTGCAGGATTGGGAAGGGACATATTTTCCTCTCAAGCAGTGTTTGTGGGGAAAAAAATATATGCCAGTAATCTGAATTTAGCTCTCCGTTATTGCTTGTAACACCAGCAGGGGTGAATATTTTGCTCACAAACACCTACAGAATAAGAAAACGGGCATCTTTAGATTACAGGATATATAATTAATCTTCCCCCAAACTTTTAGACAAGTCTAAAGTGGATGTGAATGAAAACACTATGATCACATCTGTATTTTGAGGAAGAATAATCCAGGTCTGAATCAGTGGTTTTTCATTGCTTACATTGCTACTAAGGACCCACTAGATGGAAAAATAGAAGATTGCATCACAATTGATAATTTTTTATATGAGCAATCCAGTTGTTTGGGGTTTTTTGTCTGTTTTTTTTTATTCTTAATTATTCTGCTGAGAATATCTGCTCTGGGACAGGCAAAGCAGTCAGCTCTCAACAGCAGCAAAATAAATCTCAGTCCAGAGCAACACAAATTGGGAAGAAGCTCCAGAGAGTGGTGCTGTTTGAAATAAATTGAGGAAATATTTTAAAAGCTTGCATAGAAGAGCAGTGTTTTGCCAGCTATTACAATTGGACTTCAGAGTAACTGCTGAGTGGGTAATTAGTCCCATGGGAACACAGGAGTCTGGACAAATGTAAAAAGGAACAAGAGGGGGAAAAAAAGCATATGAAGAATTAACTTTAGAAAACAAGCTAGAACATTAGTCACAGGAGGGCTATAACTCAACTTCCATTTAACATTTATTTGTGTGATGAACAGAAACATTGTTTTTAACCCCTGTATTGAAGCACGAAATACAAACCTCGCTTTTTAAGGCAGCTGTAACTACTTTATTGAAGTTCATCTCTTTGATAAGAGGGTGAAGGGGAGGTAAAGAGGTGCTGAAAATACTGCAAACCCAGCAAACAAGACTTATGTTCGGGTGGAGCAGGGAAAAAACAGTTATGGAACTGGTCAAGATATTAGGTGGGGTCTGTTTTGCTCTCAGAGACTCCCCCATCATGAAGATGGAGCAGTTAGTCAAGGTTTAAAAGATCATGTCCCCACCAACCTTTGCTCACAGCCTGTCTACAATGCATGGTCTCATTTTGCCCTGGGCTGAGAGCACCCCAGCTGGAAGGAGGTGATTTACCTACCTGACATGCCAGAGGATGCATAACTCTTTGCATAACTCTTTGCTGGGTTTAGAAAGACTTGGCGGAACACAACTACAAAGAAATCCTGAAGCATGTGAGACACTTCTGAGGTTATCTAGTGCACATGTGGTTGGTCCTGCCATTTCAGAGCTCCTGATCCACAGTCCTGTGCCGTAACTACTGAACCAGAGACTTATTTATAGAGTTTCTGCACTTGCCTCTTGTGGTTCATTGCTCCCATTATTATCTCAGCAGCAGTGATTTGCTAATCAGTCTTTTGTAGGACAGGACTAGTATTGCTGCAGCTGTTTGATGTTTAGAAAAAAGAAGAATGTAATTCCAGTGGCTCTGGAGAAGCAGGAAGCTTTGCAAAATCTCCTAATATATCTGGGTGTGAATCTGTGTAAATGGGTCATATTCACTGAACAGTAACAGTAATATCACAGCTGAAGGTTCAGGATGAGGTACCAGACCAGGATCTTCCTAATTTTGAGGAATTTCGTGCTTTCTCTACTCTAGAGCCTCCAAGGAGATTGAGTCAACCTCCGTGCTGGGCTCTCACCAGATCAGTGGCCAAGTGATGGGGTCCCAGCTGCCTGTTCTGCACTGGTACCCACAGCAGCTCTGTCTGTCGGTGCCGTGGTGCTGCATTTCTGACCTGGTGGTGCTCCAGCTGTGACCCGAGCGAAGGTTACTGTGTTTGCATGTAGGCTTTGTGTTTGCTATTTAAGGTGAGCGAGAGGCTCTGAATTCCCTCGGTTGGGTCACCCTCTCTGTTTCCCAATTCAATGCAAATGGCCAGACAGGCAGGCAGCTCTTCCTTGAAGACATTCAGATTCTCAAGAGGTGTGCCAGTGTCTGGCAGGCGTGGTGTTGGCAATGCACGGCGGACACAACATGGTCACAGTTGTTCAGTCCTGTAAACATTGTCTTCAAAACCACCATCTCCTCTCACCGCCTCCTTGAGCCACTTCCCCACAGTGCTCCGCACAAGGATCCTGCACAAACACACCCAGCCCTGGCGTATTCCTTCCAGGAGAGGGCAGGGGAATACAGTTTATCGCAGATCCACTCCTGAGCTGGAGCCAACGTCCATCCTTATCCCAGATCTTCCCATACGGTTTCCAGTATATTTTGCTTTCCTAAACTTGGATGAGCAGAGATGGGTGCTGAATCTCCTCCAGGTGAGTCAGTGAGTTTTGTCACATTTACAGACCTGCCTGACCCTGAGTCACCTTCGGGAGGGGCGGCTTGGACTGGGCTGTGCCCCTTGCTCTTGAAGCCCTTGCAATGAGCCTTGCATGTCCCATTGAAGGCATCGGCTGCTGGGCAGCTTCAGGAACAGGGTTTAAAGAGCCAAGCCCCAGCTCTTGTGCTTCACCTCGCCATCAAGCCAGGGGAGGCAGTGATGGGACAACTTGTGCATCACACGCTCAGCACACCCCTGTCCCTGCAGAGGGTGGTCTGATTCCCTCGGATGTCCATGATGTGAGAAGGAACAGCTCTGCTCCGTGGGTGCTTTTGCCAGATTAAAGTTCAGGGGTTGTACATGGAAACCCGAGGTTGGAGCTGGACCTCTAGAGAAATGCAGCCAGAAGGTCAGCTAACATTTTCTCTCTCAGTATATTAATGAACAGAAAGTTTGGGAGAAAATCAGAAACTCTCCCCAGGTCCCCCCACTGTCTTTAACAGTCAAAAGAGTAATAGCATAAAAAATCCTAAAATGAGTTTGTTCCAACTTATCTCCTCCTGGACCTATGACTCTGACTTGAAAAGACAACATAATTTCCAAACCTGTGGAGGAAAGAAAAAAAACCCCAAAATCAATAAACTGTTGGCCCTGCAGCAGAGATGCCCTGGCAAGGCCAAAGAAATTAAGTCCTGAGATTGCTGTTGCTGTTTCCACCTTGTCCTGCAGAGACACAGCCAGGGATAAACATATTCTTTGTGTCAATATTTCTGTAGTACTGAGAGGACTTACAGTCCTTATCTGTGAGTGTCAAGGACTGCTAAATTAATGTGATCATAACATTACTGGAGAGTCTGACAGGCTTTTTCGTTCCCTCTGTCCCCGTGTTCTGGTGCTGAAAGCTGAACCCCAGTAGAGCTCAGCTGGATGTGACCATGGGCTTTGTGGCACATAGAAGGGATCCATCTGCAGGAGACTAATTTAAAAAAAAACCCAAAAAACCCAAACAACACACAAAACCAACAAATAGAATTTGAACTTCCTTTTTATTTTTTTTTCCTATGCTTGATTATTTTTGCTTCTTTCCTTTGATAAAAGAGCAACCTGGATTTGTAAATCAGATGGAAATACATGAGTAATCAATTCAGCCTGACTAACCCTTGTTTTGCCAGGTGGCTGGTTGGCTCATCAGATTACTAATAGTTTGCTGCTGCAGTAAATGGGAAATAGCAAGGGCTGGGGCAGAAATACCACAGGTGACCTCTAAAGACAGCAAAGCACTCATCCAATGCAACACAATCCCTCTTTTTTGCCCATTCATGAAGTTCAAACACTTTTCCTTCAAGTCCCCTCAAAAACAAGAAGTGATTTGTAACACAGAACTGTGCAAGCAACGTACAAAAGAGGAGAAAATCCGTGTCAGGAAAAGTCAGCCTCTGTAGAGTGTGTATGGAAAGGCAAAGTGTGAGCAGAGCCAGACAACTCTTAGGTGTAAACTGCTGAGTGTGATGTGGAGGAGCCCTTTGCTGCCTTTCCCACCTTTAATAGCTCTGTGCTGTGTGGCACAGAACAACTCACGAATAGTTCAGCCTGTGGCTCCTTTTTAACTTTATAAAGCACAGCAATCATTATCTTCAGGAAAAAAATTTAAGAGCGTGAATGCTGAGGTTTATCTGCCTTTCCTGACTGGATCTTTAGCACACAGCGATCAGACAAAAACCAGTTAAAAGGACCTTACCTCTGCATTATCCCAGTGTTTGACAACTGTGGCAATGCTAGAAAGGCTGTCTGAGCATGGCAACCAGTTTGACTGAAGTTCTCCCCTGAAAGGTGGCAAAAGAGGGAATGGAAAATGCCCAAGTAATATCAAGGGACAGAAGTAACAACAGATTTTCAAAGGAGTTGTTGAAGAGGTGAAGAGAGGGAAGGAAATCTCTTAGTGATGCACAAAAAGGATGGGTTGGGAAAATTCAGATCTATTTCATAGCATGGAATGAGGACTCAGTTGTGCTGCAGCACCAGCTGAAGGACATCAGTTACAGATACACAAAAATGCATTCCCAAAATCCCATCCCAGCCGAACAGTCATTGCTGGTTCTCATGAAAAGTTGGCAGAAAAAAGGGATCAGAAGTAATTATATTTGTCTAGATCTGTGCATTTCCCCTGCTGTTAATAAAGGCTTGTAGTGTTTCCAAAGCCTTGAGCAAAACTTAGATGTGTGTCAGCTTGCTTTCACTGTCATGGGGCTCAGAAGAATTAACCAGTTCACAGCTTGAGAAGTGCATTCAGAGATCACGGAGGGATGGAAAAGTGGCTGAGTTGGCTCAGAGCCTGGCACCTGCCACTGTGGCTTGTAATTCTCAGTTTTGGGTTTAAGCCCCAAAGTGTGCCTGCAGACCTCAAAACCAGGCCTGCAGTTTGAGGCACTCCCAGCAGACTCATGGATAAGACAATATGGTCTTGCTGAGAAAGGAAATTTCTCTGATAAAATCTTTGCTCAGGAAAGATGCTGAAATAGATGAAAGCTGAGGGGATGTTTCAGCAAGGACAACCCCAGACTGGCATTCAAGGAGGCCGTGATTTTTGTGTGTTTTCTCATTATTCTCTGGTGGCAGGTTTGTGCTGTAGTGAGGCATCAGAACTTGTGCCATTGTATATCCTGTTTGCTTGGTTTTAATGTGTCCTTTGTCTCTGTCTAGAAATTTTGCCTGGGCAGAAAAAGAGGACTTTGGATATTTGTCCAGAGTGTACTGATGTCCAATGGCCTGGTCAGGGCAGCAATTTCTACAGCAGTTCTGAACACCCAGGAATGCTGAAGGCACAGTCACTGAGCCTACACACAAGGGCTGTGCTGAAGTTTCCCATGGATTCTGTGTGTACAGCAAAGGGTATCTGGATGAAAAGTTTGGTGCATCCAGAACTTATCACGCAGCATGTGAGGGAGCTCCGGTCAGGGGTTCATCCTGCGTGCTCTGGACTCACTTCCCAGGTGCTGCGCACTGCCTGCCTGCATTCCTAATACTTCTTTTTTTCCCACAGGGAAATCTCAGTGGAAATACAGATGCCTTAGTCACACTTTCCTGGTATTTTCCATTGCATTACACCTCACAGCAGTACTGAATGGGTGAGATGCTGGGTAGGGTTCTTCAGATGTGAAAAAGTGTCAGATTCCTCCTCCATCACGGCATGCAGCCACACAGGGGCAGGTGCTGGCACAGGGGATGGTGGCTGTGCATCCCCTCCCACAGCAGCACATGTTTGGATCTGCTTGAGCCCACTGAAGACTTCTCACCTTCCTATGCCCAGCCTCAGAGACAGCCAACAGAGCAGCCGTGCAGCTGCACAGTGGGCAAAGCACCCAGCTGCCAGTGGTGCTTTTAGGGAAGCGAAAAGGTTGTGGGCCCAGTAAAACGGATGAAACTTGAAAAGCAGAACTGGGAAAACACCGTTTTATTTCCACATAAGGTAAATATGGGACTTCACTGCTTCTCTAGCAATTTAAAGAAAGTTCAGAACTACTGTGACTAAAATATGAAGACATTGCCTTTTGCAAGTGGAAAAATGCAAGTTAGAGAAACCTCTAATGTGTCCTAGTGCCTAGGTAGGCTATAGTAATGACAAAATTAAGATTGCAACTTTCGGTTGTTTCCATGTAATAAACATTGCAAGGAAATTTTATATATGTACAGCCAACAATTCAAATTCCATTTAAGCCCAGCCTTGAGAGGGCTTGGATTTTAGCTGTATCTAAATTTTATGTCCTTTGCATTGCTAAATCACGCTAAACTTCACCTACTCAAGAAACAAAGGGATTTTAATTGAGAAAAAGCAGTAAAGCAAGGTTTGCCAAACATCTATTTTGGGTAATAATATTTAAAGCAAACATTTTTACCAACGTAATCCTTTTTACGTCAGTGAAGTTACACTAGTGCAGAATTTGGCCCTGATGTATTTGTACAAATATAGTATCTAGGATTTTGATGAGTACGTATTCATGCATTATTCATTGAGACAATGTGGAGAGGAGGAACGAGGTCTGTGCATGCGAGCAGAGCCCTGAGCACCCCCAGGTCCTTTGATCATCCCCAGCAGGATGAAGGAGCAATTGTAGGGTCGCCCTTGTGCTGCTGCCAGGCCGTGACTTGTTGAGGCCAAATGTCCTCTTAGGAAGAGACTGGTTCACATTTGCCAGGCTGTGGGATGTGTTACTGGCAATTCTGAAGAAATGCAGATGGAGGATATTTTTGTGAGTTTAAATTGAATTGGATTTGAAAAGAGATGAGACTGCACCTTGGTTCTGCCACAGACCTTTTGTTTGATCCTCTGTGCCTCAGTTTCCCCATAAAATGAGAATAGTACTTCATTTTCCGTGCAGGACAGGGAGGCCTACAGTGGGGGAGTAGGAAGGGTGTGCTGTCCCATGTGCCCTCAAAAAAGGGTGCACAGACTTGTTGTCATAAGACTGCATTCTGATATCCCGGGCTGCACCTTCCCAAGAATCTGAAGAAAGGAAAAACTGAATTTGAAAAAGCACTGATTGAGCAGAAAAACTGACTGCTGCTGCAGCTGGCCCCCACTGTGAGCTTCCTCAGCAGGAGTTCAACATGGATCCTGATCCATACCAAGTATTGCATAACTATAGTGTGTTTGTGTATATATTTATGTATACACATATATATATAATTATGTGTGCTTGTATGAAAAACTAGTGATGTCTGTAGTAACACTGCTGTGTGTGTGGGACACACATCCCAATAGTTTCTAGCATGCATCAAGCTTTGTCAGGCAGCAAAGGTGCAGGTGTGGGGGTTTGGGGCAGGAGGGAGGGCATGGCACTCCTCGCACCTCCCCAGGGACCCGCTTATCTCCAGGAGATGTCCAGAGCCTTGCACACTTACAGAATCACAGAATGGTTTGGGCTGGAAGGGGCATTAACAGGCCATCTAGTCCAACTCCTTGCAGGGAGCAGTGACGTTTTCAACCCGATCAAATTGCTCAGAGCCCTGTCCAACCAGACCTGGAAGATTTCCAGGGATGGGGCATCAACCAGCTCTCCGAGCAACCTGTTCCGGTGTTTCATCACCCTCATTATAAAACATTCTTCCATACACCGACTCCAAACCGACCTTCTTTCAGTTTAAAACCAT
>VXAD01012520.1:0-56518 GCA_013399195.1 Dicrurus megarhynchus
GAGCAGGGCGCGTTACCGGCAGTCCGGTACCAACCTGCTTGTAAACGCCGCATCAGAACACATTGCGCTTTAAAGACGCTTTCTAACAGTGTTTTCTCTCCTCTCCTGCCTGCGATGAAAATGTCTTTTGCAGAGTTCACAGAGGGTACGTATCGCCTATATTGTCACAAAATATTGTTTCTGTAACTTACCTAATTTCCCAAATTTCGTTTTTAAATTCGTTGGTACGGGAAATCAGCAATATAGATGCCCGTGATTGACGGTGAACAAAACTCACCCATTTGCCGAGTCTGAATTTGCCATGGAAGCAGATGATACTAACGGGTTTTCTCACTTGCTTCTCTCCTAAGGCAATTGGCAGGATCAGGTCCTGCTGAAGGGGTATTTGCTTAATACTTACAGGTTTTTTGTGAAGTAGTGTTTGTAAAAATGAGTTCTGCATTGTAGAAGTTTAATTTAAGAACACATAGTGAACAGGTTTTGTAATCTTTCAGTTCTTATTAGCAGAAAGATCAAAAGAGGAACAGTAGTAAACTGATTTAAATAGTCGGATTTTTCCTTTTCAAATTACATTTCTAATGTGTTTGTCATTTGCTTTTTTATTTCTCTAGAATGAAAGACTCCAGCAAAAAGAACAACATTTTTGCTCAGTTCAGGAAGAATGACCGTGACAAGCAGAAACTAATAGAGACTGTAGTAAAGCAACTTAGGAGTTTAGTGAATGGTATGTCCCAGCATACATAGGCCTCTTAAATTGACAGTATCTCATCACACCAAGAGGTGTTTCTTAGCCACTATTTCTACTAAGCAAATAGTGATACCAGTTAGGACTTTTGTTTGACCGAGAAAAGCAAAAATGCAGTAGATGGATTGTACATGGAGTCTTCAACGAGCAATTCTTTGTATGTATTTTTAATGGATCGAATACTATTTTGTATATTGTAAACAAATGGTGAAAAATGAGATTGTACAATAAAAACCAGCGCAATCGTATTGTACATGGAACAGCTGACCTGTAAATATGTTATTTAAATATCTGCAGATATGGTGTCCAAAATTTTGCTCTGAGTAGAAATTATTTGAGAAATGATCCCTTAGTTGCTGTTTTCTGGTTGAATCTTAATTTAATGTTTTTAAGCATTGAGATACTTGTGTTTCAGATGCCACCTATTGTTTTCCTGCATTAAATGTATATTAGCCTTAAAGTGATTTGAAATAATTTTGTATACCAGGTTTTGTAGTCTGGAGGTATGAAAAAGTCTTCTGATTTTTAGTACCTTTGAAAACTACCTGAGAACTAGACTTGATACCTATTTAGCATTAGGACTTATAGGCTTTGTTCTCCAAAAGGGTATAATCTTGAGGTTGTGAATGTAAATAACCATTTGAGTTCTTTATAATGTGACGTTTTGTTTCGTTTTGGTTTTGTTCCTCAGGGTTACTATTTCTGACTGTACTTTTGTAAGATCTCGGGTTCTTTATCCCAGGTTGCAGTAAGGAATAGGTTTGCCGCTGTTGGTTTCGTGCCGCATCTGTTTGTTAGTTTGTGCTTTTTCCTGCCAGCCCCATCCCAGCGATTAGCATTTTGTCCCACTGCCAGCCTCTTTGCACTGTCCCCTCCTGGCTATTTTAGACACTAAGAGAATGTCTAACAAATATAAACCAAATGGAACGTGTAAAAATAATGTACATTTTCGCTGTATTTTTAAGTTATTGACGGTCTAAATACAGTAATATAAACCTCACCCGTATTCCTGTTTAATTTCACACACCAGAACACACCTCGGAGCCGGTTTCGCGGGACCTGTGCAGGTCCCGACTCATTGGTGATTTACCCCCGGGGAAGGCGGCCTTGGCTCCGCGCGGCCCCGACGGCGGGGTGCGGGCCGGGCGCACTGCAGGATCGCCCCGACTGCCGCTGCAGTCCGGGAAGCCGGGGGCGGTGGGGCCTGCGGAGCGGGGCTGGGACGCTCCCTGGTCGGGGAGCCCAGGACGGGACTCGCTACCTGGGCAGGCTGCCCCGAGGCTGCGCCGGGAGCTCCCGGCGGGGCGGAGAGGGTACCGCGCTCCCAGGGGCGGCCGTCCCGCCTCCGNTCTGCTGGTCGCCCTGTGCCGGCACCTGTGGGCGCTGCGCTGGAGCCTCAGCCGGGACCGTTCCAGCGCCCTGCCCCTGCCCAAGGGCTCCATGGGCTGGCCCTTCTTCGGGGAGACTCTGCACTGGCTGCTCCAGGTAAGGCGCCGGGGGACGGGGCGAGGTGGGAAGGGGCTGGCGGGAGCTACGGGCTGACCCGCAGCTCGTCCCCAGGGCTCCCGCTTCCACAGCTCCCGGCGGGAGAGGTACGGAAACGTCTTCAAGACCCACCTCCTGGGCCGGCCGGTGGTGCGGGTGACAGGCGCTGAGAACATCCGCAAGATCCTGCTGGGCGAGCACACGCTGGTCAGCACACAGTGGCCCCAAAGCACCCAGATCATCCTGGGCTCTCATACTCTGCTCAGCTCCACTGGTGACCTGCACCGCCAGCGCCGCAAGGTGAGCCTCGCGGCCACCCCAACAGGGCACACAGCCCGGGTGGCACCTCGGGCCCAGGCCTGGGCCTCGGTGGCACATGTGCTCCTGCTGCTTTAACTATCTGCCTCTCTTCCCCCCTTTTCCTCCTAGATCCTGGCCAGAGTCTTCAGCCGCACTGCCCTGGAGAGCTACCTGCCGCGGATCCAGAAGGTTGTGAGCTGGGAGCTGCAGGGCTGGTGCATGGAGCCCGGCTCTATTGCAGTTTATTCCTCCGCTAAAACCTTAACTTTCCGCATTGCAGCTCGGATTCTGCTGGGGCTCCGCCTGGAGGAAAAGCAGTTCAAGGATCTGGCCAAAACTTTTGAACAGCTGGTGGACAACCTCTTCTCCCTGCCCCTCAACATACCCTTCAGTGGGCTGCGCAAGGTACTGCCGCTTGCACTGCTCCCTCTGCCTGGGGGCAGGGCCTGGGCCCTGGCAGCACAGACCCCCTGTCCCTAGGCCCACCAAGGGGCACTTCTGATGGACCAGGACATCTGTAACACCCCATTCTAGGTCTTAGAGCTTGGTGTCTTGCCTACCCCAGCCGTTTCCCCTTCTCTCTGCACTTCTCACCTGCTCCCGGTTGGCTTCCAGCACCTCTGGGCACTGGCTCCAGCTCATTGTACAGCACGGGGCTCCTCTTCTCCCTCATCCCATATGTTGCCTCTCGTGAGTCCATCATGTCTGAGCCTGTCCCATCTCATCCTACCTTGGACTCATGTCAGCCCATGGCAGAGGGGTCTGGGGCATAAGCACAAGGACAGGTGGGCACAGCACACCTCAGGTTAGCATCCCTGTGCAACTCAGGCAGGCTGAGGGCTTCAGACCCTCTTACGGTTCTCAGTCCCTTGTAGTCCAGCAGTACAGAGACAACCCAGGGAGAGGGGCAGTCTTCTCTGCCTCTTTCAACCTGCAGTTTCTTCCCTGCTGCTCTGCCCCTCTTTGCCTGCCTCTCCACACTCCTGCTCCAGTTACAGGTCCATTCTTCCTCTCACATTCCTTCCTCCTCTGGCTTTGGGTTCTCCACCCTTATCACAGCTGAAGTCTCCTGTCCATTTTAGCCAGGTCTTCCCTCATCTCTTTTCCACTGTGAGCTCTGCCCCACTGGATCACCTTACCCAGCCAGTCCCAGTTCTCCCCCGGCCTCCCTGCAATTCTTCATCAAAGCTCTTGTTTCCTCTGTCCAGTTTCCCTTTGCAGGTTGTTACCAGTGTGAGCTTTCACCCCTCCTTCCCTATCCCTCCCTACCCCCTCTCAGGTCAGCCAAAGCCTGTCTGGCCCCAGACCAACATCTTCAACTTGCCTTTAGGTCTCCTTGTCTTTCTCCTCGCTCCCTGCCATGTTTACTTTGTCCAATCCTTCCCACCTCAAATCTAAGCCTTTGTATCTTCTTCCCAACATTTGGTCATGGCCATTTTTAATTTCAAATCTCTGGTCCTTCCGACTTTGCAAGAGACATTTTTATAGAGAGTCGTACCCTCTGTGACTCCGTCCGTCCATCCCACTTTGCAAAGAGGTTGCTGATCACTTGACTTGCTGAGATCTTACGTGAATGTTTTACTCCATTGGAGTGCAGCACACCTGAAGATGAGCTGGCTGTGATTAATGTGTCTTTATCCACTATACCCTTGTAAAACCATTCGTGCCTTGCTGTCTGAACTCAGTTTTATTAAGTTACCTTTTCTTGTCCCTTGGGACAAGCTTCTTTTGGACCTGACACAACTGTGGGTTTGCTCAGTGCAGATGACTCTGAACATGGTAGCATGGGTTTACTGCTGTCTTTTCCTTCCAGAGAGTTTCTTGGGATTTTTTGCATTTGATTCACAACAGCAAGGCAACAGAATGTGCAACATTTCCTCCCAAACTGCTGCCTCTTGCAAGGCTCTGGGGCTGGGCAACAGATTAAACAGTTCTTGCTGTTACAGGTCCTGGGATTAAGGATTGCTACACTTGGGTTTCCCTGGTCTCTCTAGAGAGGGGGCAGGTCCTAAGGTTCTCCTGAACTGTGTCTGCCTCTCGCAGGGAATCAAAGCACGGGACACGCTACATAAATTTATGGAGAAAGCTATACAGGAGAAACTGCAGAGAAACAACCCAGAAAACCACAGCGATGCTCTGGATTTCATAATGAACAGTGCCAAGGAGCATGGCAAGGAATTCACCATGCAGGAGCTAAAGGTAAGGAGAACCTGGACCTTGCAGTGCCCCTCCTGACTCGGTGACTGTTTGAGAGACATGGGCTGAGGGCCAGGAGGAGGCTTGTGTGGGGACCCACCACCAGCTGCTGGCTCCTGCCCTTCTCTTACTCACATGAGGATACGAGCTCCTGCACAAGCGAGGGAGCCTGCACCTGGCACACTCTTGTAGTCCTGTGTCTCTTTGCATTAGAAGGGACCCCTTTAAAAGGGAATAAATGCCCCTTCTACCTTTCCTCTTCATGGTCACCAGCCTTCAGCCTCATGTAGGATGCTGGTAGGGTTATGTGGCTGCATTAAGGCTCTGCACATTTGTGCAGTCAGTAACCTCCAGGACACTCTCTTGGAAATATTTAGAGCTGCTTGTGTGCTCCTCAAACACAGCCCAGCACCCAGCCTAGGGCAGGGTGTACATCATGTCACTGGACTGCTCAGGGCTGTGAGCACAGAAATCTCTGAGATCATAAATCAGAATGGGTCCAGGGATGGAACGATAGATTCCAGGTCATTCCCTATCACCTCCTCATTAATCAGATCATGTAGCTTGTGGATTGCTATGGTGGAATATGATGTATGACTGTGACTTAGGGATGAACCCAGTAGTCCTTACTGAACCAAAACCACCAAGTGAATGTGAAGAGTATTTTGCCAAAGATCTTGGGAAAAAATTGTCATTAGTACTGCGTCATTCATGGTTCCAGGTCACTTGGTATCAGTGAATGATAGATGACATTGCATTTATATAACAAGTTTTGAAGTAGTTTTGCGTGGGTACAGCAGCTGGATATGGTTTTAAAGTATCTGAACATAGTTTAAAGGTAGTTTTACTGTTCATTTAAGCGTTTCAGGAAAACTATCCAAAGACTGATGTTTTATAAATGTTTTGTAAAAATGCAGTCTCTAAATCTAAAATATTTGAAAAACTTTGAGCAACTAGTAGATATAATTAGAATCAGTATATGTTCCTAAATAAATTTTATTATAATTATTTATCATATTATTTATTCTAACAGTGTTTTATTATAATGTAATTTTTAAAAATAATTGACAGATTCAAAATGTGCTTGATTAAGATTAATTAATCTCTGTTAGTATTCACATGAATATTGTGCAAAAATAATTTCACATCTCTCATCATGTCCCTGGCTCTGACCACAAATAGAATAAAGGGATATTAAATGTAACATGGACTGAGTGACATCACAGCAACCTTGGGCCAGCTGATTCAAATTATAATATATTCATATGCTGTACCTTTCTGTACCTTTATGGTTAGAAAATTTATGTATTTAACAAAATTACTTGAAAATGGATCTGCCTATGCTTGCAATTATGGCAATATTCTCCACCCTAATAAAACCGTAGCAGAGCTCTCATTTAATGAAATGGTGTAATTGGATAAAAAGTCTGATGCTGTCTCAGAATTTTGGATATATCTGTCTTTGAGAGACCCTCCAGACACTGTCACACACTAGTTATTAATCTGCTTTTTGTTCAAATGGTCTGGAAAGACAGTTTTCCCAGAAATTTTCCTAAATACACTGTGATTTGTACTGCTGCCATGAACTTACCAGGACCCTTGAAATGTAAAGGTCATTAAAAAGATACTGCTTTGCCAACAATACTGTTTTAAAATATTTAAAACCTTGAGATTAAAAAAACCCCATCCTGCATAATAATGCTGTCACTGGCTGGATGTAATGCTGCCTGTTCTGCCTCCCAGGACAGGGAGTTAGGCTGTACTGGTGAAGCTTGGGAATATCCTGCATTCCAGTCACTGG
Source organism: Dicrurus megarhynchus (assembly GCA_013399195.1). NCBI lineage: Eukaryota > Metazoa > Chordata > Aves > Passeriformes > Dicruridae > Dicrurus > Dicrurus megarhynchus. The sequence goes on from VXAD01012520.1 coordinate 6,528, forward strand.
TTCTGTTGGCCTTGTAGAAGCAGGGAGGGAAAGTTATGACAGCAGCTGTGACACAACTTCTGCAGCAGCACTGTCAGAGGTTGATGCAAAGAGCATAAGGGCTGTTATTTCAAACCTAAGAGCTTGCCCTAAATTCCTTGCATGCTATTGAAATGTCTTGGGGTTTAATTGCATGTGGTGGAATGGAGAGGTTTCTTTTCATCTGGGTCTGCTACCTTGTGAATGTAAAAATTCCTGCTAATGCCTGCAGGAGCTGTGATAGGGGTTGACAGGAATCTGTTGTTCCAGGGGTTTTATTTCAGCTGAAAGATGCCCTTGAGAGCTGCACTTTGGCAAAAGCATCTAGTCCAGTCAATATATGGCACTAGGGATGGTAGCAAAGAGTCATCTTTGTTACATTATCCTTAACTTTATCAGACCTGAATTCAAGTATCTTCAGTCTTCAAGTGTTCTTCTCTATGTTTGTGGCTTCACCTCTCTAGAATCAGTTGTGTCAGAACAATTTGAAGTCCAGACAGAGTCATGTGAAAGCACTCTGTGTCCCTGGGGGATTTTGCTCCTCTTTGCCCCTGGGCTGGAGCAATTAGTGCTCTGCAGTACCAGTCAGGTCCCAGCCCTCCCAAGGGGGCAGCTCCTGGTACTCCTCCCTTCAGCTTCTCCCTGGCTTTTGTCTCTAGCCTCTGGCCTTAGCACTCCCAGCCTTGTGCTGTGGAGCGACTGGCACCTTCAGATGGTGCTGTAGGTTTGAGCATTACATTTGCTGTCAGAGATGTGACAGGCCATGAATCAGCTCTGGGCAACCCTTAACTTTTGGAAAACCATTTGTAAAAGTTGATCAGAGGGTACTGCAAACAGCCCACAGCAACCTGGCATGTGCTGTGCCACACAGATCCTGGAGACAGTCCCACAAAGGCTGGGAGGCTGCAAAGGGACCCCTGAGCTTGGACAAGGTGCATATTACAGATTTGAGTGTGCTGCAGTCCATGTATCTGAGCTGGTTAACTTCCTAACTTGTTACAGATACATCTGCTGTGGGAACACTGCTGTGCTTCAGACAGTACAGCTTGAAAAGCGAGCAAGTCCTTTGCCTGTTGTGTGCTCCCTGCTGGCTACAGCACTTCCCAGTCTGACCTGCTCTAGCAGAGATACCTTTATGCTTTTGACTCTTGGCTTGAGTCCCCTCCCAGATAAGATCAATCATAACTGGAGATGGATCAAATGCAACCCATATTAGCTGCCAGCACATTTTTTGTGCATAAATTTGTGCATAAAATTTTTGTACATAAACACACCCATATCCACTGCCTGGGCAGAAAAGTAAAAGCTGGACGCAAAGGGCAGTTGGCAGATGAAGCTAAAAAGCATAATGCTTGAAATGGACTTCACTCAATGTGTTATAATTAATGTTAAAGTGCTGCTCTAAAACAGGTAAATCTTTTGAGAAAAGCTCAGAAGAGCTGGATTGGAGGTGCTGAGTACTCATCCCAGCTGTTGTTCGGCATCAGTCACTTGGCAAGTGGACGTCCAGTTCATACAGAAATGCTTTGGTGCCTGCCAACCCAGGATGGGTGTGGATTTGGGGAGAGCAGAGTGGGGGCCCTCTGCACAATGGCAAAACCTGGAAAAGGTGAGAACAGTCTGAAACACAATCACTTTAAAATGTTACTCAAACTTGTCATTTTCATTCCTCTCCCAGGAATCAGCAATTGAGCTTATATTTGCTGCTTTTTTCACCACGGCTAGTGCTAGCACCTCTCTGATCCTCCTGCTACTGAAGCACCCCTCAGTGATTGAAAAAATAAGGCAGGAGCTGATGTCCCATGAGTTGTACCAGCAGTGTGAGTGCTGCCCTGCAGGATCCTGCCTGGACACCCTGACTGTCCAGAGCAGGGACAGCGAGAAACCACTTTTCCACTCTGTGGCCAAAGACGTTCACAAGGACCAGAACCAGCCCCCAGCCCCACTGGAGGAAGATTCCCTCCAGCCCCGTGCCCTGATGGAACCCACTGTCCCCCAGAGCAACCCCTGCACTGGCCCCCAGCTCCCGGCACCACCAGGGCAAAGCTGTCACTGCGCCTCAGACATCAGCCTGGAGAAGCTGAGCCGCCTGCACTACCTGGACTGTGTGATTAAGGAGGTGCTGCGGGTGCTGCCCCCAGTCTCCGGAGGCTACAGGACGGCACTGCAGACTTTTGAGCTCGAAGTAAGTGCCTTGCAGTCTGGCAAGCTGCTAGAGAGCTGCTGCCTGCCGTTGTGTGCAAGCACCCTGTGTCCAGCACAGTGGTGGGACTTGGCAGTGTACCTTAAGGGGTAGTGTCACCCAGCAACCTCTGTGGGTCCCAGTTGGGCTGGGTAAAAAAGGAACTGCAGAGCAGGTGGGCAGTGCAGTGGGGCTATCCCCAGGCACCCTCTGCTCACCCTCCAGCAGCACAGGTATGTAACAGTCCTCTCCTCCCTCTTCTCTTCCCTCCCCAGGGCTACCAGATCCCCAAAGGCTGGAGCGTCATGTACAGCATCCGTGACACGCATGAGACAGCTGCTGTCTACCAGACCCCCCCCAGCAGCTTTGACCCAGACCGCTTCGGTGCCGGCCGGCCAGAGGCTGCAGGCCGCTTCCACTACATCCCCTTCGGCGGCGGGGCACGGAGCTGCATTGGGAAGGAGCTGGCACAGGCCATCCTCAAGCTGCTGGCCATTGAGCTGGTCAGCACGGCCCGCTGGGAGCTGGCCACCCCTGGCTACCCCACCATGCAGACCGTGCCCATCGTGCACCCTGTCGATGATGGGCTGCAGCTCTACTTCCACCCCTTGCAGCCCCACCGTGGCCGTGAGGCCTGAGCCAGGGGTACGCTGCTCCCCTCAGCCCTGGAGCCGATGCCCCTCCACAGCTGCTGGGAGCAGGTCTCTGCTGCCCCAGGCTGGGTATGCTACTGGGTCACTGCAGAACAAAACCCTAGAGGTCTTTCTATTTTTCCCCTCCTGGGGTACAGGCTAGTAGGGTGTGCAGCGTGCTGGAGTAGGGTGTCCTGCAGAGTCCCGCTCCTGAGCACTGGGGTGAACCTCAGCCCCAGCCTCGGGGCAAAACCCACTGACGCTGCTGGCAGGGTGCATATGCCATGGGGGCTCAGTCAGCCCCTGCCCCATACAGGCCCCCAGCTACCAGGGATGGGGAGCAAAACTTCCAGACCCAGAGCTAAGGCTCCCAGGGTTATCTCCTGTAGGTGTGTTATAGCTGCACACTGTAGCTTTTTAGATGCAAAAAGAGGGAAGGTGGGGGGCTCTGCAGGAAAACACAAGCCAGAGCTGCCCAATCTACAGCATCAACTCTAGCTAGAATAATAGGGTGTAAAGTGGTTTTTATTGTAAATATTTAATCTCATTCATGCACTTCCCATTAGAGCTGGCACAAAGAGGATATCTCTCATTCACCCACTAGTAGTAGTTGCATGTTGTGCTTGAGCACTGTGCTGCTGCTTGGGGTCTGCCATGAAGCCCCCTCTGGGGTTCCCCCAGGATATGCTCCCCAGCCACAGCCTGCTCATGGGATTGGACTGAAGCAGGGGAGGGGGCTTTGGGGAGCAAATGTTTGGAAAACAGACATTTCTGAATATGTCCAATTTGTGGTAGAAAGTCCTTTGTTCCTGATAATTGTGTTCACATTTCAGAGGGGACATTTGCAAGGTGACACGGGCCCTGTGGTAGCTGGCTGGCTGGCCAGACTGACTGTGTCACCTCCGTCAGCCCAGCTCTGCCATGGAAAGTGTCAGGAAAGCAATTCCATGGGTCCATCCAGGGGGTGGTACCTGAGGCTAAACGTGGGTGCTGAGGGCACCCTTTTAGGTGGCTTTTGAGTACCCCCACAGGGTATTTCTTTCCCATGAAAATAAAATGAAGTGATTCCTGTTGTTTGTGTACTGAGAACAGAGCGGGGCCCAGCTCCTTGATCCCCAACAATGTGCTAAGTTTCTTTCAGCTTTACTTCTACTCCCCACTGTCATGCATCCTGTGTGAATGCAGTGGGAAAATAATCCTCCTTGTCCCTCCAGAGCATGCCATGCCTGGTGGTGTCGTGTGCTCTGTGTGAAGAACCAGCTTGACCTGTGAGGGCCGAAACATGGCACAGTGTCCCTTTGGAAAGGCTCTGGGGAGCTCTTCAGTCTCCTGGAACTCTGTCATCATCCTGCATCAGTGTTACAGATGACCTTGCCCTGGCCAATCCCCCTTGCCTGTCTGTGCTGGGGTGTGTGCTGGCGTTAGCTGTCAGAGGGCTGTGCAGCGACCCCCATGCTACCTCGGGCAGAAACCTGGCTCCCAAATGTGACAGGTCAAATCTGGAAGAGGTTGAACTGCAGGGCTGAGTTAAGTGCTATTGGCAAGTCGACCCTGTAGTGAACCAGAGCCTCTGGTCCTCCTGACCTTGTCCTGAAAGGTGAATCTTTTTGCCTATCAGAGGTGAAATCAGTAGATGGTGGCTGCAAGTGGGAATGACTAACTTTAATTAGCAGAAGCTACTGGCTGGCTGAGACCGCAGGCGATTCAGGGTCTCACGGCGGGCAGGGCTTGGGCAGGGCTGGGTCTGCAGCGTCCAGCACCCGGTGCAGGAAGGTCGGGGCTCCTCCAGCAGCGCACTTAAAAATTGCCCTAAGTGCTAACGAGCCCGCTGAAAAATGTAACATGAATCTAGTTAAAAAAAAAAAAAAAAAAAAAAACCAACTGATAAACTGATTTTGTTTGCAGATAAACACAAGCATTTACAAATGAAGTGTAATAATTGTTGCTTGTAATCAAAGTTTGTTCATATTAGGCTGTTAATTTCTTGACCCCCTTCCAAGATGTTTTTAATTATCCCTTTCACTCTTTACCATTTGATTCTTTTCAAGCCGATGGCTGGGGAATACACAGCTGGGGAGATAATAAAGCCTTCCTGTGGCAATTATCGGTGCTCAGGCCACCGTATCTCGTTATTTTGATAGACAGTGAACTTGGCGCGGTTGCCGGCCGGGTTCACGCAGATGTCACGGTCCGTGTTGTAGGTCACAAGCAGGTCAGCGCCCGGCAAGGGGAGAGCGCCGGGTCAGGGCGCGGCCGCCGCTCCCGGCCAGCGCCGGCCGGTCCCGCGGCGAACCCCGAGGGGCTACCGCACCCGGGGCCGGGGGAGTACCCTCCGGGGGGGTTCCCTCCCGGGCAAGGGGCTGCGGAGGCGGGCAGCCCCGCTTCGGCAAGGCATCGTAAGAGGAGGGCGGGTCTCGTGTGATGCGTTGATTGTTAGAAAAATAATAATTAAAAGTGACATCTCTCTCTCCCCTACACAGACACGCACACACAAAACTTCCAGCGTTTATTGAGCTTGTCTGGGAACAAGAAAGCAAAACTAACAGGGAGGGAAGAAATAAAAACCGTAAAGAAAAAAAAAAAGCGTATTGGCAGCAGCTGTGGCCGGCGGAGAGCTCCGCGGCCCCGCAGCCGCCGTCCGCGCCGGGCGCCCCTTCCCCAGCGGCCGGCGGCTCCTCCGCCGGTACCCAGCAGCAGCTGNGAGCTGGGCACGGCGGGTCTGGTGTTTCCTTTCCGCGCTCACCTCCTTTTCCCTCGGTGACCCGCGCTTGAACCTGCATCGGGAGGCTGAGACGGACTGCTGCCGGAGGCTCCTTCCTCCGTGGCCGGCAGAAATACAAGCCGTGCCTTTCGAGGTGAATCAGGGGACAGCGGAGGCTCCTCCGCCGATACGCCGGCACGGCTGCGGCTCTGCTCAGGGGGTCTCCGGGCTGCCCCAGCACGGGGGACCGTCCGCTCCGGCCGCCCCACGGTCCCGGCCCGGCGTCTCCCGGGTTCGGCCGCTACCTCGCCGTTCCCAGCCGACGACGGCGGCGGGCGGGCGAAGGAGCTCCGCAGAGCGCATCGGCGCCCCAGGGTAGGTGTCTCCGGGCCGCCGGGTGCCGGCGCGGGAATTTCTCGGTGCAACCGCTGGTCTCTAACGAGCATCGCCGATAAATCCGAGGAGGAGGAGGCGGTGGCGGCCGACCACCGGCTGTCAGCTGTCGGCGGCATCCTGCAGCCCACTCACCGAGCGCGGTGCAGGGGCAGCGAGCCCGGAGCCCCTGCCGCCGCCCCCGACAGCACCTCTCCTTCCCCGGCAGTGGTCTGCGGCGGGTAGGATGCACTACGCAAAGCAAACAGTTAAAGATTTGGGGGGAGGAGTCAGGCCTCAATCCGCAATTAAAGATGAACTTTGGGTGAACTAATTTATCGGACCAAGGTAGGGGTGGGCAGCAACCTGGGAAGGGTATAAAAGGCGGCCCGCGGCGAGCCCGGCCCGCGCACTCAGAGCTCCCGGGGGGCCGGGCGGGAGTCGCTCCCCAGTCATGGGCTTCTCTGCCCTAGTCGCCAGCGCCCTGTGCACCTTTCTGCTGCCCCTGCTACTCTTTCTGGCTGCCGTCAAGCTCTGGGACCTGTACTGCGTGAGCAGCCGCGACCCCAGCTGCCCGCTCCCCCTGCCCCCGGGCACCATGGGACTCCCCTTCTTCGGGGAGACGCTGCAGCTGGTGCTGCAGGTAAGGCGAGGCGATGGCGCGGGGAGTGGAGAGGCGCCCTGGCTGCTCCTCTGGCTGCAGGGGAGGGAGATGAGCGGCAACTTTGACAGGCTCCCGTGCCCAGGTGGGAAAGAGCTGCTCTCCCTGCCTCTTCCTCTTATCCTTTCTAAAACTTACTTTATCATTTCCCCCCTCTCAACCCCTGTCCAGAGGCGGAAATTCCTGCAGATGAAGCGCAGAAAATACGGCTTCATCTACAAGACTCACCTCTTCGGGCGGCCCACGGTACGAGTGATGGGCGCCGAGAACGTGCGGCACATCCTGCTGGGCGAGCACCGGCTCGTCTCCGTGCAGTGGCCCGCCTCGGTGCGGACCATCCTGGGCTCGGGCTGCCTCTCCAACCTCCACAACGGGCAGCACAAGCACCGCAAAAAGGTACGGCCCGACGGCGGGCGGGGAGCGGGCGCGGTCGCCCCGGGCGCGGCGGCTGAGGCTCTGTCCCATTCCTCCTCGTCCCCCTGCGCAGGTGATCATGCGTGCCTTCTCCCGGGACGCCCTGCAGCACTACGTGCCCGTCATCCAGGAGGAGGTGAGCGCCTGCCTGGCGCGTTGGCTGGGCACCGCCGGGCCCTGCCTGCTCGTGTACCCCGAGGTGAAGCGCCTCATGTTTCGCATTGCCATGAGAATCCTGCTGGGCTTCCAGCCCCGCCAGGCCAGTCCCGACGGCGAGCAGCAGCTGGTGGAGGCCTTCGAGGAGATGATCCGCAACCTCTTCTCCCTGCCCATCGATGTGCCGTTCAGCGGGCTCTACCGGGTAAGGCTCACGGCGGGCCAGGAGGAGAGAGGTGCCCCTGCGGCCAGGGCAGGGGGGTATTGTGGAGGGAGGGATAGCAGTACAGCCTAAGACCCACACTGCTCTCCCTGCTGCTTGGTCAGGGCTTGCGGGCACGCAACATCATCCACGCCAAGATCGAGGAGAACATCCGTGCCAAGATGGCCCGCAAGGAGCCTGAGGGCGGCTACAAGGATGCGCTACAGCTGCTGATGGAACACACACAGGGTAACGGGGAGCAGCTCAACATGCAGGTAAGGTTCCCCAGGACTGGATTCATCCCTTTTTCCCAGCCCCTCTGAGAGCATCACACTTGTGGGGACAAACGGAGAGAGCAGGAGGTGCTCCCTCTCCCCACGAAATAAACTAGCTTGTTCTGAGCACTAGGGTACAGAGGCTGCAGTCAGGCTGTTGGATGGGGAGACATGTCCATAGGGAGCATAAGCACCTCCAACTACCCCCATTCTGGCCCCTGGATGTCTGTTCCAGTTTGGGAACAATGTACAGCATTGCAGTGGTAGAGTGGGACTGGTAGAGATGCTGTGTTCAAGGCCTGTGTTTATCCCTCTTCTATCCTTTGTGTAAGGAGCTGAAGGAGTCTGCCACAGAGCTGCTGTTCGGGGGCCATGAAACCACTGCCAGTGCTGCCACATCGCTGATTGCCTTCCTAGGGCTCCACCATGAAGTCCTGCAGAAAGTGAGGAAAGAACTGCAGGTGAAGGTGTGTGTCTTCCTCAGAGCCATTTCACAGGAGGGGGCAGTGGGAGGAAGGTACCTCGAGGACGGGTATTCCGGACAGGGCTCCCTTTGACCCAGGCGGTGCCCTCCTTTTAGGGGTGACAGGAAAATACCACTCACTGAGGGGCAGCTGCTTTGCACTGCCAGGAGCCCTGGCTGCTTCATGGATGTTACGGCAGCATTTTCCTTTCTAGGGGTTACTGTGCAGTTCCAGCCATGAGAAGCAGCTGGACATGGAGGTCTTGGAGCAGCTGAAGTACACGGGCTGTGTCATCAAAGAGACCCTCAGGCTGAGCCCGCCTGTTCCTGGAGGATTTCGTATTGCACTCAAGACCCTTGAGCTAAATGTAAGCAAGGTTTGGGCACAACTCCTCAGAGCAGCTGTAAAGTACTTTGTGTACATGTAGCCTGTCTGCCTTAGAGTGATGTGCAGGAAGCCAGGAGGGGACGTGGGGTGCACTGATGTGTCCTGTGCTGTCACTTCACGTTATTTAACACAGCGAGGTGTTCCACATCTCCTTTCTCTTCTTTTTTTTTAGGGTTACCAGATCCCTAAAGGTTGGAATGTTATTTACAGTATCTGTGATACACATGATGTGGCAGATCTCTTCACCAACAAGGAGGAATTTAACCCAGATCGCTTCATGGCTCCATCTCCAGAGGATTCCTCTAGGTTCAGTTTCATTCCTTTTGGTGGGGGCTTGAGGAGCTGCGTGGGCAAAGAGTTTGCAAAAGTCCTTCTAAAAATATTTACAGTGGAGTTGGCTCGAAGCTGTGACTGGCAGCTGCTGAATGGACCTCCTACAATGAAAACGGGCCCCATAGTGTACCCTGTGGACAATCTGCCTACCAAATTCATAGGTTTCAGCGGCCAAATCTGAGAGCTCAACACTCACCTCTGACTGAATTTCTATATAGCATTTAATATGTACATAGTAACTTTTTATAGTAACGAAGGCCTTTAAATATTTAAAACTTGTAAATGTACAATAGTAATTTATGTCTTCTAAATATTTCAAGAGGCTATGATATTTTTTCCCTCCAAGCACTACAATTATGGGTCTCTGATTCATAATTAGATAATGTTATTTCTATAGAAATAAGTTTTCCCCTATTTAAAAATATCATTGAAAGCTGGCTAGCTAAGCATTTGAAGACATTTCGGGATGGTGTGTGTATTAAGAAATATTCAAAAAGCATTCAAAACAATGGTAACTAGCTACTCATCCAAATTACCTGAAATGGTTATTGTTTGAGAATGTTTTCAGTATTATTTGTGTCTAGATTGTATGTTTAATGTGTGAATTTTAAGTTTGATAATAAAGTTTATTTTTGATGATCCTCTGTATGAAAATCTGAGTGTACGTTAGAGAGTAACTTAATGAATGTGGCTCTAGGGTTTGGATGTAAGGTCAGATCTGCTTTTGTAAATGAGGTATTTACTATTTCTGTGTTCATAACTCTCCCCTCCTTCACATGTGGTTCCTTGTGAATAGTTAGTTGTTATAAGTTTTGGCTTGTAAGTGCAAGAACAGTGCAAAACCACATGCTTGCTGAAAACTGCATGGAGTCATGGCAAATGCTACAGGTCTCCTTATCAAGCACATCATTTTGAGCCACAGGAAATAAGAAAGAAAAGGAAAGCAGAATAATGTCACATAAGTCTTTCTCTGGAGCTGGTTGAGGAAAAAAATTCCATAAATGTCCTCTCCTCCCATATTACTGCTGACCTGTGTGAACAGACCACTGAATCTTGTTCTGTTTTGAGCCTGCTGGCTATGAATCTTTACTTACGAAGGTGTCTCTTATCAGCTGGTAGAGCAAATAAAATCTGCTTATTTCTTCTTGAAATGCAACAGCTCTGACTAGGTCAGCGATAGAGCATGCATTTGCTTTAAGAACTTCTTTCCTGGAATTCAGCAAAGTGAAAACTAAAAGGCAGGCACTAATGTGAATTGATTAACAGAGAATCAACTGTTGAGATGCAATTCCCCAGGGGTGTGTAAGCAGGGCAGATAAAATGCCCTAGGCATGACCCCTATTTTGGCTTAACCATAAGGAGCTTTGTGCCCACCCCCACTTACTACACCTATTAGTCTTCCCTCAAAAGTCAAACAACGTGGGCTGGCTCTATAAACATCTACAAAGTAAACCAATGTAATTCAGTGTCATGAACACTTACAGCACCATATAGAATAATTAAATTTTTTGTTTCCTTCTGGAAAACAGTCACTTTTTCATTATGTTCTCCTAAGATCAAAATTAAGGACAGAGTTAAGTTGCCCAAAATAGCTGCAGGTGCCTAATAGCATCTATGATGTTTGGATTTTCTTTTTTTTAAGAGGTGTTTCTATAACACATTTGATGTGTTTTCAGCTAGTATTTTAAACATGGAAGCTTCTAACACATGAGCTTAGATGCAACCTACATATGAGCATAACTATCAAGAATTTTTCATATTCAATTTTTTGTAGCCTTAAAATACAAAATATATTCTTTTTAGATTGCACCTAAGTTTTCTTGGCAATGTTTAAAATCTTAAATATTTTTTACTGTGTGAACATGTTGTACCATTATGTTCCTCAGGGACTTGGTGAATAACCTCAGTTTAAGACCCTTTTATTACCAATATAGTAGTGGAAAATTGCAAACCTTGATCCTGATTTGGGGGTGATCTGGAGTCCGGAGAACCACAAGGCTCTTGTCTTGGTATTCTTTACTAACATTTTCTTCTGTAACATTACAACATTCTCCAAATCCAAATAGATGCTGATATTCTTTAAATGTTTTGTTTGGTTTTAATTAAAGTCTTTTATATGTGGGAACTTTTTGCATGGTCTTCACATTATTTTAGTTTATATTTTAATTTTATAAAGAATGGGAATCTAAGTGCTGTCTGATACAAACACTTTCACGGTGTAAGTCTAAGGTCATACGTGCAAGTCTTTCATTTTTGGTTTTGAGTCAAGTTTGCATGGCTTTTATGTTCGATGAAGGGAAAAAATCATATACTTAATTTGATTTTGTCTGGACATCTGGGGGCACATCCTCAGCTGCTGTAAATCGTGATAACATAACCTATGTTAGGTACTGCCCCTGTAATGATTTATCTCTGTAGTTAAGCGGTCTGTCACTGCTGTGCAATTTAGGCATCCTGGAGCTGGCTTTAAACAAGCTATCTTGAGAAATGGTAGCAGCGTAGCTACAGTAAAATGGAGCTCAGTGTGGGTTAATTGCTAAAATATTTGCCCAACTTCTGGAGCAGGTTTTACAACCCTTGCTAATCTCCTGTATGCAGCTGTATTTTGACAGCCTAGATGCTGGCTGCAGACCAGTTTCAGGTGAGCTCTGGTATGAGTGTAGCTTTGCCTGCTCAGCAGAGGCTGGGGTGGGCACATGCTGAGATGGTGGTTGCTGTGTAGGTGCTGCCTGTCTGCTGCACCCCGAGCCCCCATCCCTCTTGTTATGCTGGGTTCAGGAACTGATTTTGTTGAAAAATTACCTATCAAAAAACTAATTGCTTTTTGGGCAGACCAGGTCCTCATTCCAGCTCTCCACATGAGCATAGTTCGTGCTGGGGTGCTGCACCAAGACAGGAGGCAGGGTATTTCATATTCCTTCTCTTGGTTAACCTGTTATTTAAAAGAAAAATATTTGACCAGGTCTCTCTTGGAAAAATCACACACAATTTAGAAGTTGCTGTGCTTTGGTCCTGGAGTAGAAAGCCAGGATTTATACGTAGCATGCTGGTTCTTCCCTGAGGGTAAGGTGAGTTAATAGAACCCACACTTCTCCTAAAACCATGTGAGTAACAGCTCCTGCCAGCCAGTAGCATCTCTGGAGCTTAGAATTTCTGAACTATCTATTCAGTGCTAAATGTGTTGTTCTTAAAAACACACAGTTATATCTATTCTTGAATAAAAAGGACATTAAAGAATTACATTGGTGTAAATTGACATTGAGGAATGCTGCTTGATAAATCAATATCTGATTGAAAGGTATGAGTATTTCCAGATAAGGTGAGAACAGGTAAAAGTGAATTTTGGTAATGGTTATATGACTAAGAAAAAAAATGCTGAAGACTCATTGGAAATGATTAAAAATAACTTGATCAGGTTTAGTTATTTTGTCCTTGTGAAACAAAGGCATGTTACTTGCATGTTGCTTTCAGCAGCTGATCTGGGAAAGATTTTCTTTTGTTTTGGTTCGTAGAAGCACCTATTCAAGAGACAATATAATTTGAAGTCTTGTATGCTTAAGGCTTTGAACTTAGTTTTCTGACATTTTATTTTATTTTCTTATTTTTATTACAGCAGTCTTTTCCTGGACCTTTCAAGATAACTGGCTGACAAAAAGGTTTTCCTTCTTTCTACCCCATTTCAATCCATTGGATGTTTTCTTATTTTATTCTGTTGAGTGATTTAGAATAACCTTTGGAGAGGTACCAAGAAAAATACTTAATAATATGTAAAATACTTCATCTTTGACTTTCAAGTGGTACTTTCCTAAGTGCTATGGGAAGTTTTTAAAAATGCTTTTACAAACATTCACCTAGACATCTTTTAGAAAAGAACCCTGCTGTGTCTTGTTAATTCTACAGATCTGCAGAGGTTTTCAGGGTGGATGCTGATGAAATAATATGCCCCAGTCTTTTAAAAACTGGTGTGCATAAAATTAGAACCCTGGATCCAACTTTCTATTTATTTTTTCTTTTTTTTTAATCATTGGAATTGATTTTATGAGGTATAAAGTCTGAAAATTTGCTATCTATCTCAAAGGGAGCTGCACTGCTTAGACTGTCTGAAAATCCAACTACTTTCAATATAGTCCTAAACACAGATTAAATAGCCCATGTGTAAGCAACCCATCACTGAATTTCTTTACCTTAAAATTATTGCATATCATCTTTCCTAGAACAGTCTAACAGGATCCTATGCAAGACTACTGGATCTTTTGCAAGGCCATGCAGGAGATTTGCATAAACCAAACCTCAATCCACTGACCTTTGGCAAAGTTTTAGAAATTATAAAATGCAGACACAAATCTTGTGTTTGAGATATACTGCTGGTATGTTTCAGGCCCAAATTAGTGAATTTATTTATGGCTTAAAGGTACTATGTTACATGGATTTGTCCTCTATTATAACAAAAAAAAGAGTGGGGTGGGTTTGGATAGCATTTGTTAATTGAGATAGTTTTGTTTGCCAGGTGGTTTGTATTGTAAATTCTCTGTCAAGTTATACATCCAGCATGCAATGCAAAACATATACAGATTAGCAGCAAAAATTCAAAAAGTTTATTAGTTGCAACCATTAGAGTGATAGATTAGGAGAAAGGAAATGTAACTGGCAGCAAGTTTAGAGAAGACTCATTACTAGACTGGCTTGCTTCACTTGTTTAATAATGTCTTACGAAAAATGTTATATGAGAAGTTCAATGAATAATGCAGCCTTCATTAAGTTATGTAAATGAATGTAGCTTCGTGGGTGGGTTGGAAATAAAATATTTAACAAATCTGTTTACATCCAAGAGTAAAAGCAGCGGAAACAGCTTTTAAAGAATCTGAGATTTAAATATTTAAGAGGTGACAGACAGGAGAACTTTCGTAGTAGGACATAATAGTGCTGTTTTGATAGGTGTTTACAGCTTGTCTCTCAGTTGCAACATAGGCAGGGTAATATATTAAGTATTCTCAGTTAATTAAAGTGCTATTTGTCCCTTTATCAGCAGTCCCAACATTGCAGTTTCACTTGTATGCTGTTAGTGCCCCGGAGACATGCAGAACTTGCGTGCTTTGAAAGGCTGGAAGGATCATTTTAGCAAAAGTGACTTATGATGTACTTGTTTGCCAGGTCATTTTGTTCACAAATACACAATCATTCATATGTTGGTAGATTTCAATGCTTTTCTTTCCCCCAGTTTATGACCATTTAGGAAAGCCTGAATGTCCGTGGGTAAAGATTACACTGCTGTACAGGATAATTGTCACAACATGAGAAAATTATAAACCCAGGACTAAAGCAGGCATAGACAACATGTTCTCCTACCACACCCACAAATGCCAACCTTTTTTATGCTTATCCCAAAGCAAATCCTTGGACTTGGGCCTCACAGCTTACGCAGAAGGTCAAAGATTGTTGGAGACTGTTTTCGAGCAAAGGGGGGAATAAATTCCAGAGCTGAGGGCCCCTCACAGGATCTGTCTAGAGATAAAAGTAACCAAAATGCAGTCAGTACCATTCACATTCTTGAGTAGGAGGCAGGCCAGTAACTTTCTCAGGTGGTGGGATGCTGAAAAGACCGGTGTCGATACAGAGATGTGGGTCCTGAGCAGTGCTCTAGGTACAGCTTAAGGAGGAGATGCACAAAGGCACACGTGTACCAAGACTTGTTAAGTCATCTTTGTTAATGCTGCTTTAAATGAAATAGCTTCCTCCAGCAATTGCTGTTTTGAGGGGAAAAGAAACAACTTAGGTTTGGGATTTTTTTCTGCTTGAGCTGTATGGGGTCAATATTAATCTAGTGTATCTGTATCTCAGATATTTATTGCTTTTGAAAAATACCAGCAGAACAAAGATGTTTTCAAGATTGAATCTGAATTTTCAGTGGAATGATGGGAGGCCTTGGTTTCCTTAGCTTGCTGGCTTAATTGACTTAAAGAAGCAAGAGGTTGTGTGTGCTTTACCTAATAGCCTTTATTTCATACCTGAATGAACTAACTGCCTGTATCCCATGAGAAAGAGAGAAAGGGACTGCATATTGTCCTGCTGGCAATAGCAGTGCCTGCCTGTGTGAATAGAGCTGGGGTTTTTTCCCCTCTTACTTAAAATCTACATCATATACCTACTCATCAAACACACTGCTTCTCTCCAAAGCTTCCCTTGGAAGCCTAGGAACCACAGAGTAATCGGAAACTGCTCCCTGACCTGGCAATAGCCTCCTCTTTTGTGAATTGTCCTTAACTTTGACAAGAATGGAAGGAGATAGGGTGGGAACAAAGGGGAACCAGCAGTGAGACAAACAGCCCCACTGTTCCAGCACCCCACCGCAGCCCTGGCTGCCTAAGACACAGGTGATTTTCACCCTGGTGTCATCCTCCTTGTCCTGCTGTCTCTGGCTCTTGGTGTCATTATATTAAATATATATTATTGATGTTAATGATGCTGCCTACAGCACTGCAGCAAGCTAGCATATGCATTATAAATCTAGCAGTTAAAGAGAAAAATTCATTAATCCTGCTTGAAGTGATAGCATGTTGTAACGTTTTTGCTCATTGTATGAAATGAAATGGCTCAGATTTGTGACATTTCTGAGGGGACTTTTCCTCTAACTGGGACTAAGAGCATGCTGGTCCCTGAAATTCACTAATGGTCAGTCAGCATTTCTAGAAAAAAATCACAAATTTCAACAACAAGGACATGCACAGCAAAGTACATTTTACAGAGACCAGTTACTTGCCTGAAAAGTAGAATCATCCACTTTTTATGGAATTGTCTTATTGTTCTCCACTTTTGCATACTGCTAGTAATTTTTTTTTAATCAACTGTTTGCAGATGTAATTATTATCAAAGTATTTAGGAGGAGAGAAGGGAGACAGGCCAAGCATGCTGATGTGGAAAACCAAGAATCCTTAAGCAGTCAAAGGTACTTGTTTATTTTGGTGGCTCCTTGGTGATTGTCCTTTTCACCTTTTATTAACCTGCAAATGGATTAGTCCTTGTAAACTAAAGAGAAGAGACCAGTGCACAACCCACTGCCCCAGAGATAAGGTCACAAAGAGGGGACGTGTCCCGAGTACAACCTCGGAGAAGAAATAGAAGTCTGAAGGCATTTACACTAGGCTGCCATTGCGCTTTACTAGCCCTACTGTGATTTACCGTATCAGTTCAACTGCTGACACCTTTATGTCCCTCCCTCCTATCCCAGCAGGCCACAGAGACACAGTCCATGATAGATGCTGGTGAACTTTTCCTCTGATCACCTTCTGAAGAACTTTCCCATAATCTATTGTTTTCTATCACAGTGGAAAACAAAACAAGGGTTTTTTTTGACTTTCAGTTACCAGCTATTTTGCCCTAACTTTAAAGCAATGTACTGAATTTATTACATCAGTGTGAAAGAAGTTTTAAACTCTTGTCTCTTTATCCTACTCCCTGAACTTAACATGGTCCAGAGTAAATCAACGTAATTGCTGTTAGACCTACATTGTTGCAGGAATGTTTTATATTCCATGTTGTCAGTTATTTAGAAGAGTTAATTGAAATTGCAAACATAAAGAGAGGAAAGCTACAGTTAAGAAATTAACTTTTTTCTGGTGCCTGTGGCTACTTGGATGAATTATATTAAGAGCCAACACTAACTTTAATGTACAACCAGAAGTGTCTGCAATATCTGAAAGGTAAAATACATTTGTGGATTCAAGGCAAGTATTTCCTTTAATTGACTGGTAAAAATATAAGAACCCATTCTGGATTGAGAGAAGCAGTTGACCTATCATTCTTCTTTGCAACTCCAAAATATTTACCGAAATGTTGCATTTGCTTCTAAATAAATAAATGCCAAGGGCTACACCTGGTTTTGTCTCATCAAAATTCAGCACCAGTATCACAGCATGAGGACGAAAAGAAAGTCACAGTGATATTACCAAGGGGTATATTGAAGAAGGTGCACACGGAAGAGGGGGAAACTGTGCCACAAACTGTCCTGAGAGCGTTCTTCCTCTAAGTGTGCCCTCAGCTGACTTCCTTGCTCCTGCAGCCTGCAGAAAGGCTGAGCACAAGTGCGTACAGAAGCACCAGTACCTGTCTAACAGGGAGTTAAGGATTGGGATTGAGAAGGAGATATCCAGGGAAGGCTAAGTCAGAGCTTGTCAGTAATGTTCTGATTGCAGTGCTGATCAGCTTCATCTTTTCAGCAGAGAATTATGTTTGAGGAGGTCTACCATACAATGCTTCCGAATATGTTTTTCCAATCTTGTGCAAGGCTCTCTCTTCTCTCTGGGTTGTGAGTGTTGGAGACTCTAAGTTGAGGTTTTTAAAAATTATTTTGATAATTGCTTCTTATAATTAACATTGTTGTAGAGGAAGATTTGACCCAATGTCTTTTAACAAATTAAGTATTTGTCTTGCTATTTTTTTCTTCATATACTAAACGTCGTGCTCTATAAGCCCAGCTTCTGGGCTCTGTTCTATCAGCATGGCTAGCTGTGGTTTTGGAACAGCTGTTTTCAGCACAAGTGACAAAAATACAATTGAGATATTATAAACCAATCTTGTATTACTGAATTCCTTAAAACTGATTGCTTTATCTGGCAGCATGAAGCCTGGAGTCAGGTTAGGTGTAGAAATATTTACTCACACTATACATGGACAAATGTATATAGTTTTACATCTAGCTATATAAAGTCAGGCAGAAATACGAAAAATTATTTTTAACTTCATATTACCTACATTAGGCAAAGAAACACAGATGCACTGTGGACTTGAAGCTTAACCTGTCACCTTTAAAGCACAGTGTGTGTCCCACCTGGCTTCTGCTCCTTGTTTGCTTGCTTTTTCCAAAGGTTGGAGGAAGGACAAGAATTTTAGCAGCAGCTTCTTGATCAGACACACTGTCCTTGCAGCCACAGCAGAAAAGGGGCAGGAGTACAGCCAGGCCACCAGCTCCTGACAAGGCCAGTACAGGTGCCTTCGTGCCTGCGGGGACATAAGTATGCTAAGAAAACAGCAAGTGGGGGGCACAGAAACCCAGCCCTCTCCTGCTGGTTCTACCCAACACTTGTGCACTTTGCAGCTCCTGTAGGCTGAGCTGGCGCAGGCCCCAGGGTCACCTCCCTGTCAGCTTCCTCCTTTCCCATCTTCCTTTGATCTCCTGCATGTCTCTGATCCATTATACCTGCTGCTGCACTGTGGCTTCCCTTCCCTCCTGCAAGTTACTCTACAGAGGGTAAATGCAGTTCATGTCTCCTCATGCTCCCTGCATCTCTCTCCCCTGCACCAGGTCTCCCTTTTTCCTCATCTCCCTTAGCAGTGCTCACGGTGGCCCTGTCTCCCTAACTCTGTCGGTAGTCTCCCATCATTCCCGTCTGAATTGCCTTCCTCAGTCCCCTACCCCTAGTGAAGGCAGACTCTCCAGTCTTTATTTGTCTGGGAAATGGCTCATTTAACTGGGACAGGGAGGATGGGCAGGGATGAGAAAGAGCCATTGTTATGCTGAAAGCAGTTAATGGGTGCCACCAGACACTTGTGCGATCTACAGACCGTAGCAGAAGTCCCTTAAGCTGTGCTGGTGCTGCCCAGGCCACCAGGGTTTCCCACTTCTCAGTTTTCAGATTTTCCTCTGGTTGACACTGGTCTGGCATCTTTCCTTGGCATTTTCTAATGAAATTTGATGGGGTAGTCAAAACACACCATACTGCAGAGGGAAAAACACCCTCGAGTTGAGAAAAGGCCTTATGATATGCCTGTCATCAGAGACTTGAGGCTTTGGCTTTGGAGAGCTGGCAGCCCCTCTCCTGGATGGGAAGGGCTGGCGGATGGAGCTGCGGACAGGGCTCCCTCTGGCTCTGCTTGGAGCCAGCTGGGCATTGGCCGGCTCTGTGGAGCCTGTGGGATTTTGTGGCCCAGGCCCTTACTTTCTCCTGAGCATTTAAACATGCCATTAGAAAAAAAAAACAACCCACAGTTTTCCAGGAGAAAACATTCTTTTTACTGGCAGATGCTCGGCCTTCAGCAGATGTGTAGGTCAGCTGCATGGTCTGAGTGTCCTTGTTTTATTAAGGAAGTCTTCCTTTGTGTTCCTGGAGAAATGAGGCTTAATTCCTGATTGGACTGGAGCTTTTATGGTTATTAGGCAAAACCACTGTCAATATAAAAGCCTAAATAACTCAGGCTTTTACACCAAAAATCAGTCATTGTCATAGTTCTTCCACTTTTCTTGGGGCTGCCCGTTCGAGGCAATGTGAATTTTGGCTCAGTTTTTCAGTTCTGCTGTCCGGAGACTTGAAAGTTACTTAAATGTTCACCCTTTCCCATTTTTTATCTCTTTCTGCCTCAGCCTCTCTCTGGATCACAAGTGCTGACTTTAATGCTCAATATGAGCAGTAAGTCTCTCAGAGTTTTCCTGTCACCAAAAAAAGTGAAAGATGAGAAGGATTTTGCTGGTCAGAAATTGACTGTTACTGATTCATTGAAACAAATCCAAGTGGCTGTTGGGATGTCTGTAAATACACTGTAATGAATCACTAGTGACCTCTGAGGGGAAGATAATGTGTCAGAGATTGCCTACAGATACATCTCCTAGACTGGTACAGAAGATGGCTGTGTCCATATTCCCTGATAGGTACAGGGAAGGCACTTGAAATAAATCTTATATGAAACAGGGTGGCTGGCACATGGTGTCATTCCCCTTCCAGTCACATCCAGCTCAACTCAGCAGTGGTTGGTGCAGTTATCATTGTCCTTCAATGGTCTATGAAAATGAACTTTTGATCCCAGTTCTGTTTTAAGTAAACAGATGACCCCATCAAGCAACACCATCCCATTTGGGAGCTCAGCAGAGGCTAAAGCTAGCAGTAAAAGATCTGCCATTTACAGACACTGCTAGTGAGCTGTGAACTTTTGTCCAGGGGGTGATGGTGGTGAAAGGACACAGGAGGAAGTAGGAGGAGTGATGCTTGGGCCTTACCAATTTATAGTCAGGTTTTTTTAACTCTAGATCCTTCTGTCAGAAGAAATGTTGGCAATGAAGGATATTATCCATGAATAAACTCATGAGGAAGAAAAGGTTAGTAACCCTTCCTGCCTCTCCTAGAGGTTGCCTGTGTAGTGGCAGGAGAGAGTTCACATCTGGTTCAACTGTCCCCGGACTGCAGTGGCAGTCCAACACCCTGCTGCTTTTAGCTGGAGTGATGCTGAAGGATGGCGGTCAGCACACGTGCAAACCCTGGCCCTGTGGAGCTGAACTGGCTGATAAAGTGACTAAGTGCCTCTAGCAGAACCTGTGTGCAGACTGAAGTCTTTCCCATTTCAGTGCTAGAAACCAAAACTCTGTTGCAACATGGTGTACTTAAAGGCTGCCACAGGCCATTTCAAATTTGATCTTTAAAGTGTTTTTTCATGAACGAGAAAATTCACTGTCTATAAATATTTTTTTCAGATTATTGCAATCTTTTTTGTTAAGCCAAATTCATTAGTTTAAACTTAAGGACTGCCTTATACCATAAAGCTGGGTAACCTTTTTTTTTGTTGGGGGAAGGGAGCTGCATGGCCTTTCACCTTCCAGCTTTACAAGCAAAGCCAAACTTCTGGGTAATCACTGCAAAATGCTTTTTCCCTCCCCCTCTTCCAGTGATGGCTGCAAACAAAAGTCTTTAGGGCTGGCTACTCCAGACTTCAGGACTTTTAAAGGTCTTTACTTGACTGGAGATCAAAGGTTTCTCCTTAAAGAGTTTATCACTCAGACAACTCTGCAGTTAGCATTTCAAACTGGGTTTACAAGTCAAATAATTTAGCAATTTCTTCTAACCATGTGGCCTTATGCGGAGGCTGCTGGATGCCAATTATAGCACCACTATGACATGGAGTGCAGCACTATCTATTGACAAATGTGTGTACCCTTTTCACCATTCTTTACTGCAGAAAAAAAGAGGTTTCCACATATTCTGAGTAGGTCCCAGACTGCTCAGCTGGGGTTTGAGTTCCCTTCCTGGGATTGTGGATTCCTTCTTTGTCACCTTGAGTATGGCTCTTCAGCTCTCTGTGCCCTGGCAGAAAATGTTTTTCTCCTTGGAAAGCATAAGGGCTATGAAGATAAGTAACTGGATGGTGGGCATTATTATAATTGCTGTATAATGCAGCAACATGACTAAAACGAAGTCTTAAACATTGTTCAAATGTCCCTGACCATTAACCCTTCTCATTTCAATGTTGCTATCAGACTGTTCTGACACTAGGAAGAAGAGATTGGTGTGTACAGGCCAAGCCAGTGACCAAAATGCCGTTGTCAGCAAACCTGCACCAACAGCTCTATCACATTAGCTGCTTGAGTCCAGAGCTCTGTTTGTTTTCTGTGCTAGGTTATCATCAGTTATGTTCTTGTAGGTTCCCTTGCTGTACTAATCACTTTAAGCACCTTCCGAAAGTGCATTGAACAATGACTCTAGCACCCATCTTGGATTCATATAACTTTTCCTCTCAACAGGCAAAGAAATGGAGGTATGGAATTGTTTTGGGGATGGTGAAACTTTTGTTTCTGTTAGTCCTTTACACATGTTGTCACAAAAAAAATATGTGTTTACACATGTTGTACTTCAATTTGAATGTAAAATTATGGTAGCAATATCAGCTGCCTATTAAATTGTCAGAAGAGTTATACGTGGGATTCATTGAAGGGAAGGTGCCTAGGCTTACACAAACAATCAGCCTGTTGTAAGCAGAGCTGTGCAAGAAGTGTTATATATCCCATATATGCACCTGGAGAGAGGTTTTGCTCTGCCTGCTAACTATGGAGGCACAGGGTCTGACTTTGGCTGGCAATTCCAGAACAGAAGCATTTTATGGTAGCAGAAAGTAAAAAAGTCAGTGGGTCAGACAAAAGGCTGAATGGTTTCTCAGAGCTCCTGTGCAACCAGTAGTATGCACAGCATTTAGGCAACATTATTACTAGTATTTTATCTGGCTAGTTGCTTTCAATTCTAAGTGCATGGAAAGGTAAGGAAAAATATCAGCATGTTATGGGCACTTTGTGGTATGTAATTTTTCCAGATGGACATTCTGTCTTGTACACGACAATTATGATATAGGCTGATCCATTCACAATTATGGGTGACTGAGCACTCAATAGAAGACTTGCATGTTGTTATTAAACAAATGGTGTGTTCTACCTGCACCTGTAAGTATCTGAAAAGCTGGATAACTTTTAATTTAGGATGTATTAGGTGTATATTGCATACAAATACCCCCTCTAGTTTTACATGAAAATGGTATCCACTCGGCATACTGATAATTTAACAATGTTAAATTCTTAGGAAGCATTTTTGATCATCAGACCCTTTCCCTCACAGAGAGGGTGGTTATTTTCTACATTATGGGAATTGTATAGCTTCCGTTCCCCAGGCTGACAGTTTCTACAAGAAGCCAAGGTCATTCATACAAACATATTGCAGAGGGACAGAGAGGGTGTTGCATCCTTCTCCTGACCAGCTTCTGAATGTTAGCCTGTCCTTGCCCAGTGTCTATACCATGCAGAAGGCCTTTGCAGACCAAATTGAAGATAATAATGATAGTGATATGGTGTCAGGATAGAATTGTCTAATACGGGGATCATGCAATGTTATGTACAAAAGCAAGGAAGACAACCTTATTTGAGTTGATAGCAAAATTCCACTTGAATTTGTAAAACCATGCTGTATCTAGCCAAAACATCTTGCCGGAGTTCCCTAGCAACCCAATATTTATGCAGGAGCCCTATAAAGAGACCATCCTTATTTATTTTGTTACTGTTTAGAATTTTGTCATGGCATCTAGGAATCTGTAGCATGAACCAGGAGTCTAAAAGAGCATTTTCCAGCACATCTTTGTTCGCAATAATGTACAAGTCTTGAGGGCCCTAGATGCATTAATTTTTTACTAGATGTGCTCAGGGTGTCACCCAAAAGAGGGGAAATGGCAAAGATGTTTCCCTTTCATGTAATTGCCTACTAATGGAAGTTGCCATCCAAGACATAGGGAGTACGAGTCATAGCTTGGCTGGGTGACACGCTTCAGCCCCTTGCTGTGAAAACATTCCTAACCACAGAGCCTCCAGCAGCATGGCGGAATGCTCCACTCCAGGGCAGAAATTTGACCTTACCTGGAAGTGTGCCAGACCATGATTATAAATATTCACTGGTCTGGTCAGGAAGCAGGATGCTGTCACAGGAGCTGGAGTGCTTCTCTGAAAGTGAGGGGCTTGGCTGTACCTTTAATGAAGTTATGCATCTTTTGAAGAAAGCTTGATTAGGCTGAGGATGAGTTTGATGTCAGTTTGGTTACCGTGTTGGTGAGATGGCTACACAAGTGTGCAGTTGGTGTGTTCAGCTCTGCTTTCCACTGTGCCACCTGCAACCCTATCTCTGTATAACCCAAACTTTCTAATCATGAGTGTGCTTGATTTTTGAGAGAAGAATACTTCAAAAGAAGAAAGTTAAGCTCCTAGGAACCCTCATTCCAAAGGCTCAACTTTTGCCCTCCATGATTTAGTTATTGTTTCTTGGGATGACAGTGTAGGCCAGTGCACTGAGGAGCACATTTGCCCATTGTGGTCCTGGGAATAGTGGTTAAAACTGACAGGAGTGAGGCAAGGAACAGCAACACTGACTTACTGCAGAAACGCTCGGATTTCCTAATGGACTATCACCTTTTCTGTGCCTAAATGTGAACATTGTCCACTTTATTATCTCTGTCTGGAAAGAGGAATTGAATAAAAGATAGTCATAGACCTAAACCTTTATGAGTGATTTATCAAGTAGTAGGAGAATTCTGAATATGAGGGTTAAATCTGGAAAACAGCTGTGTTATGAACTGAATCAATGCAAAATACAAATTCCTTGTTCTCTCATACCCTATTTGGTTTGTTCATTTTATTTCAATGTAGTAAATGGGGATCCAGTTTTGCATTCCTTACTCAAATGCACAATTAATGTAAAAGAATCCCCTTGTCTGAAAACAAGTTGTGAAAGGTCTGAGTTAAAACAGCAGGACCAGGCAGTAAGTCATACACTGCAGAATAATAACTTCTTAACATAATATCATCATGTGCCACAAAAACTAGAAACTAAAATATTCACACTGACCATAAAAATATCTTTCTACACTTCACCACATCCTAAGGTATGTTTTCTTTTGGAAGTAATGTATAATATATTCCTACCATTACTGCTGCTAGTTGAAGTGGCTATTGCAAAGTTTAATATCTGCTGATATTAAGGTGGGGGGAGGAAGTGGAGGGAGAAAGAGCTTGTTTCTAAATTTTAATTTTGAGAGAAACTATATTAATATGTCAATATCTTACAGATACTACTTTACAGATAGCTTTATTTTGGCAACAATGTGGTAATTTTTATATCAGAGCTAGTAATTTTTATCAAAGGCAAGGCATGCACAAAGGCAAAGCACTGCTCTAGAAAAGACCTTCTTTGACACTGCTGTTGCAGGTAATTGCTATCTAGTCACAAAATCCATTCTCAAAATGTATCAGACTCGGTTGTAAAAACAGGTATGTTACTTGCTTCCACTATTCTTGAAGGAAAACTCTCCTTCAATGTCCCTTTTCTAATAGTTAAAACCTTCTTCAAAATCCAGAAAAAAACTGCTCAGAGCTAGATTATGTTTACTCTTGCACTAATTTGGTTTTAAAATTAATAAAGGTTTTTCCATTTTGAGTATAGAGAACCATTCTAGCAGACTTCACTCTATTGCACCACACAAACCTTTTCATTCTCTTCTCCAGGGTCCTGTCAGTACAGCAAGTTTTCTCTTTAGTCATTCAATTGTGAACAGAGATGTATTTAAAATATGGGCTAATGTGAACAGTATTCCAGATGAGGCTCGAACAACACCTTCTCCAGTGTTATGAATATTTGCCTATTTCCACTGGAAGTGCCTCACCTCATATATTCCAGGATCACTTTTGGCTTTCCACAGCCATATCATGTTGGCAACTCAGTCTTTCCATGATCAGGTAACACCTCCTGACCTTTTATTTTTCCTTTAGTGATTTCCAGCTGATGAGAATTTTTAGTCTCATCTTAGTCTAATTTTAATTCTTGCTATTAGTTGCTAAACATTCCCTTTATACATTACTTTTCATGCCACTAGCACACTCCTGAGTGCCATTCTCTTCTGGACACCCTCTTGACTTCCTGCTGTCTTATGAAATGAGACGGTCACAAAACTGATCACTGAGAAATTACAGTAGTAATTTCTCACCTAACCACCTCTGACCAAATATTACTCCTCTTAGAACCTCCCCCCTAGCAAAATCCTCATCCACCTCACAGCTCTCAAGTCCTACCTTCTCTACCTTAACTAGCAACACTTAGGAAGCACAGCACCAAGTGCTGCACTGCAGGCTTTTTCTGTGCTCAGAAATTCTGTTATTTCTTCAAAACAAAACATCATTGAATGCCTCATCTAGTCTGATATATTTACTATGAATTCTCACTAGTAGACCTGAGCTTGTATGTTACTCCTGTACAACATCTTATGAAATAATCCTTGACTTGTCAGGAAAAATTCAAAATGTATGCATTTCAAATATGGAGATGGTATTGTTAACAGCTGCAGATTTGT
The DNA here is from genome assembly GCA_013399195.1 of Dicrurus megarhynchus. Taxonomy (NCBI): domain Eukaryota; kingdom Metazoa; phylum Chordata; class Aves; order Passeriformes; family Dicruridae; genus Dicrurus; species Dicrurus megarhynchus. The sequence goes on from VXAD01012520.1 coordinate 31,954, forward strand.
GATACATCAGTGCAATATTCAATAGGTAATTTCACCCATAAGAGTGGGGATAGAATGCAGAAGAAGTAGGGTAATGCTTTTTAAATGCTTGTCTGATTTGATTTTTCTGTCTGTTTGTTTCTCCACTGAGAATCAAAATGATTAAATTCTTTCAAAGCTGATGAAAAACATTTTTGTGACTACAGTTGTGCAAATAATCATCTTTATTTATTAATTGATTCAATCTTTAGAACACAGACCTGGCATAGTTGATCTGTCCTAATAGAAAAACACGATTCAAGAAATATTAATATTCTCCTAATTACACAGAGATGATATACATACTAACGCCTTCATGTATAAACTAATGCCTTCAATTCTATATAACTTTATGACTTTACATTTTTTTGAGACCTAGATCTTTGTGAAACACAATGGAACTGAGAAAGAAAAAGAGGAATTTTCTTTGTTTCTGGTATGCACAACTTCAAACAGATACAGTTACCTATATAAAGCTATTTATATACTATTGAAAAAAAATAGAAATTAAAAGTAGAGAGGCTTCAAAAAGTTTTCATGCTTGGACTCTTTTGTAAAATACCTTCTGTAATTTGTATATTAGCCATTCTTTTAATAGTGGAAAAGGTTTATAATTCTTCAGACATAGGTTCCTAATTCTTGTTTGTTTCTATATATTTTTAATCAATGATTTATCATTAATATTTTTTTGGAACAGGGAATAAGGAGGCGGTTTGGACTCATATTTGGTCAGATGACAAATACATGTAGTGAGGCACCAAAATCTTTTCTTTACAAAATGGAAGGAGCCCATGATAAATAAGCTTTTTCTCCTCCCTAAAAAACCAACCAAGCAACCAACCAACCAAATAAAAAAACCAAACCACAAAAAACCCCAAACAAACAAACAAAAACACCCAACCACACATTTATAACCTCTGAAATCCAGCTAAAAATTATAAGAAGGCAAACATTTTTGCAGATGATGTCAGACTCAGACACCTGGTTTTGAAGCACAGAACCACCTGTGCAGTGTTAAACATGAGAGGAAGGAAGTACAGTACACAAGGTAAAAAGTACAGGGCGAGGCAATGTGATGTATCCCTTAGGTCAAACAAGAGGCTGTTTGTAAATGACCCTTCTGAGGCAGGGTATGACTTCCCAAGACTGGAGCTCTCTACAAAGGGATGCATAAATAGCAGTTGTTCACAGCAAGGGTTATACTATATGGCTATTAGAGTGAATAGAAGCAACTCACTTCTTGCCAATGACAGGAAATAAGGTCAAGCAAAGATAACAGGTCTTTGAATTAGAGGTTTTCAAAATATTAGTCTTACGCCTTTAGTATGGAGTGAATGAGTGGCTCTCTTTAAAATGTCCTGCTTCTGAAACTCAGGGACGTTTGAAACCAAGCGTACGAAAGAGCAATCATGAGGTTTTATACCTCCCTGACCCAGCCTCACTTACTCCAAAGGCAGTATATTTAATAACATAGTCCATCGGAATGCAAATAATTTTAAAAGGCAGCTGAGGGCTTTTGGGATGTTTTGTTCAATCTGGATGTTCTCCGCAAAAAGAAAGGAGAAGAAATAATGTAGTATGTCAATGCTTTAATGGCACTGTTAAACATCTGACTTGCTTGAGAAAATAAATGTTTGAATAACAGCATCTTGTTTACTATTAATATTTAACACCTGTATGTGCTGTAGAAATAGTTATCTTTTTCCATAATTCCTTAATCGCTTAACTACATAATCAATTTCCAGAGTGACCAAAGCCTCAGCTTTCTTCCTAGGCATTTGATAAAGGAAAACTGATCTTTTCCTGTTACATGTTGCTGAATGTGACTCATAAATCATCATCCAAAACCAATCATTATCATGTTTTACAATGCAAGCACTTAATATCAAACTTTGTTAGGGAAATAGTTTTCCAATGATTTCTAGAAGCTCAGTCTGAGCTACTGTCCTCTTATCTCTTCAAATCTTACCGGGTATTTTTACCTGTAAGTAATTTAAAAATGTAAAGCAACTGGATCTGTGATAGATACATGAAATTAAATCACAGACATAAACTTATGATAATTTAAACTCTTATGTACACATATCATGTTCAGCAATCAAACAACAAGTGAATCTATGTAAAATTGTTCCATAATGGGGTGAGTTCAGTAGAGTGGATTCAAAATTAGTGGAGCTTCCAGCAACAGTGAGGATATGGGCAAAACATGAAAGAAATTGAGTATACCTTTTTTTTGTAGCACCTCTAGTAAAACAGTACATTGTATTAATTTTGTGTTGGTATTTTGTAGTCAAAATCAGAAATTAAAAAAATAATCAAACACCAGATTACTTCTTACAGATATATAGCTGGAACAGTTTTTGTCTTTACTGTGTATGTGTTTCCTATATTTAGCAGGTGTGCAGTTTGATTTTGTACATACGTTGTTCTTTCAATAAAACACAAATCTGCTTACTGCTAGCTAAGTAATTTCTGAATAATTAGTAAATTCATGTAGCATAAACAGATAGACTCCATATTTTGTTCTAATTTGTGTACACATCTGTGTTTCAAGTCAAATTTATAAGGAACAATGGATAAGGTAATTTATTTTAAAATAATAATCTTGTCTGCCATTCTAGCAAGAAAGGGTAAAAACTCTTGATGGTCACTAATGTGTTAGTTTGGCTAAAAAAGAAAAGGTTAAACATCCTTTCTTATTATCCCTTAATCATAGGCAATGCAGGGGTTTCATACCTTTCATAGGGATGCCAAAATGACCCATCTAAGTAGATCAGCTGCAAGGCAAGAGAAGAAAAAATTTCACACATTTGTGTTCCTTTTGTAATGCTGCAGCTGCTCATTTAAAATGACAGAAAGCATATTTGCACTTGGGGTTTGCATTTAAGTGAAAAATCTTTCTCCTTTTATATTGTATGCCCTGTTCAGTAATAAAATGCCAATGATGTTAATTAGATAGATGAAGATTGTTAAATGAGCAAAGTATTTTTTTCTGGTAAAAATGTGCTGTGTAGGCAGAAGAAACATGAAACATTAGATAATATTAATAAAAATAATGATTATAGGTACATTTTGTTCCTACACTATATTCTTCAGTTTATAGAGTGATCTACAATCAATGAGATCTGCAGTAAGGAAAAATGCTAGAAATTATTGTATTTCAGCTACATTTCAAAGACTGCTGTTTTGAAACCATAATAAGACAATGTTATGTAGTTAAAAATGTTTTCTTCATTACCATAAATCTCTTCAAATGGTGGGAAACAAGAGAAGGTTGTAGCCCTCATCAGCTATATCACATCAAAAATCTAATTAAAATCTGAATATTCAGCAGGCAAGTTATGTTAAGGTATAATCAGGAATAGTGGTCAGCTTTTCCCAAGGCATGTGCATCCAAACATGCAGTAGCAACCAGGATTGGTCACATTGCCTCTGCTACTCATCCTTATCTCCTGGCAGAAATCTCCTTGCCTCCAATTCCTTTTTTGAGGAAGAGGTAGAGGGAAAGAAATAAACTTCTTTTTGCAAATCAACCTCAGGCTTCTTGTTACAAATTTAGCTATTGTTTGTTTTTTATAGTTCTCGTGCTGTTTACAATAATGTTAGAAATAAGGTTTACTCTCTCCTTTTTTTCCCCCATTCTAATTTCACTTATTTTGAATAAAGGATTTATTGTGTTTTCCTTTAAACAATGTGCAGAGTAGGATTACCTTGACAATATATTCTAGTTCTTTGTGTTTATATATATATATATATATACACACACACATATATATATGCAAGATTATCTCTCTCACATTGTTTTTTTTCTACTCTTCATTAATTTTAATGACTGTGTATTTCTACCATAAATTCTGAGCTCCCTGAGTGGTGCTGATCTCTGAGTGGCATTTGGTTTTCTTTCTTCCTTGGGTCTTTAACTTTTATTTGAAACCATTCAAGAAATGGTGCCACATGTCCTTGTATTTGTTCCCTTGAGTTATTCCTTACTTGACTTTTTACACAAAGTTCACTGACTCTGCTCAGTCTTTTATTCATTCATTATTCCACAAAGGGTGGCATTTTTCCAGGGTTTGAATAAATTTTTTGGTGACTGTTTAAAATGAAATATTTTATATGCTCTTGAGACGTTTGCAACTCCTCCACATTTGCCATCTGTACCTGGAGATGTATTAATTCAGTGAGCAGGCTGTGTTTCTGGGTGATGACTACACAGACCTCAATCATCCTTTTGCAATTTTCACTCCCAAATTAAGAAGTTTCCTGAGCAGCACTATTTGAGATGTATACTGAGCTTGGTCTGTCCTGTGTAGAGCCACCATGAATGTAATACCTGAGTCCCAATGCATTTTCTGTACATTTCTCTTAATGTATGACTGCCTGCATACTTCAGCACAGATTTTCAACTCCTCAACTCATGTCCTAACTGCTGGAGTTTTCGTATGGTTACTGTGCTTTATGTGTGGTTTCTAACTCAACCTTTTAAAGGAAAATTCCTAAGATCACAGGATCCTACATAGTCTGAAATTCCTTAGTTTTTGGATGAAAAATGTTTATGCATCATTTTACAAATTTGATTACAAACTTGAGTCCTTCTGCTTTGTTATATTTTCTGTCTGTACAGGTACATGGCTTTTTTTTTCCTCTGGCTTTACATGTATGGACTTTCTCTGTCTATTGTAGCAACATTCAAAAACATTAATATTGTATCTGAGGTGCCTGCTGAGCATTTCCGACACTTACCCTGGGAGGGGCACACATGTTAGCAATGATATCACCAGCTGCTGCTAAATAAATCATAATGCCATCTTAAAAACATTGACAAAATAGAACCAGATTCCATACTGAAATCTGGCCAATCTTTCATATGAATGTCTTTCGCAGAAATTCCTGGGCACCTGTTATAAGACTTACTCTTCACTTTTAATTAAAAGATATCCAGAAGTATTTTTATTAAATACCTAAGCACATATGGTCATCTCTTTTTATCTTTTGTCTCTTTTCCATACAGTGTAAAATCATCTGCCAAGCATTGTACTCTGTGCAAAGTTTGTGGTTTGAGGGTCGTGTTGAAATGGGGAACCAGAAAGATGAAAAAATGGATGTACAACTATGAAACTATGTTTATATATCCAGTACATAAAATGCAGGTACTTCTCTTTTATTTGTCTTGTGCTGCTTTCTAGAAACGGAAACATAATCATAGAATCAATTCCTGCTGGAGACGCACGAGTATGTTAGAGAATAAGTATTGCCCATGTTTTAATAACAAGGAATGAAAACATATATGGGATAGGACTTTTAAATAACTCAATGATACTTCCATATTTTTTGCACATAGGTACCCAAATGAAATCAAATTCATCAACATTGAAGGTTGCTTTGTTATTTTTCTGGTTTTCTATTCTATGGTGAATGGATAGGCTTCTGCCTTACTGTGTAGGTTTTTCTTCTAATGTTCTCTGCACTTTGTCATCTTTTATTCTGTATTACCTGACTTTTGTTTTCCCTGAAGCAAACTGCACAGTTACAAAATTTACCACCAGCCTGGAGCATTCATATTTACTGGTAACTCTTAATAGAAAGTCTCCAAGTTCCTTTAGTGCTTTGCTTTCATAGGGGCTAAGAAATCCTTTCTAACAGTCTCTTTCAGAAATATGACTTGGAGGCAATTTCCCCCTGTGTGTCTGTAAGCTCTGCAGAACACAGTCTGCTTTCAACACAGCTTTTCAGGTAGTCATGTCTTTCAATCCTGCTATGAGTTGTCCTTTTGAAACAGTATTTTCCTATTGTTTTAGCCTGATACCACAACATAAGATGTCATAAGATGAAATAAATGAGACTCTTAGGTGCAGACTATGGAGAGAAGCGTACGTAGGCCAAGGAATGTACTTAAACCATTGGCTGTTCTGCACAGTGGGGGCAGTACGGTGCATGCTCAGAGGAAATCAGTGCTGTTAGTATTAACCCAACATTTTCAGTGCATAAGGTTCCTGTCATGCTGAAGTTCTGTGTCAGACAAGAGCGATTAAGAGCAAACTTAACAACAGGAACTGGTGGAAATTTACTTGCATATGTTCTGATAGAAGTCACCAGTGACTAGTATGTACATTAGTTTGGAATAATTTCAACACCATGTGTGTGCACAAGTGAGAAATACCACCAAGAATCTTATGTTGCGTATTGTACCACATATCTGTTAATTTAAGCTTTGCAGAAAACAATGCCAAATCAGATGGCCCCACATGCCTTTTGTTTAACTTGTTGCATATATTGCCTAACACCTTTAAGAAACTGTTAAAACACTGCTAATGCAAAGAGAATCCCTGACATTGTGTGCCAAGTTCAATGTTAGCATGGTTTACAGACTATTTCCATGCCCATAGGGTTAGAAATTCTGCCCAAGGCCATAGGAAGGGTGTAATCTAATTTGGAGTGACTTAATATGAGGAAGGATGTGATACAAGTACTGGATACTAGAAAGTAATAAAGTATTTTAGATTAAAGGTAGATCTTACAGGTTTTTATTTTTTAGTTTAAATGTATACAAAGGAATGACAAGAAATCAGGGGTTTTTTGCTTGTTTTTCTTAAGTTTGTTCCCTTGATCTTGTTCTTTAAGCCATTTTGCTTTGTTAATATTGCATAGGTAACCATCTATATTTTAGAAGCATATTCTGCTCATTAGTCTCTTTTCTTTCAGTAAAGTACTCAATAGCCAGCAGTTTAATTGTAAGCTCATTTAAAATACATTGATAGTGTAAAACAAAATTAATCTAGAGGTAAATTTAATGGATAAACCACTGAGACTATTAAAACTGTTCCATATAATAAATAAAAAAGGGGAGTAGAAAGAGTCTGGGATATTGTCATACACAAAGTACGCAAAACATCTCATCTGCTTTCTGGCATTAACCCAGCTGAGACCTAGCTACCATGTAAAAAACAGATTAAACTAACATCCATCAAGGTGAAAGATAATTATTGCTTGTGTCAGACAACACCTGTTTTTGCAGCATTCCTCAACTGAGTTAAACTAGAGACACGCTGAAGTTTTCCACTGAATTTTACATTTGACAGTTGCCTGAAGCAATGGTGTCTATGAAACACCTTCACCTCTTCCTTTGTTTACTTTTTAGATAGACTAAAAATGTTAAAACACGAAACAAAAAATTTCAGAAATTAAGCAGAAAATTCAGCAGCAAAATATGCAAAGTTTTCAAGGGACGTTTATTGAAAAGTGTTACAATAGTCAGTCTTTTGTGAGGTCTGCATACAGATCTGTTGAAAACATTCATTTGGTAATGAATTCTGCTTACATTACTCAAGTGAGTTATCCCACTTACTTCAGTGGAAGTTTGCAAAAGTTCAAGTAGCAGTTCCTAGATAATGCCATACTGTACTCCTGCTATCTTTAAGCAACACTGCATAGGTTGTAAGGCAAGATGTTCATCCGACTGCATAAAGTAATCTGTATTTCAGGCACTAATTTCACAACAAAGTCCTTCTTCAGTTGTGCCAAGAGAGCTTAGAATCCATGGATCAAAGTGGATTCTGTTGCATGAAAAGCAATGATACATATGAACAGTACAGCTTTCACAGGTCAGTTCACAGAAGGATTTGCAGGTTTTTTCTGGGTTTTTTTTGCCTTTTTGAGAGATGTAGGATAAAGTTTGATTTTGTGACTGTCTTTTGAAATAGACCTCTTATAATAGAACTTATTTTTCCACTATATAGAAAAAAAAATGAAAACTGTGTCATCAACTACTCTACAAGGTACAATCTAATTTGATCAGGTTAAATACTAAATACTAAGATGTCCAATCCAGGGTTCACTTAGGTCAGGTGTTTTCATCCATTAAAGAATGTTTTGGGTGATATCTGATAGAAAGGCCAGGTGGATGATTATGCTAAACAGTAGCCCCTAAATTAATTTGATTGGAGTATGAATATGAAAGGGTGAAAGTAATGGAGCACCAATCATGCCATTAAAAGCAAAACTGCCAGCACAGTGTAAACTATGATAAACTGTGTTCAAAGGGTAAAGAAAACCCCTCTGCAAAAAATGTGCTTCCCAAGAGAGAAACACAGAAGTCCATAGAAGAGAATGAGCTGAGGTCACGGATGTGGTGTTTATTGGGGCAATAGATCCAGAGGCAGCACAGCATGGCTCATTGCAAAAGGAGGCAGCAGTTAACAGTGTTTGGTACTAGCTGCTTTTAATGACAGCTTCTGAAGATTGCACACAGGTTTGAAAACAAATGTGGTAAGATGGAGAAATGTGAAACAGATAAAATGTATAAGCCAAAGGCCCTAACAGAAAAGCTACTGCTACAAATAACTCAGGGTAGGCAGTTGTATCAGTACAGGTAAAAGATGCAAGATCATCTTGTGGGAAGTCTTTGCCAAATGATCAGGCAGAGAAACTATTTGTGCTACCTCATCTATTCTTAAGAGTCCTATCTGAGAGCATATCAGAGCAACAAGGGCAGGGCCGACACCACAAATAGAGGGTTTGAAGAGAATCCAATGGTACCTTTTCCATCGAAAACTCATTTGGAGGGCAGACCTTGGTCAGCAGAATATGTCCTTAAGAGAGTAACCATACTCCTGAGAGAGTTAAGAAAGTGGAAAACAGAACAAAATCAGTAAAGGAGACCACAAATTGGCTAAAATCAATGGTCATCTCACCAGAAACTTAGTGACCCGTCAAGATCCCTGAATTTCTATCAGGATTGTTATGCAAGAGCAGTGTTAGGTACTGACAGAGGAAGGACAATTAGTGACAAAAAAAGCATGAACATTAAAAAAAAGGATGCTCTGCAAAAATCATGGTCTTATAGTGGAGGTCAGGATGACCAAGAAAATATTTCATAATACTTTAGCAACATTACCCCATTAATTTTCTAAAATCTTCGGAAGAACAATGGATGGACAGAGACCCAAATGTAACTTGACAGTACAGTAACAAGAGGCAGGAGCGAAGTATGCAAACAGTAGGATTGTGTCTGTGGAAAGTGTTTTAGAGATGGTGCCTCAATAGAGGATGAGGTCAGTGGAGAAAGCTGTCAATTATTTGAGCTGGAAATCTACATTGCTGTGAACTGTATTAACAATACAGCTGGTACTGATTACATAAAAGCACCACAGGAAATACCAGAAAGAGTAGATAAAAAAATGTCCTTCGGTTTAAATGTATGAAAAATACATCTTTGTAGTTAGAGTGGTAACTGTGGATGGTTTTAGTGCATTTCTTTACATCTCTCTCAATGTATTGATCCTGTGCTTTAGAATGACTGACTTAGAGCATGATCCACTTACATCAAACCTAACTGAATAAAAGGTGTAATTGGTGATTAGAGAAGTGCGATGAGATCAGTGGGAGGAACCAAATAATTAGCTTCCACACAATTTTTCAGAGTTTTGTATTTCAGACAAATCTGAGCACAGACCTAACACACATTCTTTCAAATCCTAGCCATAAAAACATCGTTATGGTTATAAAAAATAATAGTCTTTGCCCTGGAGTTTAAAGACTTGAACTACTTCAGTGCCAAGTCTGTATTTCTACCCGTGCTAACATTTTAACTTCTACTACTGCCTGAAATAGTTCAAAACTGGTAGAGAAGAAACAAATGCCCAGGGCAATATACAATCTGAAAAAGAAATCATTGTGATTAGCTGCCAAAGAGACGATCACAGCTGGAGTCTGGTCCAAGGAACTGGGCACAGACCACACACACCAGCTGAGTTCCATGTAAGAAACCCTCACCCATTTGTGTGCACAACACCACATGCTCACATTAGTACCAGTGTTGGCCATGGTGCTGTATTTAACTTAGAGATTTTTCCCGATCTGTGACCTCCAGATGCCTACACAGCTAAAACCTTTGAAACTCTCACCCTCTCAAGGCATCAGTATCAAACACATCCTTTTTTTCTGGTGTTCAAAAATTCAGTTCTTCCCCACGAATTTCTGCTCAGAAAGATAGCTAAAATACTGTTTGCCTTTATTCACCTGTCTCACAATCATTGTCTCCACAGTCTAAGTCAGCAGAAGTGATTCTTCTTTTAGGAGTTTCATAGCTTATATAATCTTCTCATTCAGCATCTAAAGGTTGACTCCTATTTTTAACCTGTTAATGATGCCAGTGTCTATTTTCCACTTGTTATGTTTTCAAAAGAGCACTGGAGTGCTTTCATCCATATATTTGGCAGAAGCGCCATTGAGAACGTCTAAAGAAATGCAACCTATTTATCTTCATTGCCCTTAGATACAATGCCTACAAAAAAATTGCCAACAACAGACTGCTGGGGTGCTGAGACTCCTGCTCCTCAAGCTGATGAGTATTGTTCTGGTGTTCTTTTGAAAAGCTCTGTTATAATTTGTGCTCTTTTATTTAATGGTATAGCTCTTTGGGGTATGGACTCAGGAACTTTTTCTGCTTTGCATTTATGCCTCATTGCTAGGGCCTGCAGCACTGCCAGCAGAAGAACAATTAATAACACTAGTACAAAACTTGTACACACAACAGCCCATAAATGGAAATATTAACTTTTGCATGATCTACTGGCTATCTTGAATTGCCTTGGTACCCAACCTTTCTTCAGCATCAAGTAGGGAGATTCTGTTTGATTAAAGATGTCATGTCTAAACACAGACTTTTAAAAAGCCTGTGGCATTCGCTGCATAGTTCCAAACATTGTACTCTGCACTCATTAGCTACTTTGCTTCTGCTTAGTCCAGAATTAATAAAACTGGTCCCATCCAATTTCAGTGGCACTGTTTGCTTCTAACTTTCTCCCCCCAAATCTCTTAAAAATGCATGAATCAACACAGCAGTCTGACAAACCATTTTAGGAGCTGATTTGATTGATGCTTCTGTAATAGGTTGCCAGTACAAGTCCTACAACAAATTAGAAAGAAATGGGAGAGCAGGGGCACTCACAGGGTCTACAGAGCAAGGGTCAACTTCCTAAGTCTCACAGAGGATTCAGTGTTTGGGTGGGGGAATGGGTTTGATATACTGTTCTGAACTTCCCAGAAGAAAGGCATGGGGATCTGAGGGATTAAACACATATTGGTCATCCACACCTGTCATTGTGAAGGTAACAGCAGCCTCAGGAGTGCTGGCAAGAAAATCTTTCCTATCTGTTATCATTCCAGATGCCAGAGCTAACTTTTTCTCCGGGTCACAAAATGGATGCTAACAGCCACTCCCCCAGTTCAGAGAGGGGTAGGAAGCAGCACAATCACTCCCATATATTTGAGATGAAAAGAAATTCTCCTTTTTGAATGCCAAAATGCTTGACTGGAAAGCTATGCCCAGCAAGGCTCACTTAGCAGAGCCACTGGGAGCAGCTTGAAAACCGTGGGGTAAATCTGTGATGGCACAGTTGCAGGGTGTGCATACTGCACCTGGGGTCCAGCCTTGGGAGGGTTTGTGGTTCTCGGCAGGGAATGTTTGGGGCGTTCAACAGTTGGGCAGGGCAACGGAGAAACTCAACTTTATCTCTTGAAAAGTTCAGAAGTTTAACTCATAGAGCATCTGGGGTGTCAATTTAGATACTCAATGGAGAATATATAGAATTGATTGAATGATGATTTAGGTGATTGTTTTTCTGATCTCTGGTAAGAATATAATTAGTGGTGTTTACAAAATGTTATTGCTTTAGATCACATCCCTGTATGGAATTTCAGCTCCGTGCTGCCCTTCAGCAGTGACTCACTCTCAGCTACTTCACATATTTTAGGAGCGCAGGTGGGTTCTGAAAAAGAAAATAAGTAAGTAATGATAACAAAGATCCTCAGCCATCCCCCTGGTTAGGAGAGAGGGCTGGTTTCAAGGCGCAGGTGGCACAATCCTTTCCAGGTGACGCTGCTCAGGCCTCGCCCGCGTCGGGTTCGGGGCGTGCAGGGGCGGCCGGAGCGGCTCCCGGGGCTGGCGGTCCCGTCCCGTCCCGTCCCGTCCCGTCCCGTCCCGTCCCGTCCCGTCCCGTCCCCGCCGACGGGCTCGTTTCGCCGCTGCCTTCCCCCGGCTGCTGCTCAGCCGGTGCCCCGCGGGTTTGGAGCCTTTGCGAGTGCCGTGAGACGATGCCGGGACCGTGACTCGCAGGTACATCAGGGCATCCCTGTGTTTGGCTGCTTGGGACGAAGCGGGGCCGCAGTCGGCTTTGGGAGACAGCTGAGGCGCTTCCTCATGGTTCTCTCCATCTGTGTAAGCTGCTGATTGCCTGCCCAGGAGCGGGGCGGGACTGCGGAGGGTAATGCGTGCGGGATTTACGGGGAAAGGGAAGCCCCCGGCGGGGCCACACGCTGGAGCCGGGAACGGGAACGCCCGGCTGGGGCTGCGCCTTCCCCGCCGTCCGGGCGGGACCCGCCGCGCCTGCCCGCCCCGGCAGGGCCAGCCCGGCTTCCCCCCCCTTCTCCCCCTTTCTTTTTCTTTTTTTTTTTTTTTTTTTTTTTAATGCAGCGAGATAGGTATTTCCTTTCCTCATTCCTGCTGAATGCTCAGCTCTTGGGTGAATAGGAGAAAAAAAAAAAAGCAGATATCTTGGACTTAAAACTTGCCAGCAAATTCAGTGGAAGGGCTAGAAATGGAGCTGTACAAGCAGGCTTTGGAGTTAAATGGTAAATTTGGAAGGCTTAGTTTGACAAGAAAGTTAGTCATGCAAACTGTCATGAAATTGCTTTAGAATTTTCTAAATCTTGAATCTCTCTTCCTGTCATAGTTCAGCTGAATAAAAACATACAACTGTATTAGTGAGCTGCAACAGAGAGGTGATATTAGCTGTAAGACGGTTAGTGATTGCTACAGCTGCTCTTTGTAAGTAATCTCTGGGCTGCTTTTCCTCATTCTTTTGGATGGAAGTAATGAGTGACTCCAGCCTCACAGGCTGGTGAAATACAGGGCTTTGTGTGGTATGATTATTTTTGCAGAGAATTTATACAGGACTGAACAGTTGTAGGAATTTATCAGTCTTCTTTGGATATTGTAAGGCTCATTTGAACCCTATGTAGTACATAGTAAACATTTCTGATGTGGTCAGAAATCTTTGTCATTTGTATGCACCAGTAAGTTATGAAACTACTTGTGAACTTGAAGTATGGAACACCTTGTAGGGTCTTAATAATTTTAAAAGCCTCAAAATACTTTCCAGGTTTTGTTGGTTGATAGGTCTAAAACTGATAAAGCATGAATTGAGACTGCTGTAGAATTTCTAGTAACATTAAGAAGGGAGGGCAGTAGTCACAAGCATGCAGGCCAAGATTTAGGAGGACCATCAGCATAGGAATCTGAAATGCACTGGATTTTCCCAGTTTTTAAAAGGCTTTTGCTGATATGTATCAGGAATGAAGGTAACAAGCCTTTTCCTTTTGGAAAAAAAAATCTCTGCTTCTCCATAATAAAAAGACTACAGCCTAAACATTAAAATGAAATAGCAGTGCAAGGAGCCAAGTGAACTCATGTGTGCAGAGTTTGGGTTTTTTTTTTTAACTAACTTTATCTGTGAACTCCCAGCCCTGGAGCCTATTTGAAATAAGATAGGAAGCTTCAGTCTTGTCACAAATACAGCTACAACTTGTCCTGGGGAAGCCTTCGTAATGGGGTCAGGTAAAGTTCAATGAACTACCAAACCAGCACTATTTCAGAAATGCTAAGGTGCTCTTTCCACTGATCTCTCCACTCTCTCTGCCTGTTATTAAACTGGTAGTTTTTACAACATCAATAAAGAACTTTCCTACCCAATTGCCCCAGACAAAGGCCTGAAAGCTAGGTTTAAACTATGAAAACTTTGTGTTAGGTTCATTTAGATTGTTTTGCTGTGTCAAATACTCACTTGAGTTCAAAAGTTCAGATGAACCATGAACTTTGTCATTTCACAGCAGGCAGTTCTACAAATATAATCTGAAAGTGAAAAAACATGGTATATTTAAGGTGTGTTTGTTTTTCTGTGTGGAATATACTTGGAGTTCCGCATTTGCAAAGTTCTGCTCGACTTAAAAAAACCTTTTAACTATTTAAAAGACAAAAAAACCTAAACACAATTAAGCCAAATAATTCCTTGATCCCTGACCTTTTAGGCTTTCAAACCAACACATATTCAGTGACTAATCATTACTGCACAAACTAAACCCAGATAATCTTCTTAATAAATTGTGAAGTCTTGTATGTCTCATGGTTTCAGTGATGGCTTTTCTCCCTGTCTGGAACATTGCAGAATATCAAAACAAATGGGTCATGGCTTTATGTATTTGTTTAAAGTTTGGATCTATGTCATCCCATGATATAGTCTTGAGTTGAGCAGGTTTTACAAGCCTATGTGAAATATAAGACTAGTAGGAATTAAAAATTAGTCAATGCAATTTTCACCTACTTGCTAGAATATAAAAATCTGTGGACAAAACCAGTTTGTGCAAAACCATTTTTAAATGTGGAAACTTACCAGAAACTGAAGAGCCTGTAATAAATTCAGCTTCTTTTCCATGAAAAGGAATTCCTTATGCATACTCTCTTCTTCCTCCTAGTAGGTCTGGAGTCTCAATCTATTAGGAAGAAGCAGCTTTTTTTTTTTTTCCCAGACTTCAATTTGGCATAACAAGTAACTTTAGGCTGTTGTCCCTGAAAGTCCATAAGTTGTAATTCAAGGCTCTCCATCTGTAATAAACAAACAGGAAACCTCCAAATCAAATAGGACATTATCTGAAATATATTTTTCAGTATCACATATATTTTCTGATTTTTACCTTACAATAATTTTGAATTTTTGCACTTTTCTTGATGCTGTATAAGACCTGGGACCTCATATGGGGGCTTATCATTTGATTGTAACACTCTAGGAACTTCTCATTTAAGAAAAGCAAAATAATTACAGATTCTTGATAAAATTTGGTCTCTGTATGACGCCCGTGCTTTTGGCAGAAGGAGTAATTTAATTGTTTGAAATAATTCATTAGTCTCCTTGCATTACTCAGCAAAGAACAGATATGAACAGAGAAGAAATTACCAATCATGTGAACAGCAAAGAGAGGAGAGTGAGGCAATGCCACATTTAGTGGCTATCTGCAAGAGTTCACCAGCTGTGTTGCTAAGCCCATACTTGCAGATGAGATTGCGATTGAGCTTGTGACGGAAGCTGTGATTACTACTAGGATCACTACCCTATCTCCTTCCTCTTTCTGGAGGTTTGTGTCTGCTAAATGGAAAAAATACACATTGTAAGAGAGTGTGCTGCATGTCTTGTCTGATAGTTGCAAATGTTGGTTGTCTTGGGCAGCTCTACTGCAGCATCTTGACCAAGTGCACCAATTCTGGGGATTGGTGACTCCTAATTTGTGGGCTAGCTCTGCTGTAGCAGGCATGAGCTCTCTTCCTGCCTGCAGGCTGTCGTGGAAAAAGCCAGGGAAACGAAACTAGAATTTCCAGAATAGAAGCCATACATTTCTGTGGCAATAGCTTCCTACTGGTGCTGGCAGGAAGCTTTATGTAATGATCAGTGGTTTTCAGCATGAGCCTCAACCTACTCGGAAGTTTCGATTATGACCTAATTTATATATATGCATGTAGATCTTTCCTCAGTCCCCTTGTGCTGGGTAAAAATCACAGAGCAGTACAACAAGCTTTCAGGATTTTAGATCTAGGTGAGGAAGACCATCTTCCGAGAGCTCTCCTGCCCTGTCTTCCAGCATTTCTGGAGGTGGCTTGGTGGTAGGAAAGTCACTTCATCACATCTGGGCAGCCTTCCATAGCATGGTCAGCAAGTCACCTCCGAAACTGTGATACAGACTGGCTTCAGAGATGGCTTTAAGCCAACTGAGCGTTCTGTCATTTCTGTGAGAGCTCTGTGTAGAGGAGGTACAACATATGGATGGCCTTCCTAAACTGCTGTGTAACTTGTGAGCTGAAGAGAATTTCAGGGCGGGTGGTGGTTATTTGGTTGGTTGGTTTGTTTTTCCAAGGTGCAGTTTAGACCAGAGTCCTGTGTAAGTTTCCAACTGAAGATAGAGTCAACTAAAGGTGAGGTGGCCATGCACTGACTCCAGTTGTTGGGGCTGGTATAGCCATTGGATAGCTAGGAAGGATAGGCCACTTTTCTTCTATTCTGAATATGGCCAGTGATTTTAAACACAGTTTTCTTTTTCCATTTAGGAACATGAGTTTTACTGAAAAATACTCTCCTGAAACCAGGCTGCAACACTACTAATGTTAATGCAACACTATAGTATTGATTGTATTGTCTCTTCTAGTCAACTTCAGTGAGATAAAAGAATAATATTTATCTACTTATAGATTTCTCTTGCACAAATAGATGTTCAGGATCTAATTCATTGTGGTGGGTTCTAACAGGTGAAAGCTAAATAGGGCTCCTGTTTTCATCATCACTTCTCCTAAATGTGTAGTAATTGCAACACAGTGCATTTTGTGTATTTTATAGTTAGACTGAGAAAATCAAAATCCTAAAAAAAAGTGCAGCTCACTTTTTTATTAGATGTTTCTTCCTCTAGGTCATCTCAATTCTGTGTGGGTATGAATAGCAAAAAAATTATAGTCACTGAGATTAATTACTAAAGCTATGTGAAAAAGGTCAGACTCGTCTAGTACCGTTCATAAATTAGATGCATCCATCTCCTATTGTTTTGACTGAAGTAGAATAATAGTGGTGATAAATGCAATACATTTTTCTATTCAGACTGCTCTTAATTGGAGTGATCAGATTATTTAGTGAATGGAAATAAGTCCAGGATGGGAGAAAGTTGTAATGATTGTATTGCTTGTTAAAGTTTGAATTACTCGGTTTTCTAGTTAATTCTAATTTGTTGTTTGTTTTTACAAATATGACATTTACTAAGATTTGCTATGAATTATAATTGTGTCAATAACTTTATTTAGGTTACTCATGATCAGCACAGAAAGAAAGCACGTTGCCTGCTTTGAGAATGCCGAAATTCTGGGGTTTGTTGATTTAAGCACCTAATATGGTGTCAGTTTTTATCAAGATTCTTGAGACTTCAAATGTTGACTTGAAAACTTGAAATAAAAAGCTGATTTCAGATACTAACCTCTTACTGGTCCTTTTGCACATATTTGGGAAATAGAATTTTCAGTGGTATTTTATCCTTTTGGCTCCACTTGCAAGTTAAGTAATACTGAAAAACCATTAAGGTGATTTCAGAAATGTTCTGTTTAGACTTGACATAAAAACATTTAAAATATTTTTGGATGACAATGGTGGAAAACTTGTACATTTTTTCCCAGAGTGGTTGAACAATTACTATTTCAGTGGTTCCTGGTCTTATCTATACAATGCAGTAGGCGCTTTGAACTTCTTTTTCAAATAGTGTCCTTTAAGAGTAAATATTAGTGTTACCTTTTTACTTCATAAATGCATTGTTACTTTGGTTAATTGCTAGATTTACTGGTCTTCTGGGGGCTGACATGGAGTTTAAAGTGAAGTCACTTAAATTAAGAGCTGAACAACAAAAAGTTGAGACTGGCACTGACAGCACAGTGACCGAGCTTGTGCACTGGTGTATGTCTTTACCATGTTAACAGAAATCACATCAAAGGTGCAGGAACC
The DNA here is from genome assembly GCA_013399195.1 of Dicrurus megarhynchus. Classification (NCBI taxonomy): domain Eukaryota; kingdom Metazoa; phylum Chordata; class Aves; order Passeriformes; family Dicruridae; genus Dicrurus; species Dicrurus megarhynchus. The sequence goes on from VXAD01012520.1 coordinate 49,551, forward strand.
TGATCCTCTGACTGCTCAGAAGTCTGAAAATAATTTGGTAGTAAGGTACCTTCCCAGAAGGGAAGAGGAAAGTGGTAAACTGCAGTCCTAACTCTAAGTCAGTGTGGTCAAATCTTGCACTAGTGTGGGCAAAGACTGTGGCTGCAAGAATTCCAGTTTTACCATTGGTCCGCAGGAGCGGTGAGATATTTCTATGACTTGCCCAAATGTTTGTCTCTAATTGCCTTAACAGGAGTGTTGAAATACACAGCAGCATACTTGTGAATGGCAAAGAGTAGATTATGAAAAAAACAGGGAATAAATGAGAATGTTAGTTGTAAGAATTCCAACAAGAATTTTGTCTTGTTTTTTGTCTGCATTGGGATTCTCAAGCACTTTGACATTCTGCTAAGGATACTGTCAAGAGATATCTTTGTTTTGAACTTATTTCCCCTTTTCCTGTCAAAGGAGAGTTACTGACAGCAGGCTAGCCATACATTAACATATGTTTTATATCCTCCTCATCATCAGATCAGGTACCTGGTCAAGTTGTGCTTAGCAGGTCTAATTCTTTGCATTGTTTGCTGACTGCAAGACTATAGGTTGCCTAAGCCTTCAGCACTGCCTCTTCTCAGACAGTTGCTCGGCTGCTACCCTCTCTTTCCCCGTTCTTCTTCAAATTGCTTTTACTATAACTGCTAAAAGCATTTTTTTTAGCTTAGATATTCTCCTGGCTAGATAGAAGTGAGAAACTGTCAGTACCGGCTTCACAGCCCATAAAAGACTCAGTGCTATTGATAGTTTTCACCACAGTATTTTGGAAAATGTTCTATTGTAGGAAACTTTCAGGGTGCGTTTCTGTACCCTGTGGACCTGCCCAAGGCCACAGAGTACAGTGGCCTCCTTGCTGGTTTGTTTGTCTCCACATTGGTATGCCAGAACTGCCGCTGGCTTGTCCTGGGCCCAAGGATGTTATCCCACTCCAGTAAAAACTCAAGAGGATTCATACTTCATTGTAATGACAATGCTGGTGAAACATCCACTGCTGCAGTTTCTGATACGGCCAGTTCTTTAAACTCAAGTTCTGCATGTGTTTGTTTTTAATGCTTTGAATAAGCTTTACCAATTTCCACAGGAGCTGTGGAAGTAGTGGACTTTCTGATGGCACATTTCCAGCTTGAACTGGAGAGTGCTGTTCATACAACACTGCCATAATTTGTTTTGCCTTTGTAAAGTCAGTGCAAGGAAATGGATTTCTTTCTTCAAGCAGTTCACTATGCAATCTATAGATGGCTGCCTCTCAGACTCTTTCCCTTGGTTCATAGTTCCCTACTGTCACTGACTGATTGTTCAGCCTACATCAGGGACATCTGAACTTTTTGTAGTTTTTTGTTTTCTCTGAAATAAAGAGATCTCAGCTGGTGAATCCGAAACTTTGTGGACGTGCTGGAGATCAGTATCTATTCCAAGGTCAAATGATGCTGTACTTGTTTCTTTTGCAGTTTGGATTCCACGAGCTTTTATAAGGTATTAATTCCTTAAAATTCATCTGCTTTATTAGCATTCTCTTTTATTCCTTCTCACATGAGTCTCATGTAAATACCAATAGGGAATGACACAGCTACCTCAGCTGTTCTGTTAGTATAGGAAATAAGCTTTTTCAGTAACACTGTATTTTAACGTAATGGCTGTCACAAAAATGCACAGAAAGCACAGCTCAGGCAAAGTAGAACAGAGGAAATGCTGTCTTCTACCCCTACTTTGGGAGCTGGTTATCTCCTCACACAGACTTGGAGTGCTTGGAGCAGGTTTGCTTGAATGCAAGTGGGATGGAAACTCTGGGAAACAGGGATGGCTGCTTAGAGAAGTGCAGGAGTGGAGAAGGAAAAGGTAAAATCAAGAGCTGAGAAATTGTTTGGCCTGAGAAGATGGATTCATCTTATCTGTCAGTGGCACTTTCAAACAATCCACTTTTTAGATGTTCTTGCATCTGTGATCTCTGCTCTGAAAAATCTCCGCTTGCATTCTTTCATCTTTCAGCTGCAATATTGAATGAGTGACCTTTTCCATCTCAGACACATTGTTGTCTCTGACCTCCTCAAATCATGGCTTCACCTTTGCTGCTGCCAGATGCCTGACTGCTTTCCACCTCCCCTGTCTCTGCACCTCAAGAAGTGTCCTTCATTCCTAGCTGAGTCTTTCCTGTTGGTCTGTTGCAGAGCTGCTTTTCTCCCCACTTGCCTCTCAGATCATCATAATTGACAGGCATTTACCTTTTATTCCATTTTAGGAAAGCAACTTCCATATGGAAAACACATTTTATTTGATGTCGGATTTATCCAGGAGTTGATCTTAGTCATAATAACTGTTTCTCATTCAGAGCTGCTGCTTTTCTTTCTGTATTTTCCAGCTGGACTGTTTGAGGCATAGGAGGTCAAGTGACTTGTCCCAGACTATGAGTCAGTGCTGTGAATTTGGATTAGTACCCAGTGTCCTAAAGGCTCCCAGTCTTCTCCTCTGACCATCACTAGACCATGCAGCATCTCTGAAAGGATTGGCTCTATGGAAAAGTACAAATTAAGAACACTGAGTTTGAATCTTTAATTCCCAGAATGTAGTTATTGAGCCTTGTTCATATTACAATGAAAACATGTTTTTTTAAGTAAATAAACCCTGTAACAGCTTTTTGGGTTTTGGCTTTGTCTCTTTCTCTGCCCAGCTAAGTAGTGGCAAAATGTTTATCATCATCAGCTAATACAGGAAGCAAAACATGAAAGGGAAGAAATCTAGAAATGTTTGGTGCAACAGTGGCCATGATTTAAGAGATATTTTGGACAGACTGACTCTTGTAGCTGCTTGCAGTTGAGTGCCTCTTCCATTTAATTAGATTATACTGCTGTTAATAATTTGAGGTTAAATCCTCCTCTTCATTTGTGATATATATATATATTGAGTTTTCCCAAGGGCACCTTCTGGAATGCTTAGCTAATGTCTTAATTAAGACATTTTGTTTTCACAGCAGCTCTACAGTGTGAAGAGGATACTCCCTCATCTTGTGAAGTATGACAAAAGTGCAGGGAAGTTGGTGCAAGGGTTTCTGCTAAGTTTGTGACTCCAGTCTGAGGTGTTTATACCTGATTCATCAGGGAAAAGAAAAGTTGTTTCTTATGATTTAAAAGATTTTGGCTGTTATTGTCTGTTTGTATTCAGTAAAAACTGAAAACAAAAATTACTTGTTTGTGAACAAGATCTATGTGTTTCCACAAGATGCCATTTCATAGAGCTGATCCGACAGGAACTTATGTCACAACTTTTGGACAGCCAAGCCCCTATAGCTTGCTGTCTAACTCCTTGAAGAAGACATGAAATCTTCTGCAGACAAAAAATCTTTTGCTGAGGTCTGATTAAACCTTTTTGTTTTCTTTCCCTATCCACTGCTCCTCACCCTAGTCTCCAAGCTGACTTCATGCAAGTGTGACATAGTGGTCTCCCAAGCCGAGTCTTAAGCACTTGTTCTTAAGCATTCTGGTGCTGGGCATTATCATCTGAATGTATTGGTGGGGCAAAGGCATTCTTGTTCCAGGGAGCAGCGGTACAGTCACACTGCAGCTCTCCAGAAGGCAGTCCCATGTCCGGCAAGAGGAACGTGAATGTTCAGATAAAAGAGAGTCATGACATTATGGGCAGTTGAAAAGAGGCTTTTATAGTGCAAAATGATTCTATGATTCTATGCTTCTGGTCAGCTAAGCAGATTCTGGACATGACTGGTTCCTATGTCAAATTTTTTTTGATGATCGGAGTTTGTAGCACAGTACTGATACCCATTTCCCTTTAGAATATGTCTCCGAAGTAAACATAACTGTAGCAGATCTGAGACCCTTCCTCCATGCATGCAAATCAACCAGCTAGGTGTTAATTTAAATTTGAATTAAAAATTTGAATAGTTTTGTAAGTGTCTATACAGGGGGAAATACAAATGGCACTCTCATTGATGCTTCCTAAAAGTACTGAGTAGAGAGGTTTAGGCCCAGTGTAATTTAAGGTTACATTGAAAAAATGGGCACTGATGAAAGGGCATCCACATGCCATAAGATTCCAAGGGAAATATTTCAAGGTTAGCAATTCTTATAAGACGTCTGCTCTTTGAAATTCAATCCTTATGGAAATTCATATTCTCATGAAAATTTCAACCAACTCCTAACAGACTAGAACTGAAGAAAATCTGTCTGGTTTTGATTTTAACTGGAGTCAAAGCTGTTCATTTAGTATTGAACAACTTCAAGGAGACTGACTCTCATAGCTGAAGCTGAGTTTTTTGGAAATGTTAGATGAATCAGGGCATTACGGTCAAAGTTCTGATTATAACGCCTCTCTAACCGACTTTGTGTAATCATGTGCACACAACTTTTTTAACTCATTTTGTCTATCAGTTTACACTGATACATGCAGAGTGAGGAAGTGTCACGTACTGCAGAGGGGAGAGGGTGTTGGTTCCGCTTGATTTTGTTTTGTTTAAGCTTGAATTTGAACTCTGGATGTAGGATTTTCCAAAGGATATCTGTCTTGGGTACTTTTGAGGCATAGACACTTGTGGAACAGAGAACATCTGGTTCAATGTTGTTAATCTCCATTTGAAGAATGCCATTTAGATATTACTCAGACTTTATGGTGAAAAGAAAATATTTTGTTTTTCAACATTGTCTGTTGTTTTTCTGCCTTTGAAACTTTTCTGGGATAGTGGAATGGAAATATAATATAAATATAATGAATGTGTTATGCAAATGAATTTTTTTTGTCTCTGTAACTGAGAAATGTTTTGTTTTAGTGCTAGCTTGTCTGAAAAGATGGGTTATTCTAAATAGCAAATTATGGTTTGCTTGCTTTGTTGTGGGGCTACAGTATGCAAACTTGCAGTGTAAACTGTTGCATTCAAATGAGAGAAAATGAGGACTAGGGAGGCTTGCCTGGTTTTTCACCTGCTGCAGTGAACTTCTGACTTCACAGAATTTGTGTAAAACCTAGAAAAGCATTAAAGTTTTATAGCTACTGGTCTTTCACCAAATCGTTGGTAGCAACCAGTGCTTGAAATACCAGTTGCTCCCTTGGGTTTCATATATGCAACACAGGGATATAATTTGACTTTCACTCTTTCCCATTTTGCTTTCGCTCCCATTTAAAAAAAATTACCAAACACTTTGGAAGGTCTACATTGCAATGTGCTTTGCCAGTCTCCCATAACTGTATCCAATAAGGAGAATGAAAATGTTTACTTTTCTCTTTATTTTCTTTTGTTTTTCTGATCAGCCCTTTATATTACCAGTGGCACTTAACAATGACATTTTTTTCTTTCTTCCACAGTACTCTACTAACTGAGCAAATGATAATTTTGCTCATGACACAGAGATTAAGATAATGTAAAGTACATTTTAGTAACATTCCCCATTAAATTATGCTTTTACCTTTTGAATTTCCACTGCCCAATCTTTCTGTTCCAGAAACGCTGCTCTGGAGGTTAGTTGCCAAACACAGAAAGAGGTAGTTTGCATCAAAGGGTCTGCCCTGTTATTGAAACAGGTTAATAATGTGAAAACACTCACCCTTTTTTTATTACCAAGTTTAATTTTTATTGCAGTTATGACTGAGTCTTTTTTTTTTCTTTAATTGGTAAGGAAAATAAGTTGAATTATTTAAGTGAAGGCACAGCTTCCACAAATTTTGCTACTTTGAATAATTGGCAAGTTAAATTCAGCAAGTTCTAGTAGTGTTTTGCTTGGGGGAGGGGGAAGGTACCTATATGTGTAAGATTTCCTCTGAAGTGAGGGGGGAAATCTGTGCGAAATCTGTTTAATCTATATTGATTTTTTTTTTTTAATCAGTTATGACATAGTGCACCAAGAACGGCTATTTCCCTCTCCCCCCACCTTCCATGAATTCTTCAACAAGTAGCAAATTATTTAAGATAAATGCCTACTGCTGTAGACAGCTGCCAGAATAGAAGTGAAAATAAACTGGTGAAAGGAAACTGCCCAGTTCATGGAAAGGGCAGCAACGATATAGTGCAGCAAGTCCATGACACTTCTGGATACACATGCTGAAAGACTTACCCTGGCTGGCCTGCTACAAATCTCCCAGTAATTCATTAAGGGGAAACGCTCCTTGCAACATTTCACTCCTATTTTAACACCCTTTGTCTTTACCTTACATACTCAGTGGGTTCATTCCTATGTCAAGTGAGCCTCAGTGAAACCAGTTTTTCATTCCTGATAGAGCATACTGTTTTGCTCGAGTAGAAAGATTAGATGGATGTTTTTACTGTATTTTAGCAGTCTATGGTATTTTTTCAAGGTTTGGGGTCAAAAGAAGGATATGATCATTGTGATCCAGTAAACAATGTAGAATGAAGTAACTTTACTAGTGACTGAAACAGGCATGAATGTTGTCATGATTTCCCATAACTTTGAAGAAACAGTTATCCTCTAAATATAATGCAGTCAGACATATATTAAGATGGAAGCACAAAACCGTGTCCCGGTTGTTCTAATCTGCTTCAAATCTTTGAAATTCCAGAATTAATTTCTTTTCATTATCACAGGGCCAATTTACTACAATTGTCTAGGGAGGAATTCCATTAACTTCACTCTGATTTTTTTTCTGAATGCTGACCATGGGATTTGACCTGTTTAAACAAAGCAGCTTGCCATTTATTTCAGCTAGTATTTAGTTACATCAAGTGTCTCTATTCCTCCTTATGTAACTTTACAACCCTAAAGACGGTTGTAGCTGAGTCCTGCTTTAGTAATTTTGTATTTCTAAAACAGATCAGAGTGATGGGACAATACTTGAATTTACACAATACTGACTCAAATATGTTGGCAGAAAACTGGGTCTGGATAACCTGAGTGTATCCACAGAAGCTAAACTGTCATCTTTTGCTCATAGTTTACAGTTTTATGGTATTAGACAGGTTGGGAGAGCGAAGGATGGCAATA
>VXAD01012520.1:56585-302509 GCA_013399195.1 Dicrurus megarhynchus
GGGGGGGGAGGTAAAGTTGTTTGTTTTGGGAGGTTTTGTTTGTTTGTTTTAAATGTAGTAGCTGCATAATGGCATACTGGCAGTTGCTGTAATACTTTGAGCATAGCTTGTGAATGGATCCATGAAGAGAAAGTTTCAGAGCAGTTCTATCAAGCATACAGTTCAAGAAGCAATCTGTTTTACATTAGTGCGTCTCTGGCTACAGATTACAGGGTTTTTAAAGTCTTGTTGTTATTTCCCAGTTTATAAAATAGCTCATCATTGATGGTATTCTGTGTAGCCTTTGGATTTCATTCATAAACCTTTACAGTTTGATGGGATTTCCATGGCTGAGACACATTCCATTGTGCATATGCAAACATCCATACGTGTGCTTGCTGCAGTCTTATCTGTAAAAAGGAAACTCCTCTTTAGTGGAGGCATATAAATAAAACACCTTCTGACTGAAAAATCTGTATACTGGGCCAAGAGTGGTCTGCATGTTCACACTGGTCCAGTAAGAAAACTGACCTCTCCAATACTTGGAAGTTTTGTTGCCTGATTGTTTGTTTGCTTGCTTGTTTTTAAATAGTTTTCTGTAGAACTAGCCAGTGTCACTGAAGGTACCACAGGCTAGGCTGATGTAACTCCTGTTAACTCTTCTATGGATTTAAACTCAGAAAGTCAGCGAGCTGCTGTTTCCTTGGTTTAACACAAACAATAGTTGTTACTAGGATGGAAACTTCCAATGTTAGAAAGCAAACCCTGCGCACAATTGTTATTTTTTCACTCACTGCAATAAGTTAGAGACTTCAGCACCTTTTTTAAGAGTATACCTTTGTAAATTATTAAAACACTCATTCTTTTATGCAGGTATGTGTTTGCTGTCCATTTCTTAAAAATCCAGAGGGATCCATGTTTGGCATGACGTGGAAGTGCCCCGCTTGACACTCTTTCTTATTATGCACACAGAACATTATTAAAGTTTCCTTTTCACCCTCACATCTCAGCATTGCTGTCTTTCCTCTGGGATTGCATTCTGTCTCTAAATATTGTTTAAAGTGCAATGATTAGTTAAAAAATCTCTCCCCGCTCTGACACATAAGTGCATCTTCTGCTTGATACCCTGTTGTGTGCTTTGAGAGCAGGATACAGTGAAGCTTTCTGAATTCCAGCAGCAGAGCTCACAGTTTTCACCATTTTTGAACCTGAAATTTCATGTGTATTTTATTCTAGTTACCTGTAATAGCAATCTGTCATGCTGCTTTGTATGACTAACCCACCAACAGTATCCCATGTTTTGATCAGCTTGCATTCTGGTTCTTTGGGCTTACTTGCTTTGCCCCATTGCATGAGTCCTTATCCTGATTGCAAATTGCATCCTCAAAACAACAGATATCTACCTCAGTGCTATCTTGGCAAAAGCAGACCTTCAGAGAAATGCTAAAACCAAGTGCTATTAATGTGAAAAGTAAATGGTAATGAAAGTAGAAGGACTAAAGACAGTAGTAAACTTAATAGCTAAGAGAGGAAAAGAAGAAAGGGTGATGAGTCTTAATACTGTTTTAAGTGTGAATGCAATGGTTTTAGCTAATGACTTGCCATTACGAACATCTCAACGAAATAAAGTACCTGGTAAAGTGGTCGATTCCCTGTTTTTTTATAGCAACTCCAATTAGTTAATTAGGGAACTACTTGCAAAAATGTTTTGGTTTGCCAGTTGAGCTGTATTAGCAGGAATTATTAGAAGCTCATGAGCATTTAACCTAGCACAAAAATGCAGAATGATTCAAATGGAAATTAAAAAAAGTCACTAAACTGTGCTTTGGATCACAAGGATATTTTTTTGCATGCTTATAGTATTCTGCTTATATTGAGAAATTAACAGTTGTTTTACGAATTAAAATGTTAGATGTACTTAGCAATCTCATCTAAAATGTGTTTTCTATATTTCTCCTTTTCAGAATATTAGAAATTGACATATATGAGAACTGAACATTTTAGGGGGCATGGTCTTGGTGCCTAAAAGCAATGATCTCCTGAAGTACAGGTAATACACTTAAAAAGGAAGCAGAATCACATAAAAAGTGATTTTATTATTTTTTTTCCAGAATTCAGGTTTGGGCCCTGGTACACACCCTAATTTATCTTGAATTTATTTCTTGATGAGAACACAGAGGTAGAAAAGTTTGTATTGCTAATGGGAGATGTGGCAGATTAGTTTTTTAACCAAGTTCAGAGGGAGACTTCGAAAGACTTAAGAAAAACTTGTGCCTAAATCTTATCAAGTCTCTCAAGGAGTCTGGCACCTAATGTGCCTTTACCAGAGGTGCAATTTTATCTTATTTTGTTTAGCAGCTTTACAAATGCAGGCTATTTTGTTTCAAACTACAAAGTACACCAATTTCAATGATAAAATTTTCTACTACTTTCTTCCCTCTTGTTTTTTTTATACTTGTTTATTAATTACTTCTTTAGCAGTTGACCCTAGGTTTAGATTTAGGTTTTGTGTGTTCAAGGCTGACAAAGTAAAATATCTCTACTTTAACTACCAAAAGAGATTAAGAATTAATAGGTTAAGAACTTGTTACATAAATGAATATTAGTATGCCTTGTAGTTTAAGGAGGGCAAATCTACGTAAGCATATATTGCTTTAAGTTCAAGCCAAGAATCCCAAAGCTAGATTTTAAATAACAGGGTATATACAGACCTGTGGGTTGGAGCATCTACCTTACCAAGAAATTTTAGTTTGGCATAGTGAGAAAAGAAAAAAAAAAGTAGTAACACATAGTATGAACTGGTGAAAGAGCATGATGAGCAGCATTGTATTGCTGGTCATGTTTCTGCTTCAGGAAGTCATCCTTACTTTAGGAAGTGTCAAAAATAGAAAAATGTGAGGCTAGGAAGAAGAATAATGGGAACAAATCTAATTGGGCATGAAAAGAAGCAATGGTGTGAATTAGAAACATCAAGATGCCGTAAGACTCATTCTCCATCAAAAATGAATTAAAAAATAAGGTTTCAAATATGGAACTTGCATAAATCAAATGTGCCAGTGGCCACACATGTGTGCACCAAGAATTGACAAGAATTGTTGCTCAGATTGGAGATGTGGAAAGATTGCTTTCATCATGCTATTAATTCCTTGTGGTCTGTAGTGCCATTGAGTGTAAGGCAGGAAGTGTGTCCTGCTGTTCTGCTGTGACATTTTAAAAATGGCCATTCCAACAAGGAATCTGAGGTTAGTGCACCCTGACCAATCAGTTACTATTTCATCTGGTAAAGAGCTGAATTACAGCAAATGTTAGGGAGGAAGGAGGACACGTGGAGACCAGCAGGTTTCAGAAATGTAGGTTTCCAAGTTCCAAAGCCTTAGAGATACATAGACGTGAATAAAAATACTTGCAGAACAGTGTACACTGAAGTGAAATAGCTGCATGTTTTCTGAATTAGGTCACATAAAATCCTGAATTAGCTCATCCCTACCTCAGCCACTTCAGAAAGGAGCCAAGAGCCTGTTTGAGTTATCAGAGAAGTAACCATGAGAGAGGATTAAAGGCACAGTGTGATAGTCATGCACCCTTTTGTACATTCAGTGTTCTCATTGTTTTGCTCCTGGGATTCTCTCTCCGTCAGCTAGTTCTGCTGTGAACAGCTGAGTATTTGCTGAATGGTAAGGAAGCAATTTACCTCTAAATTCAGGGTACAGAACCATTTAGGACTGAGTTTAGATTTTACAGTTCCTTCTGACAGTCATCCTTCAGGTGAGTTGGAAGATGGCACAGCTTTTTCTCCTAGGTAGATAAAATTTTGAGACTTGGATTTGGATTCACCTTGCTATCACCATGCTAAAATGCACTACAAAGAAGCCAATCCCACCACCACTAAATTCTAGTAAACCTTTAGTAAATTGTGAAATCATATTCCTAACTTGATGACGGCTACTTGCTAAAGAGAGAAGAGAACATAAATTGAAGTGCATTGCAAAGCAATTGGATACATTTAAACGAATGCCCCTAAGTGGGCAAGCCTGGTGTGAGTGAGTGTGCTGGTATTGGCAAGTTAAATCTTGTTTAAAAGGACAGGTGGAAGTCAAGGCATTTGCTATATCAATAAAATAACACTGGAAAAAAGGATCCATGGTTGAGTGATGAAATGCATCAGGTAAAGTAAAAGCACCAGGTTTTCTTCACCGTTTTGGTTGCTGTAGGTAAGGAACAGATTCACTGAACAGCATTGCACAGGTATGGAATAACTTAAAGTACAAGCTGAATTGAAGTCACAGTGGCTGGAGCAGAGAGGGTCAAATCTTTTGTAAGGTTAGAAACTAGAACTAGTAAAGTTCTCTTCAGGACAGCTGTGGGTTGGGAAAATGCCTTACTCCAGTGTCTGCCTGACAGTGTGTTTTCTTGGAGAAGTGAGCAGTAGACAACAAATAAAAAAATTCATTGTTAATCTTCTTCTATTTAGTTCTGTAATTTGTAGAAATTATTCCTGCTCATCCAGAAGGACATTTACAAATTAGATAAGGAAAAAAGCCACCAACGCCTTTATTTCTGATGAGATCTTGGTTAATCACAAGAAATTTTATGTCCCACTGACTTTAATTATGTCTTGGTTTTGGGATGTTTTCCCTTTTTGGTTTCTTGTAATTTTCAGAGAGCATATCTGATTTACTCTGTCCCTTTTAACTTGAGTTACAAAGTTTTAGAAGATCAATAGTTTTTCTTGCTATGAAAAATGAAGTTCTCAGTGAAAAAGGCTTTTATATGGTGATTGATAGGTCTACTGTATTTCTGTTTTTAAAATTCACTTTGTTCATTTTTTTTGTAAAGCAGAATAGTGTCAATATTACATTCTATTCAGACAAGTCCACTATAGGCACTCAGATGTCAAAATGTTTCAAAAACATATAAAAAATAAAGAAATGAATAGAAGCTTCCTTGTTCCTTAAATTATTACTGTGTTACCCTGAACTGTAAGTGAACCCTTTTTGCTTATAAAAGAAGCAGCTGTTCATGCGATTGAAACCATGGTTCATTACAAGCTGACCTCAAATTCAGGAGTAAAACTTCCTCTATTTTACTACAACTATTCAGACATGGACTAGAGATAAACAATAATCAAAATCAGGATGAAACTTGACTGGGAAACCCTCTATACTCTTTGGCAGAATTATAGCAGCTTTTGGATCACCAAGAGTGATATAATGTTAAATGACCCTAAAACATTCCCTTCTCAAATGCAGCAGGTCTGCGCTGCCAACTCTGTAGCAAACAAAGGCTGATTGTAATGACTCCTTAAGCATAAGAGAATAGAAACCTTAATTATCACATTTTTTCACATTAAACATTTACAGAGAGTCAAGATGAAAATGGACCTGTTTATGATGATTTCCCACTTCTTTTTGGGTAAGCCATATGATGAAAACAGATTTTCATTTTGTGTGTCTTATTTGAGTTTCATATCTTTCCTAAATGGTTTTGCTTTTTAGCTAATTTTGGAATTAGGACTGGATGTAAATGTAACAAAAGTAGCGTATGTGCCACTACTCCGTTTTGAAGATGTATGTCTAGGATAATGTCATACCATTAAAAAATGTAAACTAAATTAATGCTCATTACCAGACAACTCTTTTATAAATGAAGTAGGGCAGTGACATAGTGCCTTGGATGTATGTTTCTCTCTTTTGGTCTATTGTGTTTGTTATTCCTCTTCTGTAGCTCCCTTGTTTGTTGTTGTCCAATTTTGAGACACAGCACTCCTTTCTAGTATTATTCATGACCCATATAACAAGACCCAGAGATAAGATCTTTTACTGTTTACTGGGGAGCTATACAGCATCCCTAGGATTTCATGATCAAGTACAAAAACGAGATTATGAAGGTGTGCATGTTTGACATGATACATTTAATTACAGAGATTTGGGGCAAAAAACTTTTGAGTCTGAGTGGAATATAATGTGCATCAAGTAGTAGCAATATTAATGATACTTGTTCAGTAAAACAGAAATCTGCCTCATATTACAAGTATGTTCAGACAAATTTTTTTGCTTTCTGACCTAAATTTCTCGTGGGGTTGTTAAAAACTTAACAATGGCAATATGTCTTAAAATGCATTATGGGAGTGTCTTAAGAAATTGCTGGGGGAAAAAGAAAGAAAAAGCTGTTCTCCTACGCTTAGCAATCTGCTGGCTGGAGATGTGTAATAATGTTTTGGGATAAACTTATGCTATCTTCCATTGATAGTTTTCCTCATGCCTTATTCATTCATTAAAGCATTCTTGGGGTTTGACTCCCAATCTGCATAAAATTTGTTGATTACCTTTACTCACAGATTTTGAGGTGTTTTTACTGAAGATGAGGTTTGTTTAAACTGTCTAGTCTTTGAATGTTAGGAAAGCAAAAAGTACTTCTGTTGAAGTGTCATTTTGAGGGAAGATAATTAAAAAGCTAAAACTTTACTTTTCTGAAATATATTTTCTTAAATTTGTTGTATTTTCTTTGCTCATGATGTGTGCATTGCATTCAGTGTCTTCTTCCCTACTCCATAGAATTTCATGTCATCTTTATCCAGGTCTATCCCCTGCCCTTCCTGTAAAGAAGCCCTCAGGAGGCCACCCAACTTGACATTTCAGTTCTCCTAGCTCCACTGTTTGGTTTGATCCTATCACTCTGTTAGATTACTCATGCCTGCTTGCCAGGGCATCAAGGAGCCTTATGTGATAGAGGTCAGAATCCCAATATACTAGACCACCTCTTTTTTTTAAACTTTCTTTTCTTGAGCTACTGCCCAGCTGGTGTAAATTCAGTCATAGCAGAGAAGAAAGAGGAAAGGAGGGAGAGACGCTGGGCAGCTGCTTAGCTGTGACTCTACTGTATGACATGGAGTCATGCTTAACACAGACCATAGCTCTCTCTTGCTCTTCTCTCTGTCTGGACTCTTGGGGATAAATCCCTTTCAAACGTTTCATGTATCCTGTTTTCAGTTGGTCTTTACTCAGCCTGTTTTCATTTAGCTGCTGGCCTCTCACTCCTGACAGTTGTGCCTTCTTTTCTTGCTTGTGTTATAGGTCTTCACTCTTAACAGGCCTTTGTTCTTCTCTGCTTTTGAACTTCTGACTTCTCTGTTTTCAAGACTGAATTTCTGGTTTCGTTTCCTGTCTGTCACAATGCTACTAATTACTCATTCCATATTTTCTCTAAGAGGGATAATATTTTAGATTTCATCTTTTAAACTATTAGTAAGTGGCACTGAGATCATAGCTAAGTCATGTCTACATAATACAGGGTCTTCCATCATCATATCTGATACTTGCACCCAACTGTGATTTTTTCAAAGTGATAGTCTGTAAGTACATTTGCACTGCAAGTGTGCAGTGCTGTTGTTCCTGAGACTGACCAGTTTTTTGCCTTCACATGAAAGTTGTCTTTTTCATGCCCTGCTATCCCTCACATTCTTGTGCAGGAAGACTATATCTATCACAATTCCACTTCCTCTGAGCTGCCTGCAAGATAAAACATTCTGCTGACTAAGTCTCATATAGAGAAATCACGAAGATTTTGGTCCTACTGCTGTTTACTGCTGTTTTATCATCAGTCTTCAGCTCATGTAAATGCCTGCTGGGGAAAAAACCCCAAACACAAAACCTGGAGAAAATTCTGTTAATAGCTTTGGTTGTCAATCTTCTCTTGCATCAATCATCTCTTCAAGTCTTCTTAGTTCATTTTTGGTGAAGGTAAGTCCAAGTGCTCTGCTCTTGGTGTAGATGCAAAATTTTGTTCTGTCCCAGAACAGCACTTTCTGCTTCTCAGGTGCACTCAGTTCTGTGGTTCTCAGCAGCATCACATCATGATCCTTTGCCCTGTTAGAGAGGACACCACTCAGTACTGAGCATATCCAACAATCATCAGGTTCTTCTGGACACCAATGTAAAAGTACCTATGGATATTCCAATTTCAGCCCTGTGCCTCCTCGTTCATCCCCACAGAAATGTTATCATCACCAATGTGTCTGTAATCTTCTCAACTTCTGGACAAGGAGCTCCTACAGAAGAAAAGCACAAAGGCAGATGAAGACTGATTTCTGTCTTCCACTTAAGGAGAAAGCTGAGCTCACCCATAACCTTTTGGATGTTTCTTCATAGTCCATTAACTGTTAGGGCAACACTTCCACTTAGCAAAGCTTTTATGGTTCAAGGCAACATCTTGCTTTTTATTATAAATCTTGTGGTTTATTATATCCTCTTGTCACCTGACTATGAAATTAGACAGCAGAATGTATCAGCTTTCCACTGGGGAGACTGGTTTCTTGTTTGGTTATCTGTTCATCTAGAAGTGTCTAAGAAATCTTACTGCTAACATAAAGACCTAAATTTTTTAGTTGCCTTTGATAAGTGATCATTTCTCTTGGACTGGTGGGATTGGATGATTACCAGACTTTTTGATGTTCATTGAGCACCAGCTCATTGGTCATCAGTGCTTTCCAAACCCCTAGTTCACTGAAACCAAGGATACCTTGGTGGTGTCTCAGAAAGCCCCAGCTAATTTCAGAATCTCTCTTGGACTGTTCTAAAAAGAGCAGGTCTTAGATATGTCAACTGTCTTGTGATTTCCTTTTCTTTTCTTCTTTTTTTTTTTTTGTTTCTCTAAGAGCAGTTAAAATTTACTGGGGTTTGGAGGTACCATTCAACAACATCAAAATACATCAGACAGAAATTGCTGGAGATTGAGTAGGACAATGCTTTTCAATTGGAAGAGATTTAAAAATTCATTTGAAATTGCTTCATCTGCACTTAAAACAGAGCCAAGCCATTTCCAAGAAAGGGCATGAAGGATATGCACCCAGTGGAGGTGTAAGGAGAGTAGAAGAAAGAATAGAATGTGCAGTGGAATAGATATATTTACCCCTATAAATGCCCTGAAACATTTAATGGCCTAAGTGATCAGGAATATTGCTGTGCCTGTTGAGGCTGAGTGTAGGGTTCTGAATGCTCCAAAGCCAGAGGGAGCACCTGGTGGGTGTCGTGTCACCTTCTGAACCCGTTTCCATTGCTTACAGCATCCTGGATTGCCCTGTGTGTTCTCTTGCCTGTCCAGGTTGACAGTAAAGTGTCGAGGTGACTGTGATGGTACCACTTGCAGACAGTCTGTTACCTTCTGTCTCACTCTTCAGTGTCTCAGATTAATTTCATAGATAAAATAAGCTTTGTCCTTTAAATCTTCTTTCAGTGGTTTGATTTAGAGATGAAGTGTCAGATGTGGCTTTTAATTTCCTGCCTATTTTGTTTTAGGCCAGGTCTTCTGGCATTATTTAATCCAAGTCTTTTGGTGTTATTTAATCAGTGTGATATTTTAATGCAGTTGTTTACATTTGACTCTTGCTCTGGCATGTTTAGAAACACACAAAATGCCTGCAGTATAGAAAGAAAATTGCTAAAAACGGAAGAGTACAAGTAACAAAATACTTCTCTTATTTTTTAAAAAACCCAAAACCTGGTTACCTTAACATAGCCTGGAAGGGACTTTTAAAAAAGATGACAAAGGTAGTCTGTGTTTGGAAGATGCTATTTAGATATGGCTCATGCAGATGAGAAATAGCTTAAGATGTGGGGAACAGTATTAACTTAGGGAACTTCTTCATATTTTGAGATTTTAAAAACATAAATGCAAGAAATTATCCCCAGTCATTTGTTAATAGTAAAAAAGAAAAAAAATCTGTGCCAAACCAAACTATTAGGATAAAGCCTATACAGAATTATAATAACTGCTTTTAAAGCTAGCAGCAAAGTATGGTGCTTGATATAATTCATGGCCTCTTCTTAGGGAACTTAGATTTCCTTGTGGTCATATTGGATTGGCTCAGGAAACACAGAGGGGTCTACACATCTCAGAGGGAGGTCTTCTGTTGCCTGAAGCAGGGGCTGCTCATGTAGTAGTGCAGATTATGTTCTTTTCAAAGAGAGTCAGAACAAAACCACCCCTCCATGACCAAAACCAAACTATAAGATGCCTTAAGTGTATTGGCCTTTCAGTGCCTTCTTTGTTCTGGTACTGCACCATCTGCCACTGGGATTCTCATGGAGTGTTTATTTCTGTAGTGTCTGAAAGTTTGTGCTGTAGTATAGGTGTTAACAGCACATAAGGAGGTAGCACTGTGCCTAAAGATCTTCAAAGTTTAAACAAGTGGGAGGGAGGATATTTTGCCCTTTTTAAAAGAGCTATTTTGTTTTGCCCATTCTGTTGTTTTCTGTAGCTACTCTTATTTTCTAGTTGCTTCCTGTTATTACTGGCTATTTAACTGCTCACACATGCTTTGTTGTTTCTTGTGTAACCCTTTCTTAACCTGTCATGCAACTTTTACCAGTTTTTCCATTTCTTTTGAGCTTTCTTCTGTTTTTTGCACTTGTATACATACATTTCTTTCAGCTGTAAAGCATAATTAATCTGTATTCTGCTTCAAACTGCTTGTCACAGGCATTTGGAGGAACCTCTTCCTAACACTTAGGCTCCTGCTAAAAATTCTGATTAGACTGCTGGTGATCCTGTTGTGCCAGGGCCACTGGGTATCTCTGTTGGGATCATGGAAGATAAGCCTAAAGCAAGAATGAAAACCGTGCTGTCTTTATTCCTTCTGGTCTACTCTGGGCTTGCTCATGCCAGGGTGTTGCAGCCTGGAACATCTTTCACTTGGCTGCAAGAACAGTAACAGCGTGACCTGCACAGGGAGCAGCGTGAGCGGAAATTACACGCAAAAGGGCTTAGAACTCAGAAGTCCTTAAAAAAAACCCACTTCCTAAGATTTTGACTCAAAGAAGAGATTTACCAGCCATCCTACTTTACTAGCAGTAAGAAAAATTTGCTATGAGTCAAGAATTCTGGCCCAAAGCTCAGAACAGCAGGTTTTCAGCTACATAAAGGTGCAAGTTTTGCCTTGTTGTTGATCCTTGACAGAAATCAAGTGTAAGCACCCCTCACTTTGAGACATCAAGTGATATTGGCTCTGCTCCAGCAAAGGCAATATTCCAGGGAAAGATAGCATAGCTGAGCAGGTCAGCTGTCTAAAAACGGCTGTGTTAGAAAGGAAGAAAGAGTGAGAATAGAGAATGTCTTCTCAAATTTAAAAAAAAAAAAGTTTTATTTTATTAGTTTTTCTGACTTCCCCCTAAAAATGGCCTCAACAGTTTGTACATTGGCTCCCAAGGTTACTGTCCTTCCACTAGAGGTGGCTTGTTTTAAACAAAGGTGCTTTAAAATAAAAAAAGAGAGACAGAAAGAGAAATAAGCTGCTCTAGTTAAAATTAAAAAAAAAAAAAAAACAAACAAAAACCCAAGGCAAAAGATTTAATCAGCATATCATCAAAGTTTTATTCAATCTGAAACCCATCTCCTCCAAAGCTGATATGGGAGAAAATAGCAACAGTTAGTTCACAAATTGGTTATTTAGAGAGATTTGAAATTCAACTTAATTTAGTGCTGATTTTGAAGTAATTGTTCTGTTAACCTAGGAGATTAGGTGAAAGAATACAAATTTATCTGTGTCTGAACAAAAAATTCTCACAGAAATTGTCACTTGTTTTGCTGGAGTGTGACCCCTGGGCTCATAACTTCCATGCAGCTGAAACTTTGCCCTCTATGGCTTCAGTGCAGTTTATGACTGTCTTTTCCCACTCCACATAGAAATGTGATTTCCATGGAAGGACAGCAGTTCCTAGGATCACAATGGTGGTTTTAATTGTGTTTTTCTTCCCTAATACAGCTACATATTTCTAATGATTTGGCACACCTATTGGCTTGGGTGGCTTTGTTTTCAAATTTATTTTCACAGAATTTTAGTAAGCCCAGGTTTCTTGAGTGCATTTCTGGAATTAAGAATACAAATTAATTAAATCTTGCTCAAATGAAGGACCTCTAAGAAAATCTTATTCAGCTGTAGTTCTCTCTGCTTTGCTAAGATTAATGAATTTTAGTGCTCAAAAGGCTGAATCTGTGTTCCTCACAAACAGGAAGCCCACAGGTGGGTGCCTTTGTCAGACAGGATAACAGAGTCTGGTGAAAATAGCTTTGATGTGTGCAGTGACCAGGTCAGATGTAGTGTGTAATAGTAAAGCTTGATTGGATAAGAGAGAACTGTACTATGTGTGTATATATGTTGTTTTCCAGACACCCTGAAGCTTCTCTGGTTTATACAAAGACTCCCTGTATGGACTGCTCTTCCCCCCGCCCCTCCCCCCCCCCACCTTGTGTTAGGCTTTGGGGAGGTGGGGGTAAGTTGAATACTTGAAAAGACTTTGGGATTTTTTTATTTGTTTGGTTTTTGGCAATTCTCTTTTTTAATTTTGAAGGGATTTTAAAAAGGTCTAGCCTCTGAAACATTTTGTTTCTCCTGGCACGTTCTAAAAATCATCAGCCTTTGAAAAACTTAAAACTCTAACTAAAACATAGAATTCCCCCATAAGATGATGACAAAATCTGCTGGAAAGCTGTTGCTTTTATACCTTATGATAACAGAAGTGGTGAACAATTAATACTCTCGTGAATACAATCCAAGATTTGAAAATTAAACAAAATTGTAAAAAAAAACCCAAACAAAACCAAACATGAGAGCACCACTTTTACACACTCGGTTCAGTCTTTTAACATCTACTCAAACCTGTACCTTAGAACGGGTTGAAAACATTATTACTTTCTGAATTTGTTCTTTCCTGTTGTATTTTCCTCTTTTTTATGCTGCCTCATGTTGGCTAGTACAGAAGTACTCAAATGTGAGGAGTTTAAGGTACCTTGCAAGCCACTCAATACAGCTTTTCCACTTGTGGGTGCAGAAAAATTAGAAAAGTCATATCAAAGCATTAAAATCTAGAATGCTCATGTCAAGTAACTCTGGATTCCATTACTACTTCTGCCTTATTTAACCCTAATACCAAGCTCACTCAATAGGACAGAAAAAAATAGTCCATGGGATGATCCATCAGCTCATAAATAGTAAAAGTGTGTTACCTCTCCCTGCCTTTCCCATTGCTGTCTGAATGCTGCCCATTGTGCTCCTAGTTTATGTTTTAGTAGAGATTCCCACTCCTGTTGCACTAAGGACATCTGCCTTGTTTAGCATCAGCCAAGGTTAATAGCACTGGAGCTGGTGGATCTGCACAGTTCAGCATAACTTAGCACAAAGACAAGGCTCTGCTCCCTAAAGCAGGATTGCTGTGATACTCACGTGGCACTGCTCACTTTCTCAATGGTTTATTTATTTGGGTATGGCACATATTTGACCAGAGCAGGAGAGTTTTTCTTCTTAAAATGCTCTTTTCAGGCAATGGCTGTGTAATTGTTACATTGAAATCTCAGAGAAAGCTTCTAGTAGATTAAACCTTGGACCAGAATTTAATAAATCTTGCTACTCTGGATCCTGAATTGTTTGATAACAGTGAGCAGATCATTTTATCACCGTTTGCTTGATGCTTACCTAATTAAGCCTGTTCACATGCACTGAAGCTGGATATTTTTGCACATCAGAGCCAAGAGTAAGACTGTTTCACTAGAATGCTAGATGGCTTAGTCTGATGTGACATTTATCTTCACTCATCAGAAGTGCAATCAGTGGGGAGTTACCCAG
The DNA here is from genome assembly GCA_013399195.1 of Dicrurus megarhynchus. Lineage (NCBI taxonomy): Eukaryota > Metazoa > Chordata > Aves > Passeriformes > Dicruridae > Dicrurus > Dicrurus megarhynchus. Next base: position 70,180 of record VXAD01012520.1, read on the forward strand.
ATCTTTGTTCATGAAGATAAATGTCAAATATTATCTATCTACATTCTCATATGGTGTCTATCACCATGGTATCTGAATGCCTTCCAAAGCAGTGATGTTCACAAATCAGACCTAAACCAGTCAACAAATGATCATCATAAAGATGTTGCTGACAATTTTCTGGCAGTGCCTGTTTGCATCGAATCTTTCCTGTTTCCTTTCATTCTGTAACAGACAGTGAGAGATAAGCTTGTTTAATTATTAGGGGTAGGGGAGGAGGGGGAATTACAAAAGATAGATTGGACAGTATGATGGAATACTGAATTAATAATAAATTCTTTCTTTCACCTTCCTTCGAGTTTTCCTTTCTGCCCAGGAGGCTAAAGACATGTTCTCTCTTCTGAAGTCAGTCTTGGAGTAAGCAGTGCCAACAAGGCCAGGTGTAATTTAAAAATATTTATGCATTGTCAGTTCTGGAATTAATCTTTCTTAATTGAATTGACATGAACTCATGTCTGCAGGTAATGTAAACTGTCAAACACTCTGCCAGTGACAGCATGTTGGTCAGGGTGGTGAAGTTAATGAGAGATCTAAATTATGATGGAATATCTCAGTGTTGGCTTTGGAGCCTGATGTTTATAAATGCATTAGTAACATCACATTAGCTACAGGCTACAGACTCTGGAGTTCAGAAGGGCTAATTACTTGTTTGCAGTTACTGAAGGAACTGGGAATGAGTTATTTGTACCTCAGAAAAACATTTTAGTAGTATATTTGCTGCAGTGAAATTTCTTTCCCTCGAAATGCATATAATGGAATTATAAAGCATAATATATTTCATTTGACAAACAGTGCTCTTAGTGTGTGGAAATACTGTTTTAAAATACACGTATCAAACTATTTATTGATGCTGTCTAGGAGGGTCTTACCCGTTTCTGCTGACAGTGAGATCAAGCCTGCAGTTACCTGTTAGCAAAGCACTTAGCACAGTCTGACGATGATGATTTCCTTTCAGGGCAAAATGGAATGACTGTTAGCTTTCTAAAACCCACAGAGTGCAGGGTGGATCCCGTGGGACAGAAATAATAGATAATGTTTGTGTAGAAGGAACAAAATTGGCAGATGAGCCTTTGCTTGCCATAGGCAACTGTTGATGGGAATTTCCCAGGATGCTTAGTGGAGCATCACGAGCTGTGCCTGACATGCTTGGGGTGAGACTGCAGACTAATTTTACTGAGGAGAGGTAGGAGGTGATGAATCCAGTCTGAATGTTCCATCTTCAGAGATGAGCACTTGCTTATGTGCCATAATGAGTACTTGTAAGTATAAAACTGCCTTTGGCACTAATTAGAGTTCAGGCCCTTTTTAGTGCGTGCAGGCTGGGCTCAAACAAGGATGCTGGTTACATTTTAAACAGCAAGGCTTTTATCTTGAGGTTGGTGGGTGATAATAGAATACCTGACTGATAATAACGGGTCCAGTGATCCATTCATCCAGACCAAAGGAACTGGGCTCGCAGATTGAGTGCTGGGGACAAAAAGCTAAAATATTTGAATATCAGTTTGGTATTGGGACGGTCTTCCTGTGAGTTTGAGCTCAGGACAAAACCAAAAGGATCCTGAGAGTCCTTCAGGCTTTTTCACAGGCAGAATTCTGAATTGATAAAATGTCCCTTTCCAAACTCAATAGATGCCTAACTAGGAGAACTAATGAACATGGTTTAGCTCTTCTGTTGTAAATATTTTTCAAGAGGTAAGATAATCCATTGTAAAAGAAGGTCTCCTAAAATTTCACTGGCTTTGGGTCGTGTTGGACAAAATTATTTTCTGAAAAATTTGAGTTAAGTTCAAAATTCAGTTGTTTATAACTTTTGAGAAATATTACACAGGAATGTGGATTTAGCATATGCTGTCCTTTACTATGAAGGTGACCCTTCCAGTCTTGATGTCAGAGGACAGAGAAGTGAAGGAAGAATTCCTGTAGGTTAGTGGACTGAAGCACATACAGTTTGAAGTAACCTTGCTTGTTGTATGTTGGAAACGTCAGGTAGCACGGTGAAGGTAATATCTACTAATAACTTTGACATATGTTTAAGAAATTCCTTACCTGGTGTGACTCTGCTTTCTGTAGATGGTTTACACAATGAAAGCACAGGATTTTTTGACACGTTTGGAGGAAATGCTAATTAAATTTAGCCACACGGCTCTTGGTACTCAGCAGGTATACATCATGTTATCACTGTTGTTCTCTGCATTTAATGCAAGAGAATTGTTGTTCAAAGACTGTGTAGGGAAGTGGAGGCTCTGCAGATTATCAGAGCTGCCTGGGAGCTGAGGCTGCTGAGACAAGCCTGGTCATGGGGGGGACCTGGTCAGGTCATTCTTCCACTCTGGTGTTTCAACAGCAGGGTGGGGGACCTTGTACTCCTCTTGTCCTGACTGTGCCCTCCCTTAACATCCCTAGGAGTAATGATGTCCTCCTTAGATCTTTCCTGGCCTAGCTTTATGCATAGATAGAAATTTTGTTCTACAAAATAAACGGGGGAAAAAAGGGAGGAAATTAATAACACTTTTTACAAACGCTAATTTCGTTTTATTTTCTCTGGTAACATAAGGGCACCATTGTTTAGGAATGTTCTTCTTATGAATGCTTGTTAGTCAAACTCTTCCTTCCCCTCAAATCCTCCCTAAACTGTACATTCTTCCTTCAGCTGCTTAGTGATTTTGTCCTATGCCAAATAATTTATTTTAATGGGGTAATTCTGAGTTATGAGGTAAGACAAATGAGTTTAGAATTGCGTTTTGTTTGAAATATACCATTTTGCTTTGAAATTGTTTAAAAAATGTCATCCTTGTCAGGCATATATCTTCCAGAGACATGTACTTACCTCAAGGAACTAAAAAACACAAGTGGGGTAAAATTTAATAACTTTGTTATGCATAAAAAGAAAACAAAAGTTCATTGATCTTGACATTTCAGTTGAGGTGTTGTTCATTTTACAGATACAGGGTCTGTTACAGTCTGGCCTGTATCCCTGAGAGCTTGTCACAGCTCCAGCATTGCCCTGAGCATGTTTAGATGTCATTGCTGTTACCACAGGCAATTCTGGTAGCTTTCTCCTGCTTTTCATTGGAACTGCTGTTCATGGCAAAACCAAAAAGTGTTTGTTTTCACAGATGGGCAATGGGTTTTTTTTCTTTACCCCTGTTTAATTGCTTTCACAGCAAATTTTCACAGGATTTAAAAAAAAATTCTGTTGCATTCAGATGAAAAAAAAAATCGGAGGTGAAATTTGGTATTTCCAGTTTCCAAACTGGAAACTCATCTTTTGAGCCAGTAGTGGCATGCTGCAGTGGATATGTATAATAGAGTGGAAGTTTCACGGAGCAGGTGGCCACATGCTGAACAATTGCTGTGGGAAGGTGTTTCAGTGGTGCATCAGCATCCCTACTGCCTGACCTTTGCAAAGGTAAGACTGACTTGGAGGCTGGCTGAATTGAAGGCATTTCCCTTACGCTCCAAAAGGGGCTAGGAGCAGATCAGTCACTAACCCGGTGCTGACAGCGGGACTCTCCCATGATGTGGAAGGCTGGCCTTGCTTTTGCTGTGCAAGAGGGATTTGGGGTTTCAATCCATTTTCTCCCTTCCTTACTGCCCTGAGTGCAGTAGTTCGTTTTCAGGGTCTTTTGCTAGTTGGGAGCAACAGAGCTAAAGTTCTCTTTCATTGCTTTGGGGGTTTCCATTCCTTTTTCCTTTAATTTTCTCCTCCCTGTTAATCGCATAAGAGAAGCTGAGAATGTTAACCGAACAGATAATTCTGGGCTCATGTATATGAGCAAGAAGAATTCAAATTTGCATGAAAATAGCTATCCCCAGGTTAGACCTTTGCATTTGGAAATAAGCTCTTTTCAGGTCTATTTTCCCTCCATTGTTATGTGTTTTATTTAATGTGAATGGTGGATGTTTGGGGAGGGACAGACGTTTGTTTGACTATTCAGATGCATTGGCAGGGTTTAAGTTGGCACAGCATGGATCAGAGCAAGACGAGTGGAGACATTTCTATTTAAAAACACACCCACATACATATACTTGTGCAACTGAAGTAAAAGTAAATCCCTTCACAGAGCTGATTGCTTTTAGTGCTTTTACCTGTCTACTTTGTGTGTGTGTTTAAGCTCACAGCACAGTGGGACTATCCCATTTTGTTTCAGGGTATTTCAAGGCAAGAAACAACAAAAACTTGGAAAAAATCCTCAGTAACAAAGCCCCTGTATGGCAACACCAGAAGATGCTGCCAGGTATTCTGGTTCCTGTCTTTCTAAATAATTGTCTCGGGGTTTTGGTTTTTTTTCTTTTTTAAGCATTCTCATTGTTCTAACAGTAGCAGTTATTCATATATAGTGCATATACGGTGCAGGTTTTTGCATGAGGGCAAGTGGATTATGTGGAAGAATGCATAGATTTGGGGCTAGACTGCTCTGACGTGGGCAGGTTTAGTTTTAAAAGTTTAATTGACTGCCTCCTACTCCAAAACAGGAACTCTTCAGCTCTGAAAGCAGCCCAATGAAATCGATCTCCTGTGTCAGGCCAGGGAGCGTCAGGGCTCCTGGGCAGGAGCTGGTGGCTGGAGTCCCAGGGGTGCCGAGGCTGCGAGCTGCCTTTGGAGGCTGGAGTGTGACTGCACAGGAGGTGTACGGGCTGCAGGGAAGTGCTGATAACTCTGCTATCAGTTCTCAGCCACGGAGTTATCTTAGTGAAAACAAAGGCTTCGTGTTTCTGGGAGTAAAAGCAGAGCAGGATGATGTACAAAATACCCCTGCGAGCTTTCTCCCCTTGAAAACATGGTAAGGAGTGTTATGAAATCTGTAGGTTGCTGTAGAAGCCTGGCACTTTTCTCCAAGATAGATGATCTCTAATGTTTTGCTGCGAAGTGGAGCTTTCATTATTTTAGCACCTGTTAACGTGTCTTTTACATTTAGAGTAAGTCTTTGCCTTCTTACGCATTCTTTATCTCAACTGATAAGTTGTCCTCATTTTTGGTACGTATGTGAGCTGGTGGCTAAATACTTTTTTGTTACCTTAATTTTAAGTTTAATTTAGTTTAATTTTCATTATATTTGTCCTCCTGTGAGCAAATAAATTCTTCTGAGGGTCTCTCCTGTGCTGCTGATGTATTCTCCTCTCCCTGAGTTTGCCTGCAGTCCTGAAATGAAGTCTTGGGGCAAAGGAACTTGCTGACGACTCAGTTTGAGAATATTTTGTTTGATGACTACATCAGCTTAAGATATTCTTCTCAAGGCCATAACCCATTATTTCTTTCAACACACCATAGTGCTATGGCTGGAAGCAAATAAGAGGATTGTTCCCACACTGAACAAAAACTCAGGGTGTAGGAAGGTTGGTATTGTTTCTTTTTGTTTTGGTTTTGTTAGTCAAGAGCACGGTAGTGAATGGGAATAAGTATCTAAAGTCAGTCACGCCACCAGTGCCAATGCATTGTGAAGCCATGGCCCAATTGGAATGGTCACTCTGAGGCTGGTCCATGATGAGTTCTTTGCAGTATTTTATCTGATAACCTGAGTAGTAAGCAGTATGCAGTTAAGGCTAGAAAACTTGGGAATTCTACAGGGAAGGGCATCTTTCACAGCTGTGAGTGCGCAATCCTCCTCTCAGTAGCACAGTGCTATCTTAGAGTGGAATACTGTTTTGGGGATTCCAGTGAACACGGGATGCAGTGAAGCATCAGAGCTAGTTTATTTTGTAATGTTGTCCTACTATGTAAATGCAGGGAGGTATTACAGGCTTTCTCTGTTCTTATTAAACCAAATAATATACTCTGCTAGTGTGTTCCAACAGTCACCTAAAATCTGCACTAAAAGGTCTCCTTTAATATTTTGTAAAATTTTTGGCTTTTAGTTTGAAAATTTTGAGAGGGGAGAAGGAGCCTTCAAGTGTACACGTGCATGTTTTTAATACAGTCCCTGAAGAAATGCATCTGATTTATGTTCTCTACCTCTCTGTAGCCTACTTTAGACACTTGTTATTTTCTTGTTGCTCTGCCACTTTCCAGGCTAGTGCTGATGTCTCAAGCTTTTTTTGTATAGGAAGCCTTATCCTACTTGCTTGCTCTTGATTCTTTTCATTATCTACATTTGAATCTTTATTCATTTGTAAAGTGCCTTTTTTGAGACCTGTAGCAAAACACAATACAGGGTTTGAACATAAGAGGATTATGATTGATAGAACACTGCTAATATATCCTGGGTTTATTAATTGTTTCCTGTTTGACGATGCATCTAACTCTATTAATTTTCCTAACTGCTGTTTTATAGAGAGCAGTGACATGACCCAACAGACACACAGCTGTGTGAAGAGGCACTGCTGGGAGTTCAGGTGCTTAGGTGCAAATCTGTAACTGTTCCATTACTGCCTAACAGCACTTAAGGTTGTATAAACTCTCCAGTCACTCCTGGTTCTGCATCTTTTCCTTTCTGGAAGTATGTGTATGTTTTTACAGCTAACCAGCTTGGCACTGAACCTGCATCATGACCAAAAGCTTCAGTATCTCCAAAGGCCCGGGCTGACAGGTTCACTCATACAACGCTCTGGGGTACAGACTGTTCACAATCCCTCTTAGAAGGTGGTGGCAAGTGTGTCTTCTTTTGTTTTACCATGTTTGCTTAACAGTGGCAAGAATTACACAGGAGACTGGAAGCAAAGGTTCAGTTCACTCCCCTGCCTGAATGGTTTAAACCTAAATCTGCTGCCTGGCTGAGTGTGCCGGGCCGTTCCTGGTGCACTGTGCAGAAAGGAATGGAGAAGTGGCTTGGTCTGCAGACTCCAGGTGGGTGCTGGCACCCTGCAGCAGCCCAGTGCTGAGGTGTAAGACATGCTGGAGGCTCATTGTCGCTCACTAACCACATCTGGGTGGCTTTCCTAAATGCAGTGAGCACCACTCTCTTCTGTGCTGGCAGTCCCACTGCTCGTTCAGGGTGTTTGTGTACCTCCTGCTGTGTTCTCAATGCTCTGGTGCTTTTTGCTGCAAGTCTTGACACCTTGTAGGTCTGGGAAAGCAACAGAACTGTCTTGGAATCTTTTATCAGCACCCACAATGCATTCAAAGTTTTTGCAGGCTTCAGGAAAGTGTTTTTTCCCTACAGTGCTCCTCACCTTGTCAGTGGATGTAATCTCTCAGCCACAGTAAAAGTCACAAGGGAAATATATTTTTCAAAGGGTAACTTTGTGGTCAGAGCATGGTCAGGCTCGACAGATGAAATGTGTACTTCCTTTTTTCTTCTGCATATGAATTTTTAAAGAAGCTGATAGTTTTCTATTAAAGAATTGTCTTTCTAATTCAGGTCCCTGTCTGTATACACGACATGGCAGCTCTGAGCAATGGCAAGTACTGTGTAAAAAGTTGCATGGTATTTATTAGCTGAGCTAGCATTGACACAAGATGCAGCACTGAATGCTGCCATTTCACACTTTGGTACTGCTTTCAAGTTGCTAAATAGATACTTAAGCCTGTAGGGGCAAGGAGTGCATACAAGAGCATAGAGGTCAGTAAGAACCAGGCTTGGAGTCACTTTGGATATAATAGGTAGGTCCCAAAGGTGCTTAGAGCTGTCTTTTTCAAATACAGTTAGAAGCAATGGACTTGATGGGACTGTTTTCCCTTGACTATCAAATATATCTTGTTCATCTCCGTATGTGAGATGTATTTAGGGCAGGAATAAAACAGAAGTACCGGAAGCCCTTTGTGAACACAGGAGACTTGGGATGTCATCTTGTGGTTGTTCAAAGAAATGCAAGAACAGCTTGTAACTGTGCCTGAGTTTACTGCCTCTTCACACTGAGCTGGTATAGGTGCAAGTTTCTCCAAATTTTTCATCTTGAATTACATATTGGCTCTTTCTTTGTAAAGTACATGACAGTAGCTGTTACCTTCCTTACAGCCCCATGCCAGTAGTCAGGGTCTGGGGTGACTACAGCAAGTAGTGAGAGGAAGTCAGACACTGCTTGGGTACCTGAGTGCATCAAAGAGTGCAGCTGCTGGTGTTTGAACCTATGTGATGGCAGAGGCAGGAGGACTCTGACATACTGCTGCTACTTACCCATTTTTTGTTATAAGCACCTTCAGTTTAGCTTTAGCCTTTCCCTGGCTGTTAGAGCTGGCTGGCAAAACAAACTCATAGGAAGAGGAATTCCCGGGATTAAGTAATATCCTGTAATCAGGAGGAGTGGTACCAGGCACATCTACATTCTGCTGTCTTTTCTGTGGCCTCACAGGCCATTTGCCTCAGTTGCTGGTAACTGGAGTGGTTCAGAGCTGGACTGGCCAAACCGAACATCCCAGTCATCAGTGCACAGTGAGAGCTGCACCAAGTCGTTCCCTACACAAGGCTAGATTTTTGGTAACTGTCCTAACTAGACAAAAACTTATAGCACTTTGGAGTCATGCACAGCAGCTGTACCAGGGATTACAGATTTGGCTAGCACTGTATGTAAATACAGATGATCACCTTTTCTTTCTCGTGAACATGTGTTGTCTTTTGTTTATTACTGGAGCAGGCTGGCAGACAGAATGGCTTCTCAGACTTTTCAGTTATGTTTTTAATAGCACTGCCTAAGTGAAGTGAAATGATCAAGCCTATGCATGCTTGGACAAAAAGGCATCTGGAAAAGGGTGAACTCCACTCAGAAGGGCAGTACCTGCCACTCTTCAAATGCTCTGTGACCAGGCTTGCTTGGATCTCTGCTCCACACTCTTTGAAGTTAAATGCTTTCTAATTACAACCCTTAGAAGCAACACACTTTCTTGTCTTGCATGAAAATAAAGTTGCTGTGATTTTTACCGTTTGTCAGATTTATGGCATTGATTGAGACAGATTTTAATAGTGGATGATCAAACATTAGCTCATGCAAATTGCTGGTTATTTCTGGAGTGCTATTTCATCATTAGTGGAGGGACAATCCATCTGGATAGTGATTAGTTCCAGCTCTGAGCTCTCATTCAAGGGTCAAGATGCTTGCGAGTTTCTTGACAACAAAAAACTAAGGGTGGTGTTATGTTTTCGACAGGATGACTGCTGCTGGCTCCACTCTAGCCACTGGGACTTCACGTGATGGAAGTTATTTAATGTAAGACCTTTGCCCTAACTCCTCCAACAGAATAAGGTTACTTATTTTGCCTGACAAGTACATGCTTATTATTTTACAGTACTGTGTTATAGGAAAGTGTTAAGTGTATCACTAAATACAATAACAGAAGTTTTTAAAGACTAATTAATAAAGACAGCTGAAGTCTTTATCCAGGCAAAAGTGTGACAATCATATGAAATGCTGATTTCAGGTTCTGCTGCAGATTTCTTTCATTTCAAGGACCAGAGGATGTTCAGAGGAGTTTCTGCTTCAGCCCTCCATGAAAGTGAGATAGAATCACAGACTATAACCTGATTTTTAGTGCAGGTTATATTTTTCTCTGCCTTGGGAGAGGAGGCTGAGGCAAAATGAGATACTTCCCATGTGCAGATCAGATTTCAAACAAGGGTTGATTCTAGGTCATGTACCCTCTTGTGTTTTGATTCATGATCATCTCTAAATACAAGGAGTATAGTGAAAGTAGTCACCACATTTCTTTATTAATTTCCTAATTAACGAATAAATTAATGAGAACTTTGTGCAGAAGTATTTCCTTATTCTTCACTGTGTGATAACAGTAAAATACCTTAAATTCCAGGTCTGTGATATTACATCCTCTGATAGACACTACATAAGTCCTAATACATTGTAGTTTTGTTACAGTTGAAGAAAACTAGAAACTTGCATTTTACTTGTGGATAAGTTTATTTAAAATTTTGTAATTATACTAAAAAAATGTATAATTAATTTCTGTGTTTATGCACTTGTCAAGATATGTGTATAGTGTTGTCAAGTCTACAGCATGGCAAATAAGAATGTTAAGAAGCATGATGATGAAAACTTTGGAACTAGAAACAGTGTATGACCCTTTGGTTGCACTGTGATGTTTCTTTGGTAGACATAATTGTAAGTAGTGATTGTTTTCCTTTAACTTAAAATGCAGAGTTTCAAAGTGTGCCCAATGAAAAGGATTCTCAAAAGGAAGTATCCATTAAAAACCAGAGATAGCAATAGCAGGCAGCTCCTCTGAGTGATTTTTATGAAAAATCCACTTTAAAAGCAACATCAGAAATTTACCACGTATAGATACCACTGAAGGAAAAAAAAATGGGGGATGTGGATTATTCCTTGTTTTTAAAACACACCTTCCATGACCTCTTGAACCTTGGCTAACCTTATTGAAAGTCTTAATTATCTATTTTGCCATTCTAAATACAAGCAGATACAAAGGATGGAGAGCCTTGCTGATTTTGGTCCACAGCCTGGGGCGAAATTTCAGTTCTATTTAAGATGACGAGGTTAAAAAAAAATCTTCTTTAAATTGGCTTCACAATCTTCATTGACAAATAATTCTGTTGGGGGGGGAGGAAGGAAACAAGAGAGGTAAAATGATGTACACAAAATACTTCAGTGTAGCTTTGAAAAAGACATTTAAAACATTAGAATGGCTCAAAATGTATTTAGGGTGCAGTAATTTCAGTTAAAATACAGTTAAAATAGGTAATTTTTTTTCAGACTAATATAGACTCTAGGCCAACTATTAGCTATTTTAATTGTGTAGGTTATTAATTCTTCTAAAGCAGTTCCTTGTTCCGTCTTTAGTTAATAGCTTTATTTTAACCTAAATTTTAATTGTTTCTCAATAAAAATCAGTTGAATTTTTTTACAGCTATAAGGATATAATCCCTGTCTCTTGCTAAAACAGAGCTGATGGACTCCTATCTGAGTAAGGAGTGTATCCTGCTGGTGGCTCCTGTCTAAGCTCATCCCACAGCTGAGGAACAGGAACATTCAGAAATTCTTACCGGCAGGGAGTAGAGCAGCACTGCTGCAAACAGGAGGAGAATCAGCAGGATGATAATGCCTATGAAGAGCCATTTAAACCTGCGCCACACAATAAATTTCATGGTCTTGCAGGGATTTGTAAACCAAAGGAAGGAAGTATCTGGCCGGCTGCATTTTGAAAGAAACAAGTATTATTTATACTCTAAAACCAGGGGATACTTAGGCTTATAACACACTAAGGTTATAACACATTAAAACATGCTGGTCTGGAGGTTGAAGAAAACAGACAGTTTTGAAATGCAAGAAAGCAGCTGCAGTAAACATGTGCCGTTAGTACTGAAACCACCTTGCATGTTATCCTAATGCTTGCAGGAGGAAATAAGATTGGCTTTTATAAATGAAGTTTTGCAAAGGGTAACTGAAGACTAATATATTACTGCATGCATCAGAGTAGCTAGATACTGGATATTTTTTAAAGCTGGTGGGATAAAAATATCTTACTTTGGTAGATCTAGTTTGGGGTTCATGTTGGGTTCATCTCTTCCTTTACCAGCTGGCCTTTCCTCAGCTTCTTTTTCATTGACAACTTCCAATGTCATTTCAACTTTACCCTTCAGAAAAAAATGGCATGAGACAAGCATCTTACTGAAATTGCACTAATAGGACTTGCTTGGTACTTATACAGAAGAGCCAGGATCAGCTCAGGGTGTACATCTGTGTTTCCCCTTTCCTCCTCAAAATACAGTGATTTCTGTACTATGACAGTGTCACAACACAGTATCAGGAAAAGACACACAGAAGAAACCAAATCACTGGACATAAAATTGTTCTGCTAATTCATCTATAGTTCTATTTTAAGCTATAATTTTTTTCCAGTTTAGCAAAACAAAAACAGTTCTTCTTTTCTTTCAAGAGCAACCCAAGGACTGCATATTTTCCAAATGACCAAGCATCTAATTTTTCATATTGCTGTGGCTTATAAATGTTTCTGCATATTTTTCCTCATTTATTAAATTCCAGTAATAAAGTCTAAAGGCAAAAACATTAGAAGAAGAAGACACATTTGAAAGGCTTAATATTCTGTAAATTTTAAATATGCATTTATATTCTCTGTAGAACAAGTTAGAATGCTTTGGGTCTTCTGATTGCATACATAATCACAAAGCTAGTCTGGATTCTCAGTACAGAGATTTTGTTTGCTCTGTACAAAAATCCTTTGGATTTAAACTTTTTCTTTTAGTCTTTAATGCATTTGGGATGTCTCTGATATTCTTCTGAGCAATAATGTGATAAATTAAAGAATCACACAATCATTTAGGTTGGAAAAGACTTCTAAGATCACCAAGTCCACCTTGTCAACTGGAGCATGGCACTAAGTGCCACGTCCAGTCCTTTCCTGAATGCCTCCAGGGATGGTGACTCCACCACCTCCCTGTGCAGCCATTGCAACGCTTAACAACCCTTCCTGCGAAGAAAGTTTTCCTGATGTCCAAGCTGAACCTCCCCTGGCACAGCTTGAGGCTATGCATTCATTCACACGGCTTCATCAGCTGCTTTGGCAAGACAGCATGGTTCAACCTGGCATCACAGTCTTTCAAGTTAAACAAGGTCAGCAACAAACTAAATGAATGAAGTATTAAACTCACATTTTAAACCAAAAAATTGTTGCTGGAACAAATTCCTGAACTTGTCCATGGAATGTCCTATTTACTCCTCCTCTATCTATCCACTGAAAGCTAACAGCTAAGTGGGAGACTCTTTACAGTCTTTCTTTGTAATTTGAAAAGTAAGGTGAGCACGTCTGAAGTACTTTAAAAAGCAGTAATAACCATACCGCTAAAATACGGGAGCCATCCTTTTCAACATAACAGGGCCACCATCCTTTCATGGATTTCTGTTCAAAGAGAGAGGCGGTCCTGGGAGCCTTCTGAGAACTGTCTGCCTTGTATTCTGGGATCATGTCTATATTACACTTCTCAGGAACTTTTGCTGGCACGATTGTTTTATGTAAATCAAGTTCCACAAAGCCTAGGAGGTGGATACAAAAATAAACACTGCATAACACAACCAACCATACAGCACAGCAGTTCAACATCAACCTTTGCTATCTCCAAATACATTATACAGGAAAGGCAATCAAAAGACATATTACATTCTTGTTTGTCTAAGGATATTATGAGGCAGGGAAGGGACACGTTGTGCTCAAGCTCCTGCTGCTGGTGTTGATAAACTGGATTTAGCAAGCTCGACTCCACCTTCTTTAATGCAAGATCGTTTGATTTTTTAACAGAGGATTTTTTCCCCCACACCTAAACAGAAGATACCCAAACACAGCAATGTAATAAGTAATTTCTGACAGTTAAATGCATAATTTAGCAAACTTTAATGATGGTTATAAATCAACCATTTGTTTTCAGATTTTGAGGCCTGTATAGTTTGTGTGTAAGCTAATGACTTTGGAGCTGTCGTAATACAGGGCAGAGAATCCTGTGCAGAGCAGTATCTCTAGAAAAGGTAGGGATTAATTACAGTGTGAAGTAGATTGTTTAAACCTAAATTACAGCATTATGTCAATACTCTTACTTAGAACTGAAGTAAATTTTCATGCACAATATCATTTCATGCGCCTTGGGAGGGGGCTTACCTGAATGGATAGTACCTTGGTTTACCTGCAAGTAGGCCTTTACTGAGTGAATACTCATTCATTCAGTAAGCCTGTACTGTGTAGGAAAACTGGAGTCCATTTTCATGCTCAGTGTCCCACTGTAAATGCAATCCTTATGTGATAATTAAAAATTGTTCACTTTGATATCCTTCTTTGAGACAATGGTAGCTATTTTTATTCGAAGTCTTACCCAGATAGTCATCCAAGGAGAACTTGTCATTATCCCATATTTGAATGATCAGTTTGGGTGGGATTCTGAATTCTGTCTTGTCAAGACTCCAAAAATGTTCCTAAAATTTTAAAAAACAAATACCAAGCACCTTTAAAAATTACTTACGAAAATTCAAAGCTGGGGTCTGCTAGTACTTGTGAATTCTGGGATTGGTGGAAGTGTTAAAAGATCTAATCTTGTCCCTGCTAAAAGGAGACTGCTGTTGTTGCCAGTGTATTGTTCCTGGCCCAAAGGCAAGGAATCTGTTCACAACAGCAGTGTGAGAAAAGTATGCAGAACTGAGCCAAATTGTCTCTTTCAATATGTAGGTACAAATTACCTGGCTAGCTAGAATCTGTGTTCTAAGCATTGAAATCTTTAGAAATACTTACCTTTTTGGAAACTAAACAGAGTTGCTCTGCTGGGAGATAGTCAAAAGGAAAAACAAATCTCCAGTTAAAGTTCCCTTCACCGTCCAATGATCGGTAGTGAACATCAGTTTTCTGCTTATTTTCTTCATTACCAGGCATCCATCTGAAAATACGGAGAGATGTGTCTGGTGTTTGCAGTGGGACTACAGGTGCCTGTTTGTACTGGAACTGTGGGGTTGCAGACAAGCTGTAAATGTTGCTCACAGAGGGCTGTGGAGTTTTTCACGCCCTTTTGCAGTTTGGTTCCAATTTGGCACTATAAATAGGAACATCTGAACTGGATTTCTGGTCTAAGACCAGTGCTGTATCAGTGGTGAGTTGCTGAGGTTTTTTTTAGGGAGAAATTAAATCAGCCTAGTAGTATATTTCTCTGATTTCTATTGATTTTTTTATATTAAGACTAAGGAATGTAAAAATTAAATATCCAAGTTATGCAACACCAAAGCTAACTCTCTATCTTTTCAGTTGCTATCCATCCCAAGAGGTGAAATTCTGGGATCTTTCACCACACATTAACTGGTCATACTTAATCTCGTAAGACTTCTGTATTGCTCTGAGGTTAGCATTTGACTTGGCTGAATCAAATAATATTTGAAACCCAAGGTCAAGATATTCCCAGGACATTCTGAATGTTATTCATTTGTAAGTAAGTGTTACATGAGAGAACGCTCCTACCCCTTCACATAAATGTCACTCATTTCTTCTCCTGTGATGCTCTTTTCATCCAGAAGGACATCTTTGGTGTTCCAGACAATCACACGCAAGATATACCTAAGAGAGATGTTTGGGGCAAGAGAGTTGAATTGCTTTCTCAAGGCTGCCAGAGGGTGTGTAGTATGTGGGGATACTCACTTCTTGGCTTTTCGGGGAGTGATGTTGAACGGGGGGCCTGGCGGTCCTAAGCTTTTGGGGAAAACATCCACCCACATCTGCAGCTTTCCCTGTAGCAGGGAAGAAGATGGATGAGGGATTGTTTGTTGTATATGGGTTCGTCATGGTCCCTTTATTTTTCAGGTAAGTGTTCTGGTTTCTACAGAAACTTTCTTAAAAAAACCCAACCACTGGTGAGTCAGGTAATGCCAGAAAAGTAATGTTAGCCTTTGTTCCTCTCTAGCAGTGAGGTCCAATGTAAGACTTCATGTTTAAACTTGCACCTCTGAACCTTGCAGAGAATTGACAAGTTTGGTCTCATTTGTTGGATGCAGCTTGGAAGCTCTTGAGCTAGTCTCCTATATTGCTGGTGAGGTATAAACATATATTCCAGTTTATTTCAGTAACAAATAAATAAATAAATCTTTCCTAATTCCCACTCTGCCAGTGTTTAGGATGTCATTTGGAGGTCTTAATGGCAAAACATAACTGCATTTTATTATGTTTCTAGACTAACCTGCTTTACATTTTCAGCCAAGCAATAATGATTTGTAGCCCTCTTTTCCCCTGAGTGATACCATGCCATTGACACCATGATATAAACTCTGGAATGCTCCATTTCTGCTTTCAAGAAACCATAACCAAGCCAGTTCACAGTACCTGGGAGATGTTGGGCTGGAAGGTGCTATATAAGGTCCTTGTTTCCACATGTTCAGGTACCAGACCCTGGGTTCTGAGGATATGAAGGGCTAACCGCTCTTCCCCCGGACCAAGATGCTGATGCAAGATTTTGTTAGCTTCTGAAATAAAAGAAATGGGAAAAGAACAGGGACTCATGAACTAGAATTTGCATTTGAATTAAAAAAAAAAAATTAAACCAAATATTTAAAATTGAGCAGAAAAGTGTGCTCAACTGGAGAAAAATCAAAGATATTTTTCTAGTATTCCATAAATAACTGGAAATTTTTATATTTTATCAATATGAATTTAAGACATACATATAAAATAAGTGAACAAGCTCACCAGCTTCCTCCAAAGTATAGTCTTTTCCCCCGTAGTTAATCTTTCTACCATTCTCAGAGAGGACAGGAGGAGCATAGCCTTTAAACCTGGCCACATTTTGCAATAACTGGGTGGGTTTTAGTTGATCACGCCAGGTATTCACACCTGAACTTTTATGAAAGCAAAAGAAACACATTCTAAAATTATTCACTATTCAGGGCATTTACACTTCATGTAAAATGTATTTATTAAACTAGCTCAGAAAGAACAGCACTGTAACTGCCTAGATTGAGGCCTCTGGAGTTTGATATAGTGACATAATTTTGTAGCAGCTCAATTACTTTCCAAGACACAGTAGTTTTTTCTCTGTGTATCAAAATAATTTACACTGACAGATGCTTTCGTATTTACTTCCATCAGTAGGTCAGAAAATTCTGTTAAGTGTGAGTTGTCTGGACAGAAATAACACACATTACTGTATTTAGAAATATTAAAATAGTTGATGCCATGGTTTTCAGTGAAGGCTATTCTGAAGATTTACAGTTTCACTCGGAATTTAGATGACAGAATGAGCACAACAAATACCCTTGAGAGGCCACAGCACTATTTTTTTACCATAGAAGTAATGTTTTTTTGGAGACTGGGTACTAGGTTTAACAGATTAAAATTTTCAACAGACAAAATTACTTACATCCAGTACTGCTGTGGGATGCCACAGTGAGATCCATAACGAGAAAGGAATCGGTTTTCAAGATCAATTATGGTTTCACCCACTTTTTCATCACGAGTCAGTGTGTCATAGTCATAGACTGAAATTTTCAGATCCTTTTCTTGAGGCAAGAAGCAGCTGAGTTCATACATTCTAAACATAAAAATTCCCCGTTAAGGCTATTGCTCTTTTGAGCAATCCTTCTTATTTTTAAACTCAAAAAAACTAAAGTAAGAAAAGCACTTACTAGTTTATTTTTGAGCAATAGCCTTTAGAAGGTATTAAAAGGATGCTTCCAGAGCTGATAAATCTAGAAGCAGTTATCATTCATGCTCCAATTTATATTTGCATTTATAAATAGTTTCATTTGTACTCCTCTGGCTATTACCTCCTTCCTTTCTGCACAAAGTATTACTTAGATGTTTTCTGTGCAATAGCTTGAATTGGGACTGAGGAAGAAAGTTACTTTCTGTCTGAAATCAATTATCTTGGCTGTCTATTTCTTTGCATAATCTGAACAATTGAAAACCTGTAGTGCATCATTGCAAAGTGTGCTTTTCAAACCCTTTATAATCCTTCTATTCCTCCTCTCTGAACTTTCTAATTTATCAAAATCCTCCTACAACTTTAAACCAGACCCAGAATTTCACAGTAATTATGCAGATGATGTAACTTTTCATTCCTAACCAGTATGTTTTATTCACACATTCAATGATATCGTTAAGCTTTGACGGAAAGACCGGTGTACTGGGAACACATGTTAAGCTGATTACTCGTGAGATCCATCTAGTTTTCAGAGTTAAAACTTTTTCCATATTCTACAGCATATTTTTTTATTCTTATATGCCTAACACAGGCTGGTTTTAAGATCTATACATTGTTTTACTTTGTGCAATTTACCCACATGACAAAGAAAATCTATGGATTAGCCAAACGTCTGTGTTTTCCAAGGATTTCAAAGGGAAATGCCTTATGCAATTTTATTCACAATTAACTGTCAGTATATAACTATGAATAGAGCACTGAATAGTTCAAGTAACGGTTTATCTTAAAAAATAGGAAAACATTCTAAAATACAGTAAATTGAAAATACAAAAAAATATGTTACCTGCCAAAGATTGGGTTGAGGGTATTAGGCACATAATGATCTCTGTCTTCAATTACTTTTTTACTCAGAGATATTTTTATATAAGGATCACACTGTTTAAAATAAAAGAAACAAAAATATTGGTAAGAAACAGCCATCAAAACGAACTTAATTTAAAGCACCGGAGGGCAGTTAGCTGACGGACACCGCGGAAGCAGATGCTCTCACCAGCCCGTTGTTGTCCTGGGGCTGGAGCTGCAGGGCGCGGACGATGTAGATTCGCACAATGCACTCCTGGGGCCCGCTGTCCGGCAGCTCCCGGAACTGCCGAGGAGGGGCTGCAACGGCGGGGTCGTCAGGCAACGCGTAGATTTTAAAGGATCCCTAAAAAACGGTATAAAGACTCCATCAAGATAAATGTAGAAAAGTCACTCTGCTAAGTCCGTTTCTTCTTATTTATCCTACGCATACCCACTCTGGTTTATACAGGAGTAGCAAGATTCTAGGCTGACCCGCAGTGACTTAGAAGTATTTTGTTTTATTTTAGTGGATTTCGGATATTAAGAGTTACTAAAAGGCAAGGTTGTATCCTCAATTCAGCTGTTTTGATGTCAACAAAATTACTCTATTTTGCTCCAGCTGAGACTATGTAATGAATACTTTGTATTTGTTTTTCTCTCCAAAAGCATCATTTAAGGTTTGGGGGTTGGTTGGTTTTATCTACATTAGCATTATTTTAATCTATAAAAGTCACAGAAAAACAGAAATACTACAAAATACCTTTTCCAAATTCATTCTAAAAGTGTACTTTGTGGAACTTTAGTCCTGTTCAAGAGGTTATCTGGGAAGGTTCTGTCCCATGGTTACCAGGAAAGGTTACATTAGCAGGAATGATATTTATTTTAAATTAAAATGTAGCACTTTTAGTGTGAGAACCGTGTAGCTGTACTTTCCTTGAAAAAGATGGGCGTGTACCTAAGTAGTTACAAACATCTGTTGCCCCTACTAATGCACACATCCATATTTAAGCTGAAACACTTGCATGTCGATCTACTTAAATAACCACTTACATACAAAAGACTGCAACTAGCATTTGGTTGTTGCCCATCATTTGAAATTTACCTTGAATTCCCCAACCACAGATGGATCATCACTGTCCTCAGATTTGCCTCTGTATAGTTTAAATGTATCACAGAAGTCTGTTAGGTTATTGAATTCAGGTACTTTTTCCAATTCACAGTCATACACCTTAAAAAAAGAAAAAAGTGAAGTTTAGAAATTATCATACGTATCAGCTCCACCATAGTGCCACTGCAAAGTACTTTATGTTTGATGGAATATTTTAGGGAACCAAAGCTTTTGGAACTATTTTTATATCAAAGTGGGAGCAAATGCAATGTTTGGAGAACATGTGACAAAGCTTCATCTAGGCTTAGTTAAAACCCGAGTAAGTAGCATGTCATAAGTTTACTTTCTTTGTTAGCTGTATTATATAAGAAATGAAAGCGGTCTCACTTCAAATTTTAGCCAACAAACAGTAAAAGCACTGATTCTCTGCACTCATACTTTCTTAATGTGTATGTTTATTTAGGATCTGCCTGGCGCCCAATGAAGTCAAGACTAAAATTCCCTTTGACCAAAGGCAAGATTAAACCTTTAATGCATCTCTTAATAAGTGTAGCTAAGTGGAAGAGAAGCCAAGATATCTTCTTAGAAGCTTCATTTCATCACATGAATTAGTAAAGAACCTTTATAGAAAATAATGTATAGCTAAATTTTGAAGAGCATTTAAAAAAAAAAAAAAGGGGGGGGGGACAGGTCTTGGGCCCATAAACTCTGAAAAATGTTAACCTATTTTATCCTAAGCAATACCTTTAAAGTGTCATATCCTTTTTTAATGTACTGTCCACATTTTTCATATTCTCCTACTGAAGCATAAAATTTGCTCCACCAATCAACAATTTCTTCCTCCTTAAAGAAAAGCAGAAAAGATTTTATTGGGAGATAAAGTCTCTCTCATATCATACTGTACAGCAAAAAAAAAGAACAATTAAGCATAGTAATAAATAATACACTCTAAAACTTATTATCAGTTAGGTAATATTAAAACTTTATCTGAAAGAAAATTAGAATATAATAATTAAGGCAGTTGCAGATCTACCTCACTGTCAACCAAATGCAGTTGAAAAGGAATAATTGAGTCTTGCCCTGCTACAAACAGTACTTCAATAAGCCTCATGACACCAAGATACTAGCAATCTATACATTCTACTAATACAGTATTTCTGTGGGGTTTTTTCTATTTTTATTTATTTAAGTCTGATAATCACTGTTTAAGAAAGTGCTATTTTCTGTATTCACAGGGATTGCATAATGTAAATATTAGCCCCTGAAGACATACTTTCAGTGGTAATGAATAACATTCATTTGCTATGAATGAACAGAATGAATAGTATTCATCCACTGTGTAAATCTGAATTTTTTTTTAAGATTGTTTGGACTTACAGAGAATCTTAAAGTATTATGCAGATCATTAAAGGTGAGGGTTTGTTTGGGCTCTTTTGGATTTTTTGTTTTGGGTTTTTTTATATATAGGGCTTCCTATTTCAGCCTAGCATATTTTTCCTAAATTTACCATTTTACAAGTTCACTGTAGGTTTTACATCAAACACTTTCAGAGATTACTGTTCTCA
This sequence comes from Dicrurus megarhynchus, assembly GCA_013399195.1. Classification (NCBI taxonomy): domain Eukaryota; kingdom Metazoa; phylum Chordata; class Aves; order Passeriformes; family Dicruridae; genus Dicrurus; species Dicrurus megarhynchus. Next base: position 90,753 of record VXAD01012520.1, read on the forward strand.
TCCACATGCTTATAATTCTAATTTGTAGGCAATAGTGATATAGTGGTTTTCAATTGGAGAAAGCAACGTGTAGATTTTTTAAAGTAGTATACGTTACCTTTTCTGTGAGCTGCTCATGAGGATCAAGTCATAAAAAAAGAGCAAAATAAAAAAAGTGGTAAGGATATGATTTGTAGAATTTTATACAGTTAAATAGTCTTTAAATGGTTAGGGGTTTGCATATAGTACATGTGCAAAGTAAGTTACTAATATCAATTTAGAAATGCTTTTGAAGAATATTCAGACACCATGTGTTTAACTTGGTTTTTTTTTTTTTCCTGCTGTCAGAAAAGCAGAATGTTCTAGATATTGAACTGGAGTATATATACACACATACATACATACACACATTTTAAAAAACAGGTTTTCAGGACTGTAAGACATTATTACCCTGCGCTTCTTCACATAACTGAGCAAAACTGAGAGAAGCCTAGATTTTTATTGTATCATTGGAGTGTTACAGTCTGGATTCTATTTACTGGTTTCCACAGTAGCACCATTCCCCACATTCATCTGTGGCTGCACAGAGCACCAGATCTGATTTATTTCAGATGAAAAATATTTCTAGGAGCAGTTACAAAATTGAACCTATTCCAGAGATTTCCAAACAAATTTCACATATGTAAGATTCAAGTGGGTTTTTTCCCCTTTATGACTATTTACTTCTCTATAAAATATTTTTCTAATGCTCAACATCTTTTTCCCATTTCCTTCTACTATTACTTAACAATTTTTTACAGGCTGTGGATTTTCAGGAGTCTGAAAAAAAGATTATATATTTATATATATAAAAAAGATTATATATTTATATTATATAAAAGAAGAATTATAAAGTACAGTAGCAACCACTCTATGTGTGTCTGTAGATTTATCCATGTAAGTGTAAAAACAATGTGCACAATCCAAAATGCTTCACCTGTTAAATCACAGATACCCTAACTACGACCCGACAGCCCATTAAGAGCAGGCCTCATGCATCCCGTCTGGAAGCCATGATTAGCAAGTGTCATTTGTGCTACTTTTTATACATTATAGACCTCATGTTTTCATTTAAAAGCATTAGCAAGGAATTTTTGTGCAAAGCCGAGGAAATATGCAAAACATTTTATGAATACAAGCCAAATGCATCAATAGGTCAGGACATCACTCTGGTATATCATTCTCATTTATTACCATTTCTGTTCTCTTAAGTAATTATTTTGCTGGGATGTTCAGGTCTATTTATTTTACTAGTCTTGTCTACCTTCAAATCATATAAATACAGCTTGTTTTTATCAGATTAGCATGGGACTGTCATTTTCTAAAGACAGTTGGAGTGATTTTTTTAATGGAAAAAATATTACTACCAGCAAATTATGGGCAGAATTCATGAGGTAATTTTGAATAGTTTGCCGTATTTAAATTTCACTTTTTAAAAATACTGTTTAAATACAGTGTTGATAATGCAAAGGTTAACTTGCATAATTATGCAATCATAATTTAAACACCCAATTTAAAGCCTTTTCACAAAGTATACCGTGTAGAACTCTGAATCTTTCATCAAAGAATAATGTTGGAAGAGTTTAAGTCAGGGGTTATGTTTTGGGTTTGTATTTTTTTTCCCTCGATATACCTTCAAATGTCTCTTCAAATAATGCACTTGGTAGTTTTGGAAAGAAGTAGTTAAGGAGGAGAAAAAAATTAAAACCTTAAGATCTTCTTTAAAAATTCCCAGAGCAAATAATAGTCTTCAATATTTGAATATTATTGTTACTAGAAGTTGTAATCAAGATGTGCTCACAGAATGCCAAAACACAGAATAAAATGCCATATGATAAACTGGAGATTTTGGAGTGAAATATTCACATGGTAAAAACAACGTAATATTACTGTCCTTTTTTAAATCTACCCAGTGACTCCACCGTAGATTGTTATACATGAAGTTGTCAAGACATCAATACTTAACTATTAGCTTTTTGAACAATTTGGAATTATGGAAAAAATCTAAGAGATGCAGTGGATCCCTCTGAAGAAAATTCAGAGTTAGAATTTTTTAAATTGTAATTTTATTTTCCAGGACGTAGACTTCTAAACAAAGTTTAAATATTAATAATGTGGTGAAATAATTCCTGTTTATTTTTGTGCTTTTATCACAAGACAAAAAAGATTCTAAGTAAGTTGACACAAAAAAGAAGTTTTTAGTAGTTCATACATATTGTATATGCATCGTAAGATTTTCAGAACAAGGATACCTAATATAACTAATCATACTGGACTTGTGAGCATCATCATCTCCAAAATCTCCCTCTGGCAGAACTGCCAAGAGAAGTACCCCCTCAAGGCTCCATACATTAACATTCCTCCCCATCCAACCCCTCCAGGCCACCTGCATGCATTAGTTTGGTACATACATGCACTGTCGTTGGAGAAGCCATTTTGCTGAGTGCTGTTGACATACTGCTTAAACACTGGAAATTGGAATGTAATTGATGAAATTTTGGCATTTTGTGACCTCAGGGTGTTGTCTGCATAGCACTTACACTTTCCACAGTTTTACTTATTTCAATTTGGATTGTTTCGAGTTTTCATTCCTCTAATATGGATGCTTTCACTGTGTCTAGTGTTATATTTGGCTTGGGTGATGCTAAACTAAAAGAAATTGTGTTTCTGCTTATGTGGCATTTAAAATTTTCCCTTTGTAGTTGAAATAAACTACACAAATATAACCAATTTTACCAGTGACTTTGACTGTTAAACCTTCTTTATTTTCTAAATATTTTTCCTTATATTTTTTAAAGGAAATAATAGTTCTCTTTTCCAGCTTGTATTAGAATATATACCAAATATGTTAGAAGAGAAAACCTATTTCAGATAAAAGTGAGACTGTTCTAAATTAAATACTAATGACAATTTACATGTATGATGACAGTAATCACAAGATCATGGTCCATGATATACTTAAATTAGAGTCTGAATATGATGATGATAAGAAGAGGAGATGAAGGAAGAACGATGCAATCATTAATATATTCAAATAGCAGTAACAGTTCAAAAGTTTACATCCAGTAGTATTTACTTTGAGACTGCTGTAACAATGTCAAATAGTCTGCATTTTCAAAAGTCAAAATTGTGGATTAAGAGTCTGCAAAACTGCTGTATATTAAAGGGCATAACTGCTCTGCTTCCTTTAACATAACAGGCCATCAGAAATCTATAAACACACCTTCTAGGCAAGGGAAACGTTTTACAGTCCTAAAAGAATTGACATTTCTTCCTTGAAAATGTACTGCTTGGAATCTGTCTTCAGTCATGTTTCAACTCAAGAGTAAAATTCTGTAAGCAGAATTATGTTTTACCTGGAAAGTAAAACTGCATTGTGGTGGTCCCGAAAGAATCAGAGCAGTAAAGAGACAAGGAACAACAGAAAAGGAAAGAAGAGAAGTGTTAGTGCAGAAAAAAATTGTTTCAGTGGTATATGGCTTCAAGGTAAGAGAGGCAAAGCCATGACTGTGATAAAATGAAGGGCTGGAGGACCAGAGCACACACCTACTTCTAACTCCTTTATCTAGAACTGGTCAGTTTGTGCAAAATCAAGCTGCTTTAACCACCATCCGTGGGAACTGGGTAATGTTCTATCATGTGCTTTCAGTAGCTATTGAACAAGTGAATTAATTCTTAAGCTACTGGCGAATTTTACCAAGCACAAAATGCTACAGTTTGATGTTTACTATATGAAAACAAAGATTCAAATGATTAACATATTTCCTTCGCTTTCCTGTCACCAAGTAACTTTCTTCCATCTGGCTTTCCACAGGGTTGCATATGTTTCTGACAATTTTGCTGTCTAGATAGTTCCTCAGAAATCAGAGATCTTAAGAACAAAGTCAAAGCATCAAATTTCAAAGATTACCTGAGCTGTTAGCAGTGGCTGTGTGTCTTCCATATCAATTACTGTATCCTGGCGAGGTGCAGCAGAGAGCAGACTAACTGTAATCCAAAGGTTTTATTAAGGAAATATGATGTAGGAAAAATATCTTACTGAACAGTTTCATCAAATTTAAGTCCAGACAGTTACAGAAGATGTAAAATAACTCATTGGCTGTATGTTTATCTAAAGAAAGCAATTCGTTGCCACTTTCTGCTAAAACCAGACAAAATATTTTTGTGCAGGATATGCACATTTCTCAAATACACAGTATTAAAATTAAGAGTAAAACTTGAAAAACTACAGAGGAAATGTCAGCATTGTATTCAGACCGTATTTGCTAGAATAACTCATCATTACTTTGGTACTAGTGCAGAGGTGATCTGCAGGTAGTTAACGTCCAAGTTGGTACTAAAGAGGAACTTTAGGGAATGAGCACAGCAAGTCCAAGAGTGGACTTGCCTTTGCATTATGCCCTCTTATGTTTCACAGACTGTTACACTAATTAATACTCTCTGTTGGATGTTTTTCCTTTCAGGTAACATTATCTCCAACTAAGTACATAACACAAGATGTCTATTCATCAGTACAGCATGCAGAGTAAACACTGAAGGTAGGTAATTCTACTGTCTCACAAGAAAGTAGAACTTATCATTTTCCAGTTTCCTACCTTTCAGCTGTGGTGCAATGTCCTGTTTAGTAGTGTAGGGGTCACAGCGAAAGCTTTCCAGTAAATCAATAGTACACTGTCCCACAATGGGCTTCCGTCCAAATGGTCTGTGGTCTATTACTTTAATAACAAGAGATGGACTGTATAACTCCTCTTTTGGCAAAAGCTAAAAATAGAAGGTTAGAGGTTTTTTACAATGCAAGAAGAAAAAGAAAGAATAAAGATTTCCCCCCTAAATCAGAGCTATTGCTTCATTTATTTAATATTGAACTACCATGTTTTATGGCTGTATGGTGAATGAAAACTTCTAATTTTATGAGTCAATAAAAGTCAGTAAGAGTAATTTTAATTGCCCCAAATCTTGAATTTTCTTTACTCTTGCACAGCTCTCATCCTAGCAATAAGAAAGTAGCCAAACATCTACAGGCAAATTAATACCTTTTCAAATAAGAAAAAAAATATATACTGCACTGGATTGTGCATATAAAATCATACAACTTACCAATGACTGTACAAACATGTTTACATGATCTTTATTACAGTTTTCAGGCTCACAAGTTGCTTATGGTAAATCAGAAAAGGATGTGTGAGTTTTGCTACTCAGAACAAATCCTTGAACTTTAAAACTTTACAAAGTTTTAAAAACTTTGTAACTTTATAAAGTTACAGAGTAACTTATTTTGCTATAGATAGGTGGTATATAGGTTTTTGTAACATACAACTTTCATGAAGAGAACAGAAGATGGAAAATTTGGGGTCTTTTTGAGGTTTTTGATCACCACAGATTCCACCATTTCACCCCCACACTCCACAATGAGACTGGGGGACATAACAGGTGCCAGTTGGTAGTTTTTCATGTTTCGCAGCCCCCAGGCCAAAATCTGTAAAATAAAATCCAATATAAGCAAAAGTGGGAAGGGATATCAATATGCTTAATATAGTATTCAAAAAGTAGTTAAGAAGAAATTAAGATTTTCAATAATAAAATGTGTCTAGCAAAATATTTCAAGGTTCTAGTTCTAGGAAAATTTGTGGAAACAGTGAAATTCAAAACCCCTTAAAGAACAGAGTATTTCTCACCATTATTTTTTTTGTTTTCTTTAAGTACCTACACAAGCCTCCTGTCTAGAGGATGAGAAGACTGTACTTGTATTCAGTTAGTTTAAGAGTAACCATACCTCAACAGCAGTGAGTTGAACTACTGGTCTGATTCCTTGAGGGACCATGTAAAGCTTTGGTGCCCTTTGTGATGGAAGAATTGGAAGGTTGGTACCAGCCTATTAAGACACAAATGAGTATTAGTTTCTCCCATCTTCCCTAGATGAAATACCTTTCAAGTGTTAAAACAGTTCTTCACATAATGTCTCAGGGTGAAAGAATATATACTGTATCTTATTATATTACACACACATTAAAAAAAAGAGAAATACACACCTTGTCTCTCAAAATAAGTTCTGCAGCAAAAAGAATGTCTCCACTAGCTTTGCCATTATTTATTACAGGATACCAGAGCAGTTTTGGTGTGATGCCCTCTTCTGGGATTAACTTGACCATGGGGGAACAAACACTTCTTCCAAGGAATTCATCTTTACCCTGCAATAAAAAATAGCAGTAACAGCCTGTGTTACTGTGTTGTCAACTAATATAAATAAATAAAAAAGCAATCAGGGTAAGAAGGTTTCACCTACCACTTGATCACTGTCAAAAAGTTCAATAACAACATTAGGTGGGTTTTGGGCTATTGACTGTGGGTCCCCATAGATCTCAATTTCATTAAATATGAGAGTTTGGTCCCATGTAGGATTTAGAGTTGAATGAATGACCTCAGTTGTTTTGCTTTGATGGAGGAAAGAAACATGAGCATATGGATCTGAAATATCATACAAAGATTGAAAGCACAGAGTTACAGACAAACAAAACCACATCAAGCCATGAAGCACACAGTCACAATTTTTATCAAATGTAATATGTTATTTTTCTACTGTTGTTACCAGTTCTATAAGCCATTCTATGTAAAACAAAAATGAACACGTATACATAATTTACATTTAATAGAGCAATTTCCATTTGATTACTAAATCACTTCCTTTATACAAGGCTTGATTAACAGAGTAATAAATGAAAATGATAAAATATCTTGCAAAGCAGAAAGATAACCAGAAAACTAAAATGAAACACTGTTTATACTAATCTTGTCTTAAATCTTGTCCATAGAAACTCTTTTTTGTTGTCTCCATTGATATACAACTGTACAGCCTCATAAATAATACAAAGAAATAATTCTAGTTCTGACTAGTTGCCAAACAACAAATTCTCCCAGGCTATATTGCTCAGATCATAGTTAGGTTTCAAACATGCTTATTTATAGCAACCCCTTCTTGTGAAACAGCTGAATGATTAAAGTGGTCTAGGCCCAGTATTCGGCAGGCCTTTAAATCATCAAGAGCTCTGTAGAAGGTATCTGATGATGGTCATTAAGGTTTCCTGTACAAATTGCAATTACTAAGGACTAAAGGCAATTTTAAAGGTTATCTTTAGGTCAGTTTCAATAGATTCTGACAAGGTATATGATCAGAGTTTTACAAAATTTGGCTAATTCTTCAAACAAATTTTAGAGGAAAATAAAATGTAGATGAGCTAGTTTATGTGTGACTGCATCTGAGGTGCCTGTCCTGAATTATACATATGCAATTTAGAGACATTTTTAATTATTTCTTTGCATTGCTTTTAAGTGCTGCATATTGAAATAAGACCAAATACACGCAGGCAGCCATACAAAACCCTCCTCATTTCAAAAAATAGCACTAAAATTTGTAAAGCATTGCATCTTCTGTAACAAAGGCACTACACCTACCCAATTACAGGGAGAAAAAGAAAGAATGCAAATGGAGGGTAATGGAGAAACAAAATTCATTTCAGCTTTGTCTTTTGCTGAACTTCCTTAAAGGAAGTGTAAAGTCATATTCTTACAGAACCTAAATTCAATTTGCTCTGTGACTTTCCAGTGAAATTTTGATTTGAATTAGCAAAACTTGAAAGCTGGGTATTAGCCTGACTACAAAGATGCCAGATGGACACAACACTGTTGGAATAACTAAGTGCTGGAAATACATGGGCAAGAAGTACACATGTATAAACAAATAAAAGATATGCTTATCAGCAAGGCACAGTGCAGTTATCTACATGTTCATGTCCATAATCAGTTAATAAAAAACACTGAACATTGAGAGGCAGTTGGTGACATAAGTAATGAAGAAATCATCCAGTTTTCTTCATCCTTGCTTTTGTGCAAGCTTCCTGCACGAAAAAACTGCATGTAGACTTTGGTTAGAAGGAGAATCCAAGGCAAAAGGAAGGGCCTGGTCATGGGAAATTCAGACCTTATGTGAAATCCCATTCCCTCACTGAGAATTCACTGGCAGCAGCTGGTACAGGACATAACAGAGCACTTTGTTTGCAGCAGCCTCTGGGGCAGTAGTTACAAATTCAGATCATACGTAATAAAGCTGAGACTTTCTTTACGGCGTGGTTTCAGTAGCTGGGACCTATGCACAGACCTTAAAGAGTTAAGATATTCTACATCCAAATAGATCAAGCTACTAGCTCATGGCAAAAGTGGGTTTTCTGCACCTTTAGCAGGATTTTTCCATACCTGAAAAGCTGTCTTTGTCTAAAGCCATGAGGTTTCTTGCCTGGTAGACGTAACAGCGCAGGTGGTAAGTATATACTCCTGTATCAAATAAATAAAACCAGTTCAACTGTGTTATACAGGCTTCTTTCCTGTCATGAAGTTATTTTGAGTTTACACAAATGCCTTACATATTTTTACACAAGCACTGTAGTAATATTTTTGCTTTTCATGTGATGAGTGTATTAATGCCAATGACCTAGCACCTGAGAACATTTGTTCCAACACAACGCAGAAATGAAAAAAAATATCGCTAATGTTATTTGGGCTTTTTTCACCATATGATCATCTAAAAATCTTTCTATTCCGAAATTTCTGTTTGAAACAGTGTGACAATCTAGCTCATCCAAAGACCATCAAGAACTGGCCACTCCTGCGCTTAATTTAAGTATTCACTACAGCACTTCCAAGGTCCTGCATGTTTCACATTTTTAGCTCTTAGCTCTCCAAAGTTATTCCATTTGCAACTCTGTCTTTGGTTAAAAGATTTAAAAAAATAAATCACTGCAGGTAAGGTGGAATAGCTTAAAGAGAAGATATGAGTGGCCCAAAGCGTGTGGCTAAGTTACGACAGTTTTGCTTGAAAAGATGTCAGGTCTAACACTTTCAGCCCTTGAAAAAATCTGAGCCACTACATAGCCTCATTGAGCTGAAACCTCTGACCTCTGGCAAGAAAAAAGTGGCATTTTCCTCCAACTGTGGTCATTATTAAAAAGAAACTTCAACAATGTTCCCCAGGTTCTGAAATATTTAAGATAAAGACATCCATTCCCAGCAGAATCAAGTTCTGCAGAGTTCGAATAAACACAAGTGTTCCAGTCAGAGCTCCTCAAAAAGGATGTTAAGTCACAGGATTGGCCTCTGTTCCTGTTAACTAGCACTGGTGGCTCCCATCTCAACATCCCTGCTTTTGTGATTCACATTACAGTGATTACAAAGCATTTAAAACCAATCCAGGTTGGCAAAGTTACAGTTTTGTTCACTTTGCCAACTCAACTACATGGTACTGCTTCCTCTGGGCCAGGCATTGTCTGATCCTGCACTGAGCTGGTTAAGTGACCTGAACCACCAGAAAAATTAAATTTGGCCTTAAAATTCCTGTCCCATACAGGTTTTAAAAATATCTGTGTGACAGTGGACTGAAATACTGAAATTACTAACTGTAATTTTTCTTTAATAATTTAAATAGGGTCCAAACAAGGGTCTGATAGTAATTACTACAGAAGGCATATAAAGCCAGATATAAACCACAAAGAATTATGATTCTGTTTGAGACCAAAATGAAACAGACAAGATTTTTGAGAAAGGAATTTTTAAAGAACCTACTGTCAAAATAGCAGGAAACCATTGGTGTATTGGCACCAAACACCTTTGTAGCTGACTCCTTGGTTTTGTCTGAACTCTTCCCTTCTCCATCATCAACACTATTGTCTGCTCCCTGAAGTTAGACAGAGAAAAAAGTTATTGACCATTTACAAACATAGAAGGAACTTGATAGAAATGGACTGTGTGTGGGAATTTATGGGTTTCCATCTCTCCTCCAGGACAAGGAGGAATTTACTTATGTGAGTAAATGTGCTTTACAAGACGTTCACTCATGTCCAGAGGTCATTTCCTGTTGCCAATTGAAGCTGTGCAGAAATCATATGCAATAATTTCATCTTACTTCCAGAACTTCTTATTTCTGGAGATGTACTAGCTACCTATCAGCTCGTAGTGGAGGAAAGGTCACAGGTCTTCTGCACTGTGCTGTGGCAGAGAACTGCTCTAAGGCTTCATCCCAGCACTAGCACAGGAACTACAACTGTAAGCAAAACTGAAAAAGGATTTATTACACTCGGAGCAGCCAAATTAAGTGAAGAAAGAAAATGCCATCAGTGAATTGTTGGTCAACATTTGATGCAAAAAAGAGAAACAAACCAAGAAAAAAGTGCAAAGTTTTGTTAATGCTATACACTCAAAATCATTATACATTTTATAAAAACAAAGGAGCCTTCTCACATTATTTGCTACAGTTTGTATTTTGGTAAATAGAGGTAATTTGTGAAGCTGTGTTAACCTGAAAACTTGAGGAATAACTGCATTCTGCTCATCTATCTGTGTCATATGAGGTTCTGGCTTCTCCCCTTTCTTATCTTTTCATATGTTTGGTTGTTTAGACAAGCAAATATTCATCAGGGGCAGCTTTCTCCATGTCTGTTGTTTCTTGTGCTGATGTTAAAACATCTAAATTACATGCATGAAAAGCTTGAGCTGCCTTTTCACTTTAGTTACAGGAGACTTATCTAGTAATTTGGCCTTTTGAGCTAAATCTCACATAATGCAATAACAAAAATAATTTGCAAAATAAAGTAATAAGTAAGATTTAAAAAAAACCCCATAAATTATATATAAAGTGATATATAGTATTGTATATGTAATAAAAATATTGAAAAATAGTAATAATACAAAAATCTCTACCCCAACTTTAATGGTCCCTTTCAGACTAAGTAATTTAAACAATGTACACTGTATTAGCTTCTCAGTTATATATTAGTTTAACAATTCAGCGGCTAAAATGGCTGATATATTTGTTTATTTACTGCAAATTAACAGCTTGACCTTTGAAAGACCTTTTTGACACTCTATTCCTTACCAAAGCACCTTCAAGTTTAAAGATAGCTGCAGCCCCATGTGTCTCTGAGGGAGCCATTTTTCGTCTCCATCGTCTTCGACGGAAAGTATCAGAACTGCGTTGTTCCCAGTGAAATTTCCAGCCAATCAAGGAAGCGTATTCCCATCCTTCCTGATCTTCATATGATGACCTTCCCTAGAAGATAGAAATTCTTGTTATCCACAGTGTTGTGTAACCATAGTGGAAAAAAAGCAGCATTTGCTCTGGCAGGCCTAAAAACCCCCTCATAAACCAAAGCTAGAAACATCAATGTAGAAAAAGATAAAGAAAGGGAATATAATGAAAACATAAATGGTTGTTCGAGATTTTTTTTGGTTGGTATTACATTTTTTCTTTACTCAAGTAATGAGTAATCTCATGCAGATCTTTTAAAAAAACCCAAAACCTCAAGCTGTGTGCAAGTCCCTGACTGGATCTGTCTTTTCTTACCCTCCCTGCTGTCACTCCTTCAGACAGTTCCCTCCTACGTTTCCGCACCAGTCTTCGTCGTCGATGTGTGTGGTACATTTTCTCTGCAGCAACCCATGACTTGGGTTTAGTGTCTGGAGGAATAGTAATTCCATATTCCCATCCTAAAACAGAATTGATGGGTTGGTACATTTTCAGAAATACAAGCGAGATACAAAGTAAAAAAGCATGGGAATACAGTGACTGTACCTATAAAGGATGAAGCTTTATCACACAAGACTGTTCAGCATTGCAGACCCTTACAGCCCTTATAGCCAGGGGGCCACTGATGACATTTGGTAGTGATGCTGTGTTGTAATATATGTGACAATAAAAATCTCAACATTAAAACAGATACAATAAATTTCAAGTTCTTTTCTTTGTATTCTTGTTTTCTCAGACGTTGATTTCACATTTTCATACTTCACTGCAGGAAAAACTAATCCTTAATTTTAAATAAGAGTTAAAAGTCCTGTGCACTCTTCTGACTCCAGCAGCTTTTCATTTAAAAGAAAACCAAGTACATGAACTCTGATCATAGAACTTTAAGAACTGGTAAATCTGTTACTGTATTTTTGGTCTATATATAATTCAGTTGCCAAGTATCTAAGACTCAGAACTTAATTTAAATTCATCTCATTAAAAACTTACTGCAGACTTCTACCAGAAGTTCCAACTGAGACAGATATCAGTACTCTAAGATAAATATTTCTTTTTCTACTCTAATAGACAGCTATTTTTTTATTTAAAAGCAGTAACTATTTGAGAATTTTCATCTGGTTTAGAACAAAATAAAAATTCCTTATAGTTTTGCAAAATTCTGGGTTTTCCATTATTTCCCAAGATCTCCCTTTTTAAAAAAAAAAAAATATTTTGTTTTCAAACCATCAACTCAATGTCCTGTAAATACTTTGCTATGAGACGCTGATTACTTTTCCCTATTGCTGTAGAATCCAAATTATGGTCTTGTGAGGTTGTTTATACCACAACTTTGTAAGCTGACAACAATAATAAGCATATTAGGATTTTCTAACCTGATCCTGTCAGTAGTACATACAATCTGAAAATCTCTGTATAGCAGCACCTGACTCTTGACAGAAAGATTTCAAAGTCTTTTTCATTCCAGAATTGCCTAATAACCAACATTGCATCCTGATCAGTCCTGCATGGCTCCCTTGCCACGAATTCAGTGCCGCTATTCTGCTCTCAGCAATACAGGAATCCTTCCCAGACATGTGTGGTGTGTGACCAACACAAACAGGTTTCCCATATCCTTTAATCCCCAGACCTCCTGATTCACTTTGTAGCATTATTTGGTGACTCATCCCGTGGCTAAAGGTTCACAGGTAAATTACCAGACAGATCCAAACCTGCCTTTGCCACATATTCTTGATAAAATTACAGAGGTTTCAGGTCTTAAGCTTCTGCCTTCTCTAAAAACCCCTCAATTGCTGCTACTAATCCATTAAAATGAAAATAGAAACAGATGCAGACAGTGAACACTTTCTCAATGTCATATTATCTGATTCCTTAAGCACCTTTATCCAAATATTTCCTTGGTATTTTTCCATGGGGCAATCACTATCATGCCCAGAATATTGTTAGTTTTGACATGTGTCCTCCTCCTTCATTATGAACTACAGCAGATTGTCCTAATAATCAGCAGATAAATAGTAAATCTTACCCTGTTCATCCACTGCTCGATTTAAATCAGATTTCCAAGCATCATCTTCCCACACCCATCCAAAAGGACATGTGAATTCACGTGGGGGCGGGGCTTTTTCTCCATTCTTTTATATAAGGAAAATATAACAGTTTTGTGCATTAGTAGAGTAAATACACTGTGTAGCAAAACATAGTACTCCTTCCCTTAAGCCTTTACTTATCCAGTGAAAAATTTAAGTCTCACCACATCTGTGAAACTCTCCTCAGATGCTTTCCATTCCCCTCCAGGATAGCGACTCTCATTTTCGTACACTTCATCAGTAAACTCAGTATGACCAGCATCAGCTTCAGTCAACAAACTGCACATCAAAAAAAATACAATAATAAATAAAATCTATTTTAGTTCACTACAGAGGACATACAGAAACATAGTACAGAATGTGCACACATGGTGGTATTCTGGACTGTTCATCTATGTGAAGGAAACTTAGAAAAAAACACTGAAGAAACTCCAGTAGCATTAAGCATTAGGAGGAGCATTACTCATAAATATGAGTGACTAGCAGGAATGTTTAACTGCTCTTTAATTCAGGATCTGCTTCCAATACGTCCTCTTGGAAAAAGAAAAAACATCATATATTTAAGTGTAGGAGACCTGGACGGTGTATGAATTATATGCATCTCTAAAGCACGTGCATCTATGTATGCATTAAAATTTGGCAATGTATTTAATTTTGTTTCCATTTATGCTGTTGACAAGACAAGCAATCAGTTGGCTAATATTTTTCTGATTTGCAGGTAAAAGAAATAGGAGAACATTAAATCAGATAAAAGCCTTTAGCTTTCCCTTGGTGGTTCACTCTGGTTCAGAAGGCACCAAAGTGTGTTCCACACTGCCATTTGCTGGCCAAATCGAGCCACAGATCTTCTCCCAGTGGAAGCAGCTGCATGGCAAAAATATGTATTTCAACAGGAAGGGATTTTCCGTTATCTGAGAAAATACCTCCATGTTACTGCTTTTCTTCATGTCGTACTATCCATAAAAATGATTAATTTCATAGAAACAAAACCCCTTCCATTCATACCTACAACTGATAAAATTTTAAAATGGATCAAATCATAGCACATATTTTTCCCTGCACAGTTTTTCTATAGCAACAGTTCAGTATCTTTTTCATCATCAGAACACAAGAATTTCAAATGGGCCAAATATTTTCTTTTAGGAAAAAAGAAAACAGTCTCTTTCTCATGCTGGCTTTTGTTTATGAAACAAATAATGGTTTAAAGTGTGGCAACACAGACTGACACAGACTGGCACAACTCCACAGCTGAAAACCTCTGGCAGAGCAAGACTGAACCTGTTAGAGCTCAGGAAGGACTGACACTTCACATATTTGGTCTGCCAGGGGAGCAGCTGTCACATGGCACCACAACCTTCCACTGAAAAGGCCTGCCTTGAGTCAGTTTGAGAAACAACCTGTGTCAGGTGTTTAGCAATGGCAATGAACTTTTCAACATGTAGTGAAATAAACACAAAAAACCATCCAGTGTTTGTGAATGCCCATGCAGATGCTGCAATGGTGTTGCTACAGCATGAACTGCAGATTTATACTGGATGCCAGGGTTAAGTTCGTATCTAGGGAAGATCCACCAATCCAAGGGTCGTCTTTGAAAGCATCACAGCAGGATCTGTGAGTCTCACATAGACACATGTAAGCCTTGTAGTAGCTTCCTAGGCATGAAATACTATTATTATCCCTTTTTAAAAGGTGAAGCACTGAGACCCACAGAATATAAGCAATATAGCCATCATAACATGGGGACTGCAAAACCATCAGCTAGTTCTTAGAAATGGATGCTTTCTTTCTGTTGCCTGTTTTGTTTTACTTTTTAAAAAGGTAATGTTAATTTTAGCACTATTAACTAGCTTTGACTATTTTTGCCAATTTGGCTGGTATTTGCTGTCCTGGAACATTCTGCTTAAAATCTCTTTCTCATCCAAGAAAACAGAGAAGAGATTTTACTCATCATCACAAATGCCTTTATTCCTACCTGTATAAAATTTAAAAAATCTGACCTTCTTTCAGGATCAACCATCCATTCTCCTTCCCAGTCCCAGCCCTTTGGGGGTAGAAAGTACTCTCTTTTCAGTTTGATTTTTCCTGTAACATCGGAAAACTTGTGGCGACCAACAAGTCCTGAGGTACCCCACTTTCCAAAAAGCAGAGCCTGATTTTCATACTGTGTGGGAAGAAAGCAAAAATACAATTATTACTTAGGAATAAGAAACAGCTTTTAGGGGGAAAATGTGTATATATATATACATATGTAACTATTACAACTGAAATATTTTACTATAATTTTACATTTTACTTCCTCTGAAATTAAGTTCTCCCTTTCCACGTTACTCTGCAATGTCATTATTAACTTACTTCTTTCATTTTCTTCTGTGCTGCCTGGTAAACAATCTTCTCAATGTAATGCCTCCCTACAACTACAGTAAAATTTTCTCAAAATTAAAGCTCTGTTAAATAAAATTCTGTTACATTATTCAAACAAGTTCATTCTGTTCCCCAAATGCATGATTGTCATTCCTTTCCATTTCAAATCTCCTCCTATTTAAAATATTTTCTTTTGTAATATGTAGAACTGAATTAAAATCTTATCATAGTAGCTACCAGGGGCGTGATTCTGATGTCAGCCCAGTTTATATAGTCTATTTCCCCTCCTGGGATTATTTGTAGTTTATGGTGGTCTTGAGTTTTCTGCTCTTATTCCTGTAAAATTGTTGGATTGCTGAAGACCAACAAATGAGATATTCAACAGCCTCTTAAATGGTATACTTAAATAATGTCTTTGAACACCCATTGCTTTAAGTGACTTAGTACAGCACTACTAAATATTTAAGCACAGGTGCAAGGCTGACACCACTGGAAAAATGTCTTTTTATTACCTATTTTACTGCTACTGGGTTGTATGCACAATTAGGTGATGTGGCATATAAAATACACCTGCTACTTACCATTTCCATCCTCTATTCCAAAACCTCTATTATATGCTGTGGGACTATTTCAAGCATTTGTATTCCGACTTTTTTAACTCTTCTCATTTAAATGTTATCATATTATAGCCTTTTGTCAGCAATAGTAAATTTTCCACTGCTACAGAAGAACCATTATTAAGCAAAACCACTTGTATCCAAGTATAATTTGTAGAAGTGAAGAAGCAATTAAAAAAAAAAAAAAGGGTTATTCACATGCCAAAACATAATGGTTTAGATCTCAATCTTAATTATACTGATAAAAATCTAAAATAAACGTGTTTGAAATCACTGGAGTTAACCAGATTTGTACCTGACTAACCAGTTCAGAATCTGGTTTGCTGAAGTTCAGCTGGTAGGCACAATGAACATTAATTGCCTTGAATGGGGTCTACTTGTTTCCTTATAATAAACACTATTCTCTCTTTCTGTCTGGCATGCAAAGAAGTTCAAAAGAGCTCCAACTGCATTGAATTCCCAACACTCACATCCAAGTTTAAAGTAAGAAAGCAATGACGGACGTACCATTTCTGCAAAAACACTGAATGTTCCCTCTGCAAAGCTATTAAACTTCTTTTCAACTGCACTGAGCCCCAGCCAAATGTTAATTCGCAACTCTGCAGGCATTTTGACATCTTTCGTCTTGTCCTGTGGGTACTGGCACACAAATAAAAATGTTAGTCTTTGTTATGTTATGCAGGTAGTGTAGCTTTCAGTAAAATATATACAATAACAAAGAGATATGAGTAACAATACATATTTATCTCTTCCTGTAGCGCTTTTTCTCAAAAGCCAGTAATAAGTAGTTCAGGAGGAAAACATTCTTAAAATGATACCTGCCTAGGGATAGTAAAAACCACAGTACACTAACAGTAGTATCATCCCTCTTCCTGTATATTCTCTCCCAAGTTTCATTCAGCAATGAGTTTTTAGTTGTGAGAATAACTTAAAATTCCAGTGTTGATACTTGAGTTTCTTGTTGGGAGACTCTGGAAATGCGGAGGTTAGTGGGGATGGTTCAGTAAATGCAGAATCAATGGGGGTTTTCATAAAACCACGAAGATACAGGATTGTCTGCATTGAAGCATTCATCAATGTAACTATTAGTAAAATGACAAACTCTGTAAGCGCTATTGTTTTACAGTCAGATTGCTATTTTCTATTAAGTTTATTTCAATTGAATACAGTATCAATTTAAATGGAGAAAGGCATTCCCATTCAAGAGTAAGACTCAATTCAGAGAGACAACTTCTGGGTGTAGAAGTGCTCTATTGCTTGCAGAAAACCATCCAAAACTTTGAATAGGTTTTTGGAACTTCTCTGACTTACACTTTTTACTCCCTCTGAAAGCTTCCATTCATGTAGAATCCCAAAATACCAACTCCAGTAACACTGTAAAAGTTCTATCACAATTTTGAGCTCTTTTAGAAAAGTCCCAAAGATAGGGGCCAATACTGGTTCTAATTGGCTTATGGTGGACTTAAAACTGTGATACTTTGAAGAAGCTATATTGGTTTTTAATCTGTCCTGAGTTTGACACCTCATTGTTCATAGTTTGTTTGCATGTTTCACACTCATGTCAGAAGGCATCCCAATTTAGGGAGTTAGTAATTTCTTAAGGAGAAAAAAAAGTACCTTTAAGAAGATTGTTTGGGTCTTTCCACAATATTTACCAGATGATTCGGGGCTTGTTGTGGAGTACAGCACTTGGTGTGCAGGAACACGAGCATAGGCCAGTCTTTTCTCCCCTCGGATCATCCATATAATGACATCAGGCATACTGTTTTGTGGCTGCAGATTATTTGTGGGGAAAGGAGAGTTAAGAAGAGTAATTAATAGAACAATAAACTAATCTAGATCTTAGAAAAGAGAAACATAAATAAAGGTTTATGCCAAAAGATTTATCATTTAGAATCAAAAATCACCACAAACTTATGATAAATAGAGGGAATAGTTTTGTTTTGCAAGTAAAGGAATACATAGGTCTGAAAGAATCATAAAAATACCATCAAGATTTTTGGAAAGCAAGTAAGTTTTATTAAAAAAACAATCCTTACATCTTTTAAAAATTTTTCTAGAGGCATTTTGTATCTCGATTCCCTTATGGCAATGACAGTGACTGATGCCATAGGCTGATGCTTTGGATTGACCTGCTACATATTAAAGTGCTTGTGATGCTTCCGTGTTAAGGGTATGTCTTTGTAAGACTTTTAGCAGAAGACAGAAACCACCCATTACTTTTTTGGAGTTCTGTGCCTCCTTTGTGAGCTAGCTGCAAGTCTGGCCAGTTAACTGCTCTATTTTTTTTTTTAATCAGTAGCTTTACAGAGCAGAAGCAACATTAAGAATAAAACCATTTCTAAAAAGTTGTGAGATAGCCAAAATGAAAACAGAAAACATTGATGAAAATTTAAAAAAAAAAAAATCCACAGAAACAAATTTAACTCTGTTAGAAGTTGATTACTACAGCTAACAAGCTGTGGAAATCCAACATATACCCTGCAGTTCCTGAACCAGAAAAGTGACTTGCAACTCTGGAAGAAAGGAAAGGACAAAATACAGTCACTTAAACAGAACAGGGTCTATTCTACCAATCACAGAGTGATCATTACCCAACACACATTCTCAGTGAGAACAGCTAACACACTAGTTTTGTTTAAGTAAATTGCAATTACAGAGGGGAACATGGTTACTTTCACAGCACCTAAAATTACTGTTCTATTGAGAGTGGATATTGCTTGATTAGCAGTGAACTTTACACCTATTTGTGCTAGACAGGTATTGCTAAACTAACCAGTATTGCTAAACCAATCACCAATATTGAGCAGCACTAACCTCTTCACTCAGTTGCAGTAATCTATCCAACCAATCCTCAATTTCTGTCAGAGTGGCTTTTACATCAGTAGCTTCACTTCTCATCCTTGCTGCTGCTTCTCCAATCTGTTTGAGAGACTTGAGGCGCAATTTCTCTATCTGAGTGTCAAGGACTGTAATATTAGATTTGCCTTCTATGAGGGGAAATGGTTTACTGAAAAGAGAATATTTGTTATGGTTAATAATCTAAGTGGATTTTATTTAGCTGTGCTCTAAATGCAGACATATAAACAGTGGCAATGGATTGAGTGCCATCATTTCCTGTGATTGAAAACCACTGGAACACTGCTATTGCATCTCTTTCTGCAGAGATTTCCACCTGACAAGATGTTTTTAGTAAGCAAGGGAAAGGCTGGACTTACATAACAAGCATCAAGGTAGAACACCTTGATGTGTTTGCTTTAATGTAATTGCTGCCAATCAAACCAAGGAAAATCCATTTCTCTATATGTTGTTCACAGTAAAAAATTATTGTCTCAACATGTACATCTCAAAAATGAAATCAGTGCCTTCAGACCAAGATTAGGTTCCTTTCCTTCACTGGAAACAGTATATTCTCAGAAACTCAATATACAAATACAGCTTGTGTCTACAACTAGACTTATCTAACCCTCTGGCAAGAAAACATCAAAGATGTCTAAAAGAAATCCATGACACAGAAGTTCTGAGTCACCAGAGGGCAGAGTAACTATTGCATGCAACCAGGAAATTGTAGAACATCCTGAGTTAGAAGGGACTCTCAAGGATCACTGAGTCCTGGCTAAGCACAGGACAACCCCCAAAAAATCACACCATGTGCCTAACAGTGCTGTCCAATTCTGTAGGAAAAATGAGCTTTTTTGAGTTAGAGGAGGTTTGAGGAAAAGGCTGCTTTTCAAAGACCAATGACTGCATCCCTTTAACAGAGTTCAATAAAACATTTTTAATATGATACCTTAGAAGAAGTTTTAAAATTTTCAAAGACACTGCCTAGTTTGAAAAGACTGACTCTTCTTTGACCTACATTTAATGACATGCGATGCACTTCTAAGGGGTTTGATTCTGTAAAACCTTGATACTGACTATTGTGCCTTCCACTACTGTTAGTTCTACTAATCTGAATGCAAGGGCTGTCTGCCCTGGGAGCTACTTAGACATGAATCAAATGTACCGGATCAGAACTTCCAGAAGGTCTCATCATTTTAGGTTTAAGTAGTGCACTGAAAACTCTCTCAAACTCCTAACTCATTGAAACTTTAGCACAGCAAGGAAAAATCTTCTATGAATTCAACACAGGGAACTACGACTTTGACAGAGGTTTTTTGAGTTTGCTGAAAAAAACCCCAAAAAGAGCATTGTATCCCAAGAGCAACAGGAAGTTCATTTGGTGGATATATCTAAGTGCTATTGCTCCGTAATTGTTGAGTGATATTTTATAAAATAATGGTCTGAATTAATAACAGTGCAAATATGTGTCAGGATGATGAACTGACCTGAAGTTTCCACACTCACTAGATGGCTCCAAGTGACAATAGTTTGCCCTTCACATTTTACTTGCCTGAAGTTTGTCAGTTCTTTCTCTCCGCTTTCTTTCAGATCACAGCATCCTATGAAGTTACTAGTTTATATTTTTATGTAAGCTTTCTATCATGTAATTCTTTGCTAGTATATACTGACCTCCACTGTTGGTTTTTTCCTCTGCTTACTTCTATATTGGCTCTACAACTTGATGAATTTGTTCTCTCATTCCATGGTCTTTATTTCCTCTTGTGGATAATAACTGTTCTGTCATTTTCCCTTTCCTTTTCCTGTGCTGTTTTATCACCCACTTGTTTACTCTCCCCATCTCAATATCTCCTTTTTTAATGTCTTTCCCATACACTTCCTTCCTCTCTATTTAGAATTTATTCTCTTTCAAAACTCTAAATGCTGACTCCTGTTGCCTTCTCTGAACAATCCCATATCTACAGACATGTTGACTAGAGGCTTACTCAAAAACACGATCTTTATGGTCCTTAATCTCTGCATACCTTTTGACTTTTTTATTTTGGGCTTACCAGACAATTACTAGACTTTCTTCTCTCTTCAGTTTCAGGAATAACATTGAAACATGGGTAAACCAAAGGTACATGAGGAATTCTAAAGAAGGGAGGATGGAAGAAAGGCAGCAGACAGACCTAATATCTATTTTCAGAACAGTCCTCCTGTAGATTTTTTCAAGAGATACTGTTTTGTTTTATCACTGTCAGTAATAAAACTATCCTGAGATAAAGGAGAATTGCACAACTAGCTGGATTATTTCATTGGCAATATCCATGATGTTTTACTACTTTCAGAGACTTTTGGAATTTCAGTTCTTAGGTCAAGTCATGGGGTTAGTCAGTTTTATAGTCCTCAGAATTTGTTTTCTGACTTAGCAGAGGCAATTGCAAAGATTCTGAGCAGGCCTAGAATGATAACCTAAGAGATAAAAAAAGGTTCTTTTACCTTATATCTTCTGTAAGTTCATCAATCAGCTTCAACCACATCTCAGCTAAGCGGTTTTCAGACATTTTAGCCTGCATTCCTGATTTTAAGGTGGCTAAGTTGGATTGCTGAGGAATTTAAAAGAAAAGAATTTGCACTCATAAACTTCCATTGTGGTTTACAGTCAGTAGGAGTTTCAAGATCTTGATCTTATTTATTTGTCTGTGTAAAGGCCAAACCAAAAAAAGACTCAGATGTTTAAACTTGACTCATATTTAACAGGACTATTCTGATGTTCTCCCCCACTGTATTTAACAAAACATGCAAATAACAGTTCCACAGACTTAACATGCCCCTAACCAACAGCAAGGACTCTTCTTTCCTGTGGGAATTCCCTGTGGATTCAAGCAGGACTGTATCGAGCCTTGCTAAAACACAGGCCTGTGATTAACAGTGCCATTTATTACACTAAGCTACTTTTGATTTTGAGTAAGAAAAAAGAAGAGAAAGTATCACAAAATTTCCATAATTTGCTCAAAATGTCACTGTTTGATTACACCCCTAACTCAAAAAGAGTAAAAATGAAAAGCCTATCAGCAAAAGATAGATTTTAAATGTCTTACCAGTCTTTCAGCCATGTTTAGGATTACATTCACAGGGTCTAATCTATGACTTATGTCCTCCCAAAAAGAAGTCAGCGTGACAACTGGCTTTGTGTTTGCCCATGGCAAGTAGTAATAATAATTACCTGGTGTGAAACATTTGTATGTAAGATTTAGAATTCATGGCAGGAATACATACTGTACACTTTTTCTATATTTATTTTATTTATGTACTACAAATCATTAAGAACATACAAGCTACTCCAAATTCACCTAAGAATTTGTATTTTCAAGCCACTGTAGCATCTGTTGAATGGCCAACTTTCACCT
This sequence comes from Dicrurus megarhynchus, assembly GCA_013399195.1. NCBI lineage: Eukaryota > Metazoa > Chordata > Aves > Passeriformes > Dicruridae > Dicrurus > Dicrurus megarhynchus. The sequence continues at coordinate 113,131 of VXAD01012520.1, forward strand.
CAAATTGTTTCAAAATCCAACAGATTTTTAAAAATAAATTAGCTGTTGACATGTTAATTATTTTTTCCCATAACTTACTGATGTTGATGCTACATTAATATAAGTCTGTCTTTGAAATAAAATATTCAAATAATTATTTACCAGAGTAAGTCTGACTATTTCATTTAACACGCAGGAAAAAATAACTACTCTTTGCAGTTAATTTTAAAAAATTATAGCCAAAATATATTTTCCTGTCATCTGCCTAGTTTGGTTTTTTCTAGGCTGTGAGATGTATGGTTTAAAAACAAGTTATTATTTTATTCTAAATCAGAATATTCAAAGCATGTTTTTCCTGCTTAATTCTTGATACCTCTAAAATAATGTGATTTCTTTTCCTTGAAAATTTTGTGCATATCTAGTACATGGTCAAAAGGTTTCACTGAATTCTCTCAAAATTTCACTAATAACCTCAGTAGGCCTTGCAGCATGTACTCCATAAATGCAACTTCATCTCAAGAGCCGTGAAGAGCCACGCACTCTTTTCTGTCACATTTTCAGGAAGCGCTCAGCGCAGTTTGGGCTGACATTCCAAAGCCATAAACAGCACCTCAAAAAGCCAACTTAAGAGTATTTAATCCCCAAACCAGAGCACCCTTACCATCAAAAACAGCGCGACTGTACTGAGTCGTCGATGCCAGAGGTTTACAGGTGGTGTCAAACTTGTTGCCGTAGTTGCCAATGCTCACTTCGAACTGGATGGGCTCTCCCGTGTCTTGCAGCATCGTGGCAGAATGGAACACGGCAGCCAGGCAGAACTTCCGCCTGCGCTGGTATTTCTACAAAAACAACCTTTTTAGTTGCATTTCAAAACAGGATCCACAGTTATAGAAAACAATAGCAATCTCTTAATGGAAATAATAACTTTGCTATTTTTACTATTTTCTGAGAAGAAAGCAAAAAATATAACACATATAATAAAATCCTGTATTTGGTATTATAAAATGTTTCAAATTAACACTTCTTGCTACAAGGGCACAACATTTTTGCAGCCACGACTCCTCAGCCACCAATAAGCACTTCTCTTAACTTCAAGATTCAACCGTATTGTTTTGATTTTAGTGAGTTAGATCACTCTTAAAACCAACCAGCCAAGCCACATCACTCCACTACCAACGGTGACAATAAAACAAGGATTTACCTCAACAACTAGTAAGTCATCATTAGGAATCATTTCTAATTTTTTATTAACAGGCTTGCTTTCAGATATTGTAGATAGTTCAACCAGAATTCTCCCTCTATAAGCAACTCCTTCTCCCTGTAACATAAACACATATCAAATCCAGTTTTATATATTTGCCCTAAAGTAGCATATTTTTTCTTCAGCTGTACATGATTCTGGCTTCACTGAAGTGTTCTCAAAACTCCTGCAGAGGCATGGATGTACATATTGGAACAAGTGAAATAAAGCACTTGGCTTTACTTAATGCTAGAAGTGAAAAACATATTTATGCAAACAAGGAAAAAAGAAATACAAATGCATGCAAAGGTGCAGTTAGTGAAAATCATCAAAACCACTGCTGCTCCTTCAAAAATACCTTCAAAATGAAACCAGATTGGAATGGAAAATACTATCATAATTCCTTATTAATTTTCAATATAAAATATTATTCAAAAAGAAAGAGCAAGGCGTGCATAATGTGAAACAAAAAAACATCAAAATTAATTAATTCATTGATTTAAAAGAATTGGGTTAATTCTTCAATGAAAAACAATTAATAAAGAAACTTACCTTTCCGAAGTTTAATTCATCATATGGGTCTGGGAATCCAGTATATTCTCTTGGACTTCCATAAAAGTTTAGGTAACAAGGCCCAAATGTTGGTAAAAAGCCAACTTCAGTTTCTCCAGAGTTTACTAACAGAAGATATTACCATTATATCTTTGTTAATTACCATATTGAGCCAGAAAAAAACAATTAACACTATTATCAAATCCATTACAAGAAATGTTAGATATTAGTTAGGTATTAGTAATATAAGAACACTTTATTCTCTGGATATACCATATGAATTTAAAGTATTTATACTACTGGCTGTACTTGTACCTAACTTCCTTCTTCATTGTACAACACTTACACTAAATACTACTTCATGCAGCAAAAACCCCACAGAATAAAAAGAATTTATGTCCCACTCCAAGTATATGGCTTTAATTTATGTGCACGGGTCATATGCTCTTATGCTAACAGAAAACATGTTTTCTGGAAAAAAATGAAACTGAGTAAAACAACATTTGCAATCACTTAAATGCACAGGCCAATGACCAAACCAAACAGCCACACAAAAAGATGCACACTCTAGCAGAAAAAAGAAGATGAGAAACAGGTCCTTAACCTTGCAACTGAAATTGCCTGGAGTGATCTGCAGCACAGAGAGGGATGCACTTATTTCTCACAGGAAAAGAAGGCTGAGGTAAGACACTGACAGTAAATGCCTTGTGTGACTATGCCACTACTGAGTGGACAGTAAAAGTGAATGTGATGTCTTGATGTAATTTCCTGCCAACACAAAGTCACATATAACCTGCATAATATAAAATAAAGATTTGCAGTTCTCTGTTTTGCATTTGGATAATTGTACATCCTTACATCCGAATCAGAAACAGTTCAATTTTTGAATTAAAAATAAATTGGTGGAATAATGTTCTATTTTTAAAAAGTTCTCACACTGAACTGCCCACATCAGATCTCAGTATGACTAGATTTAAGATACTGATAAGTGTTAAATTAATACATTCACTACTTACTGATACTAATAAATGAAACAGAATATAAATTTTAAAACATTTAGATAACAAAAAACCCTCCCAAAGCTGGAAATAAAATAGTTTCTTTTCTACTTTATTAAATATAAAATTCAACTGCTTACTTTTAGAAGGCTAATGATCCTGTATAACAGAAAGTGACTCAGAGAAATTATTCCAGCTTTTAACTTAATATTACTTTATTAAGAAAGGAAGATAGTAAACGAAGTATTGTGTGGATGAATGTTGGTTACCTTTCAACTGCACTCCAATTGTTATTTCTCACTATTTAAATATTTACCATAAAGTTGTTCAAAACTGGATGTCAACCTAGACAGTTATGGAAAATGTCACCTCTCCAGGTAGTAACAGAATCAGATTTTATTTTCCAAATTTTGTTTATATAGCTTGCTAAGCATAAGCAAAACAGCCACTAATTATTTTAGGCAGTTATTTATTTCTGCAGGGCTCTGCAGGTGCAAATATACCTGTGATCTCATAGCTAAGTTAAAAATTACAAGCCATTGTTAGACTAAGCACTTTGTAATTAAAGCAACTACATGCTCATTTCTAACACACAGCTTGAAGCACCAGCCAAACAGAAACATTTTCAAACCAATTCCAGTGCCAAAACTGCTTTATAGAGTTAGTTATGTTTGATACTCTTTAATCACAATGGTGAAATCTTTTAGACAAACAATTATTAAGAAATATTTTTAAGCTGATGGAGTATCTTAGGCAATACTCTTCAGTTTGGGCAATGGAACACAGAATCAGTAACAGGTGAAGATATAAACCTTCATAAGATGAAGCCCCTGTTCCCGAAGATGAAAAATCTATATTATGAAAAGAGAAATAGTTACATGACAAGTGACAATAGCATTTTAAAAAAAAAACACATCACAAAGCAATCTACTTTTAAAATAAAGCTGAAGGCCTGAGAAAAAAATTTCGTTCATATGGGCTAGAATTTTGCTTCATGCTCAATATATGAAGGTATTACTCTTCCTGTGCAAATTCCAAAGGAAAAAATCCAGCATATATCTGCCAAAATATCTTGTTTTGATGCTTCTTTTTCATCTTTGTACAGTTCTCCTCCATACAAAATACAGATTTATTTTTAAAACTACTTTTAAAATCTTACAAACATTTAAAAAACCCACTACATTTCAGGGCCCCTTAGAGTATCTACATTTACATTTACTGAGGATTATAGACTAGTTCAGTTCCACAATCCTTTAGAAGCCAGAACCGGCTTCAGGCACAGCACTAAAGAGAAGATAATAGAAATTCCAATGTCAGTACCTCAATAGAAATTCCAATGTCAGTACCTCAGCTGAGAGAGAAACCAAATTAATCTCCCCAGTTACTAAGTGCCTGGGTTTGAAGTGTAAATGCGCTGAGACTCAGCTGCAGCTCAAGATACACACGCATATGGGGAGTACAAGTGATCTCTCCAGAGCTGAATTTTCCCCAACAGCCCAACCCTTCTGTCTTGGCTTTCCCATTGCCTTTTTCTTTTGCTTCTGTCTGCACATGGGATATATAAAAAGAATGTTTGCATGAAGTCTTACTTCAACAGCAGTCCTTCTAAGAGGACTACATTATGAGCTTTTATGGGACTGAAAACACAGTTCCACCCAATACTTGCTTCAAGTCAGTATAAGATTGGAGCCACTTTGTTTTTAAACACCTGATATAGCCACCAATTTAAGGACAAATTGGTCTGTCTCAGACAAGTACATATCATATGGATTTTATAAATACAACAGAAAAAATTACTATTTTAGATTCTTATTGCAATGATGGTGAAAATGATTTTGAGACAGTGTCCTTCAAACTAGTGTGGATAGTCAGATAAATATATGTTAAGCCTATTTAACCTTGAGCTTTACAATTCTGTATGGACAACTAATATGCCAAACTATGTTCACTAAAAAGATAAAACACTTTTTCTGTCAAGTTAACACAGAATCCTAGTCCGGAAGCCAGCTCAATTGTATGAAAGATCTTGCTATAAAAAGAAGGGATTATAGGTATAGATCACAAAGAAATAATCAATAATCACAAGATTATATTATAAAATTATTAAATATAAATGTAACGGGATTCTTTCTAATATTTTCCAAAATATTGGCACAAAAAGTATTTCTTATTGTAAAGAAGAGTTCTATTACAAAGCTATTTTCCAATGAGAACAATATGTTAGGCATCTCATATCTTGCCTAACTTGTTGTTTTCTTGCAGTTAATCGGTTTTGGGGTTTAGCTGTATGAAATTACATATCCAGCCATCTCTACTGATTGAAGCACATAAACCAATTGTCTGCAATCAGAGCAGTGCAATCAAAATCAGGGCTCACAAAGTAGGAATACGGAGCACACATGCAATGAGATGCAGTGCCTGCTTCTAGTAAGCTACTCATGAGAGCAGAGACTGACCCAAGTTCCCTCAGCATCTGAAAGCAGCATAGTATTGTCCAGGAAATGAGTATGTGGTTCTAGATAGTTCCTTTAGGCTAACTACTCAGGAACATTCCATGGCTTTTAGGCTCTCTTCTCAGAGGTAGAAAAGATCCTCTTAAAAGGTAGCAGAAGGAGTCTTGTTTACCACTGTCCAAAGAAGTGGATCTGAAGCAGTGACTCCAGATTGTCTTGAAATTAAATGTCTTATTAAGCATCTGAGTAAATTTGCATGCCTTACACATCGTAAATTGTGATATCACATGGTTTTCTGAATTTGGCAAAGTACTCACAGATTTAATTAGTTCACTAACTTACATATATATATATATACACACACACATATATATACACTGATTTATATATATATACACACTTATATACACTGATTTTTATATATATATATATATATTTATGTGTATATATATATATATATATATATATATATATATACATATTAAAAAAAAAAACCAGAACACCAAATCTTGAATTACTGCTATTGAGGAACTACAGATAAATATGTATTCTTAGAACACTGATCTTTGCCATTTTTTGTAACACAAGACAAGATAGTGTTACACACTGCTCAACCAATCTACCTTCAATCTCTCCTCCAGAAGAAGCAATTTTTGAGAGACTTAAATATGTTGTTCCGACTACATCATTTTTTGTAAGTCGATCCCTACAAAAAAGGGAAAAAAAAGATTTTATTTAAATATAATGCTAGTCATCACACACAGAAGCAAGCTACTAGTACATACATTTTCTATCACCTGAAATGCTTCAATATTACTAACAAAGACAGTAAAGACTAGTTACAAAAGTGGGCAGTAGACCATGAGTAAGTCACCTGACTTTTACACTACCATTAAACAGTGACAGTGCTCAATTCTCACTGCACACAATTAAGAATAATCTCATGTTACACTAATCAGATCTCTTGTAAAGAAACCATAAAGGTACTTAAACACTTGCTTAAATACTCTCGTGAACTGTAAAAATACCTGGCATCTATAGAAACAGACTTTTCTTCACTTATTATCATTTAGCTTCTTAAGTAATTTGATTAAAAGTCATAACTCACCAGTCAACAACTGAAAGTTTTATTTTCTCACACATCGAGGGAAACTGAAATTAAAAAAGCAATGAAAGTGAAATAACTCACTACTTTTTTCACCTCTGTAATGCTAATGCCCTGAGTTTCAAAAGAATGGCTGTTTATTACAGAAACAAGGGTAAAAAAACTGACCTTGATTTGAAGATAAATAATTTGATTCCATTCTGGATTAGCATTCTTCTCAATTATATTTGTGCAAACCTGCCAAAAATGAAATCAAATATACAACACATGAAAGATAAAACAGACAAAAAAAGTATTTACTAGCTATGATTTAGGACATATCATCATCTGATTGGAAAAATTAGGGGTAGTAGTCACTGAAGCCTGAATTAATGCTACAATGAGCCATTGATGCTCAATGAGTTTTCCATTGATAATTATTGTAAGAGTAATCTGCAGAGGCAGCATTAATGACTTTTGGAGGAAAAGAAAATATTGAAACAGTGTTTAAACATGAGATTTGAGTTACTCTACTTTTTATTTTCACTAGCTACAATTAAATGAAATTATTAAAGCTTGTTATTTCCACAAGCCACAATTTAACATGCTTTTATCACAGCAGCAAAATGAGATGAAGGAATGACTTGATTCCAGCTTTCTTTATGCAGATTTTAGGGTAGATGAGGAATATATTGTACAGGAGAGGCTGCATTATTTGCTAGTCATGTCTCCTAAAGATCTTGTACACTACTGGGTGTGCCAACCTGACTATATAGAATATTAAATGAATAACAAAAAAATTGACTAGTAATGAGTATAAGTTGTGCAATTGTGCTCCAGATCAAATTTGTCATTCTAAGGAACACATTATTATTTAAATGTACAAATGCTGTCAATCTGTCCAGAAAGATCTGTATCACCAATTACTAAAAGCAATCAGGAAGAACTGGTAGGCAAGCAATCTGGCATGTCAGTTCTAGCCTTTAGTCATGCATTCCTTTCATTAGTCATCAGTTTTACACCCTTTCTATTGTACCTTGAAGTCTGTCATTTTACAAAGTGAACTTTATTTTTCCATTTTTTTATTTCCATAGTTCCCGTAAGCTTAAAAAATCATGTTGGCATATGAAATCTTTCTCGGGACTACAATTAGAATACAAAAGTTCAGATATTTACTAAATTACCTTTTTCCCAGCAAAAGAAACTTCTACAAATGGATCTACCAGGTTTTTCTTGTCTGCTTCTCCTCCAAATATTTCCTTGACAGTTTGTGAAAAAGCATCATCCACTGGAGAGGTGTCAAAATTAAATTAAGGTGGTTATTATTATTATTATTACTATTATTATTATTATTTTTATTACTATTAGTCCTAAATAATAAATTGCCCATTGCAATCTTACCAAAATCAACCAGCTTACAGATCTAGGAAGGGCAAAGTCTAACCTGATAAACAAAATTCTGAAGTGTTGGGGGTAAAAATTGAGAATTTTGGCTTAGGAGCAATTTTAAGAATATAGCTTTTTCAAACATAGTAAGAAGTGCTGATGTGCTCCTGAATTCAAAGGCATTACTGTATTTGAAAAACATTATACACATATTTGAAGACATTGCCATTTTTTGGCATAGATATAGAAGAGAAAATATGCTAGTAAGGGATAAAAAGTCACCTATATTTTATTCTGAACAGCTAACACAAATAACTATTTCTAATGGTAATCAAACACCAGTGGGGAAGTAGGGAGAAGCTACATACTTTGTGGAATGTCCTCAGCTCTGTAGATTTTGAGAAGGAAAGTGACCCATCGAAGTGCAATCCCAGCAGGTAATAAAAGATTGCTCTCCACATCATCACTTTCATTATCTCTCTCCCTTTTTTCAACCTGTTGGGGGATACAGTTGTAGACAAAACAGACAGGGCAATGTACAGAATTAGAATTAAGGTGATTAGTTAAACTGCTGCCCACAACATTCTTTATGTAGAAGACTGTTGTCAGTTTCATTATGAAGAATGAGATTGTATCAAATTACTCAGCCACAAAAATTTAATTCTAGCTAAACTATTTTACTTTCAGTTTTATCTCTAAAGTACTCAGTTGCAGGAGCCTATTACAATCACACTTTCAAAATTGTCATCATCAGACAGTGATGATTTTGGCACATGTACAATGCCAACTTTATGCAAATTTCATACTCATCTCAAGATAAGGCATCTTACCACAATTAGAAAAGGCTTACAAGTCTGATACAACTTACCAGAACTTACTGCTTCCTCATTTAAAAATAAGCACAACCACAAATAACTAGACATATCCTTGTGATTTCAAGAATCATGAGGATAGCAGAGAGGAAGAGTTAATGCAGAACTAAAATGAAATCTTCTGGGGACCACATTATATTTAACTAAGGAGTACCAGTATGCAAAAATATCAGACAGGAAGAAAAGCAGAACTTAATTTACAGCAATGGTCAGGAAAGAAAAGCATTACAAGAAAAAACTGCCTGTTTTCACCTTGACAGAACAGCAGACAGTGAAGGATTGGATTATTAAAACTACCTATTGCTTTCATATGCATCAAATTACTTGTGCCTGACTTGTAACTATTGAGGAGTCTAATTTTCACCAAGAAAAACCTGGAGCTTTCTGGTACTCAGGTTTCTCTATGGGCTTGTCTACGTTTTGTAGTAGTGGAGACATTCCTGTCTTAGTCCTGGAACTGGTACCAGCATTACTCTGCCTGCTTAGCTACACTAAGGAGAATTACCTATCAGCTTGCATGCAAAACCAGGCTAACACATCTCTGCTTCTAGTACGTGAAGGAGCATCCACGAATGGCAGAGGTTGCTTAACTGAGGAGAATAACAGTGGCTTTGAGTTGGCCACTTAGTACAGGATGCCCTTGAAACCACTTGTAAATTCTGTCTTATAAATACTGCTCACAGGGCAAATTATACAGTATTAGAAAAATGTTGGGGGGACGTAAATAAATATCCGTGGGGTGGAGAGGGGAAGAAAAACATTTAAATTAAACTTACTGGTGCCTCATCTCCAGTTCCCAGAACAAACATGCTGACTTTCATATAGCCTTTGGCTCCTGAATTTGTATCTTCAGGATCACTCAGCAAAAGCCATTTTCTCATGACTGCATGGCCTGAAATAAAACAAACATCACCACCGGCCTCAGTAATATCCATTACAAAATGGCAGATATCATATAAGCAGCTAGCTATTTTAAAAGTATGCTTTATCCTAAATTACCCTAATTATTTAACAAAATTACTCTGTCCTAGACAGGTCTCAATAGTGCCATTCAAAACAAGAAATCTGGTGTTAAACTATTTTGGCATACTAATTCATGGACATAGTTACCAAATATTTTTGCATTCTTTTTCAAATTTTAGGTCTTTGATAAAAAAGGGGCTTGTACTTCATTGTGAATTCACTGAAAAGAGTTATATATTGTTGGATCCTTCGAAGTTAATACTTAAAGCAACAAACTTAAAAACCTTTACATTAGGCTTCCTCCTTTACTTTAGAAATTTAATGAAATGTTTCAACTTGTAGTTTCAAGGAAAGAAGTTCTGAAGTAACTATTACTTACCAGGTTCATCATAAACATAGCCAATGTCAATCTGAAATAAAGATCAAAGGCATTACCTCTGAAGAAATACCAAAACAGAAAAATGGTTGGGCAACTCCCCCCATGTTTTTCATGAGCAGTACTACATTGTTCTCTTGTCACAAACAGAAGACAGTTTACATAGAATTCTACTAGGAGGAGAAAGAGAAAATGCCTTACATTGAAAAATGAGAGATTTCGAATGGATAGAGCAGCCAAGAAGAAAATGCAAGAAAAGATGTATTAGAACTAACACACGTAGTTACTTTCTTCTTTTCTTGGATCCCCAGCTTTTTCATTTACCAGAGACACAAGATGGGGCTGGCTTACTGCTTCTTGAATTCCCTACACTCACCCATTATTTTATGTTCAGACAGTTTTTTCAGAACACTTTTGTTCCTACTTCCTGCTCAACATCTCATCCTTCAGTTCCAGAAGTGAAACTTGGGTTTTTTTAAATGAATAATTTCCTTTTCTTTATTAAGAATATGACCATTTCTTGCCCTCGTTGTGTCAAATCTGGACAAGATTGCATCATTCACTGTATCAGATTTCAAACATGTTCAGGAATGTAAGTATGTTTGCTCATGGCAATTGGGGCTAGTATTCCTTGCAGGTAAAGTCTGAAAGGGTGATCAGCTAGACAGAATTACCCTTGTGGTTTCCTCTTGAAATGTGTGCCTGCAGGAACAGAAAGTAGCTGAGTGACATGCTGTCACCTGCTTAGTGAATAATCAATCTTTCACAGAGCAGTATACCACTGACTGAATCATTAGAAATCACAAAGAAAATAAGCAGGAAGAAGCAAAAAGCAGCCAGCTTTGTGGCAGAAAGTGTTTCATTTAGAAAAGAGCACTCCTCCCCCTTTGCATATTTTTGTAAAAAGCTGGTCTAGAGACCTATTGAATTTATGCAATACTAAATAAGCAAACAGAAAAGACAGCCAGCACTGATACTGGAAGTGTTGTAACAGTGGATCCCAGCAGCCATTACAATTGCCATGGGAATTCTTGACAGGCAGATGTCTACTTCCCAGTGTTGACCATAACAAATCCAAATAAAGACCATCTCACTAATATCATCAGAAGCACAGAAACTACTTTAACTAAGAGAATTTTCCAACATCTCTTTTACTTAACTTCTGACCAAAGGAACACCTCTCCACATCATTTGAGGATGTGTATCTTTATGCCACCGTACATATCACTATTCTGCCCATTAACTACCTAATAAAAATATCTCTTCAAATCCTATCTCATACCAAATAATCATCTGACCTACAAAAGAACAAAAAGTTACCTGGATGCAAATTAGAGAACTTGGTATATAAACCACACAGATTTCTTTAACAACAATCTTCTACTCCATTAAAAAACCTGCTTACTAGTGCTTTGAGCAAATGGTCTCTACCTTGAGAAGCAAGACATCATCAGGTAATTCTTCTGCCCCATGAAAAAGAAGTATAAATTTAAACATTTGAAACTAGTACTTAAGAATTTTCTCCCATTTTATTTAATTTAGTCAAGATACGGAGGTTTCTCCATACCCACCTTAAATTCACCCATTAAACAGTCTGCTCGTAGAGAGTGAGAATCGTACACCTAAAAAGACAGAGGAGCATGAAACAGGAATGTTCCTAAACAACCTGATGAAATGGCCAGAGGATGCTACAGGCATCCAGCAGCCTTGCAAATATGCACTGGTTTTTCTTACCCGAATGCTAACTGTTTCATCAAGCAACTCTAAAGGAGTCATGTGGACATTGTAGAAAAATATCTGTCAAGGTAAAAACAAACAAAAAAACCCGTCTTAAAATGACAAACACATAATTACCTGAACATAAAATGCAAAACCATTATTTTAAGAGGCATGTAAAGCATGCTGGATGTAGTACTTTTACCCTGCCTCCTTTCTGGACATACTATGTGGTAATTTGGTGCACAATGAAAAACTGAACTTAGTAAATTGTTTCAGTACAAAACAGACAAGACAGTCACCAACTTCCATTTGAACAAACACAGTCAGCATAACTGTGCTGCAAACTTCCAGCACTGCCCTTTGCTCCTTGCTCTGCACTTCATATTTTTCTCAGGGGAACAACTTCAGAAATTATAAAGTTCATTTGCAAGGACATGAAATCCTGGTCTAACCATCTCTGTTGTAGTTGTCAAAGAGGCCTTATTTAGGGTTAGTGGTGAAAGTGATTCTAATTATTTGAATTTTTTAAATTCAAGACCATAGTAATAAATCTGATAGTTTGATAGCATGGAGATACACATACTATTTATTAGCTTGTTTTCATAATAGATCATGCCTCACTAAGTTTGGTCTTCGATCCCAGCTATATTCCAGTCAGTATTTTATACAACAAAATGGAAGGGTATGTAAACATGGTCCCTCCTATTCTAGTTTTAGACTACAATGGATATTGGGACTGCCAAGGAATTGTTTCAATATAAGATGCAACCGACTTTCTGCCCTCCCTATTTTTTCCATGGCTTCATAAACCTTGACTGCTACCTACAGCTTAGTTCATGTTTCAAAGTTTTATAATTTCCTTGGTTTTGCCTGTGTGTGTTTGTTACACATGCTTGCCACACAGTTCCAAAATCTTCTGAATTTTCTACACATGCCCAGATAATGAGAGTTATCCTCAGCAATTTCTCTATTACACATCAGTTTTGCAACATTAGTCTTCCAGGTACGGGATCGTTCTTAAGTCCCTTATGTGGCTTTGAATTCCCTCCTGTATTTCAGTGTGTTTGATGTACAGACCCCCTGTCTGGACAGAGAAATCTAGTTGTGCTTTTACAAATCATGGGTAGCAAGGCAATGACATTTCCAGATTCTGTGGCAGTCCTATTGACCCAAAACATTGCACCGAGCACTTGTCTGCACACGCCATAGGGGTGTTTACAATGATTTCTAATTAATTTTTATGATTTTTATAACCTGCACACAACTGTTCAAAGTGATTGTGCCAGACAGCCAACTGCACCAAAGAACATGTTCTATATGTTTCATATGAAGTTTGACTTCCTTCTAGATATTTTATCTGCTAAGACTGTCGTGACAGAGTTGTGTTTAGTGATGTGAATACATAAAGAAAGGGACTGGGAAAGGCAAAATGCATGCTAGCCATAATTACCCATAAATATTAGTAAATTCTTATTAATTGATTGTAATGAAAGGTGTATTAACTATTTGTCTATATTTGATAGCCTCAGCACTTCAGCTAGAGTATTCCTACACCACGTACTTCATCAAAAAATGGGTTATTTCCTCTTTTGATTCTTGTCCGGTGTGTCTGACCACAAACATGAACTTTGACTACTGGTTTTATGTTATTTCCAGGCAACTGACGACCTTCAATGATTCTAACACGAATCTGGAAAAAAAAAAATCAAATATTTATATTAATTCATTCTCTATATTATCTATGATCCTGGTGACAACAATTCCTTATTATACCACCAAAAATGTTAGCCAACTCCTGAAGTAGCTGACAGATATGAACCGGACAGACTTTTCAAGCTTAATTATGACAGTAACTGTAATTTTACTTGAATTTTACAAGAGAAGTTAGGGTTAATTATTTCACTATTTTTTTCACTTGCCTTTACCATTTATTTTTAAAGCTGCTATAGTAGTTTGAAATGTATACAACTATACAGCAAATAAGGTTCATCCCTATTTCAGTCAGAACTGTACAAAATCAGACATCTCAGTAACAGGAACATTTGAAGAATACCTTTGCAATACTGGCTTTCAAAATAAGGGGCTAATTATCTCTATTGTGCATTAGATAAGCTGACATTAAATTATGTTCAGGCTATGTAAAAGGAGCAGTGTCATGCTCAGCAGAAAAAGGGAACATGCAATATTTAATAAATCTATTACCTGAAAATCTTGTGGCTTGTTAGAAAGGATTCTCCGTGTTTTCTTTCCTTTGGTGATGCGTTTAGCGAGCTGGGCTTCCTTTGTGCCACTTGGAACTGTTGGTGTGATACCACCAACTGGACCATCCACCCCTTCCTCATAACCTCCATCATCTTCTCCATCTCATACAGCAAAAAAACAGTGCAATTAATAAAAAAACAGTAGAGCTTGCTGTTAAAGTTACAGGAGTCTGATATCCAAGAGTTCCACTAAAATCCTATTATTAGCTCACGTCAACAATCTTTTTGCCAACTACATGCTTCCAACTCCTTTTGAAAGCTAGTCATTTTAGCGTGCTTAGGAACAAGTTTATATCCTAACCAAACTAACTCTAGATCAGTCTTTCTTCTGGATGCAGGGTGCCTAATACAATTCCCACACACTTTTTTAATCAACCAACTGAAGCAAAGTTCAGCTGTAATCACCCCCTGACTAGTTCACAATACACCACAAGGGATTCATTTTATTCCCGCTGAATAAATACTGCTGTTGAATGAATCTTGCTGTTTCCCATCAGCAAGACTAGGCTACAGCACAGCATTGGTTTTTAGTTCAGAATCTTGAATACATGAATACATTTAAGGTCTGCCATCCAAAATAAAATTTTCTCCACAACATATACGTGCAGAATAAGTTTTTTAGTAAGCCTCTTTGACAGTTCTGAAATCAGCATCCCTCTGTGGGAGACAGTTCTACAACCACATGACACTACAATACTGAATCATACTCTGAGACTCCAGTATTGAGAAATAGGATCCATAAATATGTTGACCACAAAAGTGGTCACTCCTTTGTGTTTCCAGCTTTTCTTAACTGCACAGCGACTATGGTAAAATTTAGAGGAAGAATGAGCTGTGTCTCTGGTGGTTGGCATTAACAGAATGTATACTAGCTTCATGAATTACAGGCTGATGATCATCCTTCATGGTCCTCGTAAGAGATGTGTAAAACCAGAGAGACTGACATACTATATATTTTATAAGCAGAAGACCCCACCCGCCTCACTAACATCTCTCAAAATGCAATTGCCTGGATGGATCCACGCAGCTGATTACATAACCTAGCACTTCATTTCTAATTCCGGAAATTGAGCTGTAGCTATCGCAGTTGGGATAGTGATTTCATTTCATGGGAAATAGGTATTTACAATAATTAACTAAGGTGTGTTTGATTTCATACTGAAATAATTTTCATGCGGTTGCTGCATACTAGCTAAAAAACCTGCCATTTTTTATTTTATCCATATCTTAGAGTTCAAAAACATTTAAAAAGCTATCAAAATAATCTCTTAAAAGTGAATTTGCATTTTTAGCCTTCAAGTCCACATTTCTCTAAAATGTGCACTAATTTAACAAACAGCTTTTGTGTTTACATTACTTATCCTTCCACTCATGAGTGAAGACTGTGGAATCGAAATTTCTCTCCTGATTTCAATTTTTTCCTTCTCATGTTATTATCAATCACTAAATAATGGTCAAACCGGTTTAGTTCTCTTCAAACACATAACATTTATTAAACTTCCTTTTTTCTGAACAAACATAGCCTTGATATTAGGATTATTGCAAAAGCTTTTTACTTCACAGTTCTTTTAAGAGTCTGGAAAACTAGAAGATCTCAAAAACACTCTCAGCAAAAGCCTGGTAAATATGAAATACAGAGAGACCAAAGAATATTCCCTACTGATCACAGTATTTCACTGGCTAGTCAAATATCAACTAATATAAAACAGTGTCTTCCAAAACTTAATGATTTTACAAGGGAAAAGAGGTTTAATTAATCAAGAAATTTTTTTTCACAAAGCTCCCTGACATTGAAAGTAATAAATGGGACTTCTCTGCTTTTTGGTCAGCCCTAGAATTGCAGCAAATAACGGCTGTTTCCTTAAGCATTCAAAAACCTTTCTTTCCTAAACAAAAGCCATTTTGAAAAGTTTTCAAGCAAATAGAGAAAATATGCTAAAATCCACTTTATGCCAGGAAATGCCAACGTTTTTCTTAGCTTCTGACTCATCCTTAATTTCCTTAAAATGACTATCTCGCAGTCTTGACATGCTTGCTTCTGGTGAACAGCGCTGCTGAATCACTTTCTTGCCTTACCTTAAACAGCTCCAAGAGATTTAACAATAATGTTCTGAGAAAAGATTGAAATACCTTCCTGTGCACTGGTCCCCCCTGGATCAGTTGGATTTGCAGGTCCAGCAGGTGGCTCATATCCTACTACCAAATCAATTGTTGCCTATAGAGAAATACAGTTTTTCATGTAGCCCATGGTATTCACAACAGTTGATTTAAGCAGTAAGTTGTTCTAACACTGTACACGAACAGTTAACTATTCATGGCCACAACAGTTTTATAAAGTTTCAGCTACTAGCAAATTAATAAACTATTATTAAGCTATTTGTACATACAAACAATAAAGATTACACAATTTGCAGCTAATGGACTAGGTTTTAAAATAATATCTAACAAATGGAGTTGCCATGTTTATTTTTAGAAAAATCTGTCACAATACAAGCATGTAAGATGTTCTACAGATGTTAATTTTAGTTCCACAATATTCATGGCAGAAAGGTGACATCCTAAATTTGCAGACAGAAAAACAAAGGCAGTAGAGAAATAACACTATCTTATCAAGAACTTAACAAGTCTGAACTGTAAGTAAAATTTCCTATCTGGCTTTTCTAATTGCTTGTTCATATCTCCATCCTGAAAGAAAAACACTACGTCATTTTCCATTCAAATTATAGAATTGTCTTTTTTTTGCTTGACTGTGGTTTTGGATTACTGAACAAACCATTATTATTCCTAGTTGCCAGAGTAACATGAGGAGTCAGCAAAAAAAAGCCCAACCCTGTGACCAACTAATCATGACATTAAACTGCAGCTGATGAGATATTGAAGTTACGCTTAGAGCCTCTCATTATTGAAGTGTACTAGAATGCAGTATGAAATACCTTAATGGCTACACTGCACAAACACAGCGAAGTCCCAGGTTCCAAAAACTACTTAATAAATAACTAAGTTAATAACCATTTAAATTTAAACATGTGCTAAATCAAGTAAAGCAAGTTCTTGTGTAACTTTCTGAACGGAGTTGGCAGTGAACGTGTACCTGATCACGTGCTTTCTAGAATCAGTGCTATCACACAGGTAGCTGTTACAAAGCACATGGCAAAAAAGGTGCATATGGGAACTCCATCTGGTATTTGGAAAATGCACTTTTTCAACATCAGGGTGATTTCCATGCATACTCTGTGGCCCATAATATTTATAACACATACATACAAATGCATCATATAGACATAGAAAACAAAATTGTATTGACATAATTATCTCTGGTTATAAATTTCCTCTGTCTGGAGCTTTTGCTAGAAATTTCCAAGCATTAAATTGGTATTAGCCCTGTTGCTGGACCATTTTGATCAAGAATACCATAAAATAAGAAAATGTAAGTCACTCACTCCAGTTTCTTGTCCCCTTTCATTTAGTAGAGGTATGAGTTTGAAGGGAAAAGATCTGCTTTGGTTACCAACGAGATCCTTAAGTGCTACAGATGCACTGCCAATTAATCTGAAATTAAATAAAAATCATTATTAGAATGCAAGTATACATCAAACAGAGGCTCCCATTTTTCTTTTGCTAGCATCTGTTAGTCAACCAAGTAACTCCAGCCATTACTTGAAAACTCAAAGCACAATGAAAGACCATTGCAAATGTCATGTAATGATTGTGTACTGCTAATTTGTGATTTCTGTTTCATTACACTTAAATGCATTGGTGTTCTTTATGGCAGCTACAGCTTTAACCTAAAAGAGGTTAAAAAACAAAATTATTTTTTGCGTATTTTTGAAAATAATCTTCTGTATAACTTTCAACAGCCATGTAATTTATTTCCACCACTGAACTCTCACTGCCAAACTAAAGGATATAATACTTTCTTTCCCTACATAGATTTGCAAATTCTCAAGTGAGAAGTAGTGAATAAAAACTAGGTATGACAGCTGTTGTACTACACAGAAAGAGATACAAAACCAGAGACATCCAAGTCTTTGTAATGAAAACAGTGAAACAGAAGAAATGCACATCAATGTTCTTACTAGAAAATTACAACATTAATCTTCTTGCCCATACTCCGCATTTTGGAATAGGTTCATCTTCTTGCTTCTAAATTCTCAGAATGTTTCTTATGGTTCTGGAGTGGTCTACCAAAGGAAGGTTTCAAAGGGATCTGACCTGTGGTAGACTCTTCTGAGCTACTTCTACTTTGGGACTGCATCTGTCACTCCCACCATCTCCCAGAAGGATGAAAATTGCATGTACTTCTAACCTCAGAGACTACTTTGAGGCAAAATTTCTCAGTGTGATACTGGTCTCATGATACCTGGCACTATATTTCATTCCCATGGTATGTAGTAAGAGTTTACTCCCCTACTGAAGTGGATTACTGGAATAATTGAGATTTTTTTCAATGAAAAAAAAAGTGCCAAGATAATTTAACCCTTTAAATGTTTCAAAGAACATGTGTTACAAATAAAATACCAGCTTTGCTGCCAAAGGAGAAAAAAGATCTGTACACAGAGAATCTAACTGAGGTCCCCTGAAGTTACAGAGCTTTTCATGGAGCAGCAAGGGTATTTTTTGACATGGAGCAAGAGCACTGTTATAGCTACTCTTGCATACTGTGTCATGAAAACATAAATTAATTTTCTGCAAAGTACATTAGGATACCTAAGCATAAAACATCAATTTCCCGCAAATATACCTTGCAGGCATTACACATCACAACTTCTGTTTAGCTGCAGAAACTTACATATTTTGAGGTGCCATAGAAGGGAAAAACCCAACAAGACTACCCATAAGCAATTAGGCCAAATCTGATTCTAGAGAAAGAAAATATTTTCCTATGCACATTTCTAGAAAAATTATGTAGACTTGACATTTTGATTTTATATGAGCTGGAGTGACAACTTCAAAAACATTATCAATTCAGAAGCCACCCAGAGTAATCTCAAGTCATGAGGATGAATGTTTCAGCAACCACACCCTCCTATCTGGTGACATTAACTCAAGAATTGCTGTTCACCTGTAGTACTTTCAAAATTTTCCACTGTACATTTCCATTTCTACATCCTTCTCTGTCCTGTACAAATGATAACTGCACACATCTGAGTGCATAGTAACCAATTTTAAAATAGTGATCACATTCAGAAGACTGAAGAGGGAATCAGTTACATAGACTTGCAACCAGCTGCCTCTATATAAATATGCCTTTATTTCCCCCTCCTTTAGCACATTTGGCAACAATAGTCTCCAGTCTTTTTCCACTCTAGGAACACTGAGAAATTGAATATTCAGTCTACAAACTTAGTCTGCTTTTAAGCTTTAGCCAAATTCTAAGCTTTGGGCACTATTCTGCCTTTCCTGAAGTCATCACGTTCAGTGGATTCAGGATGTTTCACCCCTCCCTTAGCAGAAACACAGAACTAATGAGGTTGGAAGGAATCACTCATGATCATCTAGTCCAGTGCCTCTGCTCAAGCTTAGTCAGCTAGAACAGGTTACCCATGACTACGTCCAGTCTGCTTTTGATCATACAGCTACTCAATGACTGAAGTAATACATTCCAAAGTAACAAGGAATGCCTCAAAGTCATCCTTAGGTCTCATCTTTGTCACTTGAACACAAGTCTTAGAGAAAGCCTTTTTTCTGACATGCTTCTCTCAGGTCTCTAATCTTTGGGCTAAGTCAGCTAAGTCAGATCTCAGGAGCTGTTGTGAGATCATGTCCATCACCAGTTCATTGATGTTTAGCGCTTTGCTGCAAGGTCTGCTCCTGTACTTCCCTCTGATAGGTAACCAGACCCGCTGCATGGCTACTGTGAAGTTGCTGGGCTCCTCCGAACTCTGAAGACTCTTTACCTTCAGGCAGGATTGTATGTGATCTCCACCTGAAGTCATGACTTACAAGATGACAAGGAATCCTTTCCTTCCAGCACAGCTGAAAAGACTTTCTGCCACCTGTTCATTGTCAAAGGATGCTGTTCTTTGCTGGACCTATTTCAGCTTTCTTCCTCTTGCCTGAGCAGATCAACATTTGCCCATTTAATTCCAGATCACACTAGTCCCTTGACACCATCAATTGGGACAGTTTCTGCTACCAAAGTAGCTTAATGCATCCTCTGACCTTCTGTTCATCAGCTGTTTCAGCAGAAGACCAAAGCAAATGAGTAAATGTTTAAGTACCTTTTTGGCCATCCCTAAGACTTCTATAGGTATAATGCCCAATCAGTCTGGTCTCTTGAACTTCTCCAGCTTTGCAGGAATAAAGCAAAAACCCTGTCCTGCCACAAGCAGTTTAAACATTCTGGTCTACCACTGGAGAAGACACCAAAAATAAATGCGAAGTCCCTATTCAGAAGCTGATTTTGAACCTTACCAGGCCTATGACAGTTTCCCTGCAGTGATCAAAGGAAAGTACTTAGTTTATAAGCATGAATTCAATGAACTACTGATGACCAACTACTAAACACCAGGTTGCATTAGTGCCAAAGCTAATTAATCCGTTAGTGCTGTGGTTAGCACTTCCTGTTAGCTGCCTAAATAACCAAGTGAAGTGAAACTTCACACCCATGTCTGGATCAGGAAGTGCTAACTCACAGTACCACCCATTTTATTATTCCTCTTGGTTTGAAGGTAGCAATCTATACTAAATTCTTTACCCTATCATGTCCTCTAGCTGCTTACGTGCTACTTCTACTGGAAGCCCCAAGGTTTAAATTACTCGAGAGTCAAACATTTAAATTATTTTCATCTACTTTTAAGGGTTTATTTTGGCAGAGGTTTATATTTATGATTCTCATCAGCAAACTTGATTCTATGCTGCAGTTATAATTACTATACTCAACCTTTCTTTCTCAGTGTGTATATTTCATTCTAGACTATGCTACAAGACCCAACACCCACCTTCTGTTATTCCTACTACGTTTAACTACTTTTATTAAGAAAAACCTCTATTTTATCTTTACTTATTTGATAATACTCTTTGCAAGAACAAACTTTAAAAAAGAAACAAAACATGGATACTGTTTTGAACAAGGAAGAAAAGTCCAAAACTGAATCTTGAACTGTCTAGATCTTTCATACAGTGGATGCAAGGAAAGCCTGCAACTATGTACAGTCACACTGATGTGGAAAAGAATCCACACAAAAGGGTACAGCTGTAGGAGGATTTAAACAATCTGAAAATTATTTAACTATGAGAAATACTTTGTAATGATTAAATAACTTGCTTCACTGCTCATTTGTAGCTGCATTTTTCTGTTAGAGCAAAGGGTGTGCCCAATCTGTTTTTCCTGTCTCACTAGGTTACTAACTACACAAAGGACAGGGGGAAAAACATAATCTCAGCTCTTTCTCCTAACTTCACAGGGAAAACTGACATTGCTGTGGGGTTTTTGGGATGTTTTTAACTGCATAAAGGTTTGTGTTCTGAGAACTTGAAATCTTTCTACTAACAGTATTAGATGTAATAGAAAACAGATGTGTTCTCTTTTCAAACATCTTTATGCTGGAAAATCTAACTAAGCATGAATCATACGAGTCCCCTGGTTTATGCCTATGATGGTCTCTCTGTATACAGTGGTTTGCTTTATTTATCTTTTCCAAGTATTGTGACTTTTCACTATGAAGAGCACTCATTAACCCATCTGCAAAAGTGTAGTGATCCTGTAAATGAAGCAGTAAATTCTCTCTCCAGGAAAACAAAGAAATGGAAAAATATCCAAATGCTCTTTCAGGCTTAATTTACAGAAGCATGCCAAAGCAATGAGTTCAGTGCCTTGGCACAGTGTAAAAGCAGAATAACATTCACTGTACTCCTCCTCCTGCATCAGTTTAAGAATGGACTGGATTAACAGCTGTTTCAGCTTCTAGGAGCTGGAACAAATCATGTCTTATATTTCAATCTTCTGCTCTGTTGTTCCAGAAGGTAGTACAGGTTCTGTAGTCACCTCCTGGGCATAGCAACAGACCAGGTGCCTGGAACCAGTCAGGACTAAGAGTGCATGGAACAGCAGAGTGTGTATTGGCCAGGAGCTTTGTGAGGGAGCAGCCAGAGAGGGAGGCTGGGCTGAGAAACACGGTGCTCTGCTTCTGGCCTACACTGCAGCACAGACAGCGGCAGAACATTTGAGCAAAAGTTGGCACTACTTTGAAAGTAACAAAAGCAATCCTCACTGCTTATTTTCCTCCAGAAGAAAGAAAATAAAGCCAAAGACATGGTGTAGGTTCTTTTCATTGCTTGTTCTCAGGCAACAGAGGCCCCTAGAGATACTCTTTACACTCAAAAACTAAATCCAATCTAGATTTAAAAATAAAATATATAAAAACATGAATCTCTAAAGGGAAGATTGTTGACTTCAACTCAAATCCCACTTAGCTTAGACACCTAATACACCTCCCAAGTTAATGGGTCTACTTGTGAATGTCAAAAGCACACAGCAAACAGTGAGTTTCTTAAACTGTCAACAGAATAGCTCTCAGTAGTAAGGACCTCAGATAGGCATTGTGCTCCACCTTTCCAATCCTGAACTAGCATGCAGACAAACCATGGGAGTGTTATTTGCACACTCTTCCACTGAGCACTGTTTTGAAATGCTGCAGCACTTTCAGACATGTATCTAACTATAGACTTTTTCTTAAGTATTGAAACAGGATACTGTGAAAAAGTAGCAAATTATGATATGGTAGTCCTAAATCTCTCTCCAACTCAGTAAATAGAATCAGTAACTCTACAGAAATACAGGTTATGCATACATGCAACTGGTAGGTGAGAAACTTATTCTGCATTCCCTCCCTTCATGTACTCCATCTAAATGTGAACTTTCATTAGTATCAAAACTCTTCAGTTGTTACAATGCTTTGTGTCTTTAAAAGAACTAAAAGATGCTATTTCCTATTACCATGTTACAATCAGGATGCCTGCTCATGTGTTGCTCACTTCTCACCCCCTTATCCTGTTTTCCCTGCCAATATCCCTTCCAAAGACACCACACACTGCAAATATGTGGCTGTTATTGAGGATCTGTTTTCAAAGAGCATTACTTTGAAGGTGTTACTCTGGCTTTGTCATGAACTTTCTGTGCATAAACCCAAGCAAAACAAACAGGCATTTGCACAAGCTGGGGGTTAAGAGTTACAAATATGAGTCTAGATGATATTTATAAACACAGTTTGAAGAAAACCAACCACATAACTGCTAAACTTTGAACCCATGTACAGAGTGAAACATTTTAGGTGCTTCAGATAATCACTTTCCTTTGTTTTCTGATACATTATAAAGTCCATTACAAAATCCTGATTACTGGCAAGCTTTCATATCTCAAGTTTTGAGATTTCCATAAAGTCAGAGGCATGCAATATATTCCTGCCTAACTGACCTGCAGGAATCTCAAGAATGAGAGACCTGAGGGCACTGGCTTGATTCACAATGATTTTACAACAGAGCTGTTGGAGTATTGTAAAAACCTGAATCCACATGCTGGGAGGAGGCAGAGAGTAGTGAAGAAAAGCTAACAATGGAATTGGGCTACTATGAGTAAACATGAATGTTTGCTTAACACATATGAAATCTGCCATGAAAAAAAGAAAGGAGATGACATGTTCGTACTCCCTTTCAAAACAGCAACAGCGAACACTACTTGGCATTGACAGAAAAGAGAGCGCAGCAAACAGCAGCTATCAGCTCCACTAATCCCCTGTACTGCTGTATTGGAAGTCGTGTTTAGTACTGGGGTGCGAAGGAGGTAGGGAGAGGGAAAGAAGGAACATACTTGTTTTGTCCAATTGTTTCAAAATCCTTCACAATAATTGTTAAGGAAGATGAATTATCCAGAGGAATTCCTTTCAAGTCAAACTCAACAATCTGAACAAAAAAAAAAAGGACCAAACACAAATTATAATCACAAGTTATGTAAAAATTACCAGTAGAGTAGCATATACAACAAAATTATTCAGAAATAAATTTTGCATTTAGTGAGAGACCAAATCCAGCTTACATTCGCAAAAGCAAAGTAAAAAAATGATCATAGTATATGTATTTGATTTGCTAATTACTAGCAACAACAGCAAAATTGTTTAATAGTGAGCCATAATTTCTTTTGTAATTCCCTTTCCTCACACTAATATACACATTGTCTTGTTATTCATAATATATGATATTAATCCCCTCCAATATTGGCTGAACTCAGTTGCCATTGAATTTAAACAAATAGTTGTGGGGTCCCTTTCTTTGTAATTCTAATTATAAAATGTAAGAAAAATCTTTAACTTCCATTTATCTTTGTAAAAAAACACTGCCAAGAAAACATTTTCCCCAAGAAAAATATTACTGAAAATGCAAAATAGGACTAGGCCTACAAATAAG
Organism: Dicrurus megarhynchus; assembly: GCA_013399195.1. NCBI lineage: Eukaryota > Metazoa > Chordata > Aves > Passeriformes > Dicruridae > Dicrurus > Dicrurus megarhynchus. Next base: position 137,415 of record VXAD01012520.1, read on the forward strand.
CCATGAGGATTTTCAACACATAAGTCCTTCTAAATCTGTATGTAATAAATGATCCATTATGTTCCCATACATGTGGCTAAACAATGGCTCAGTATCATCTTCATCAAAAGAAAGTGGGAACAAAACCAGGCCAGAAACTCATCAGTTATCCATCTAATTTCACATCAGTACATTATTTAATGAATTGTAATACACGGTGCAAGATGAATCCATTCACCTGCATTTACTAACACTTTGAAAGAACACGTAGCATTAGATCCTCTTTCCAACAACATACTCAACTGCTGTAACTGACTTACTGACTCTACAAGCATTCTGTCTTAAAATGACCACGGATTTATTTTTTAAAAAATTACCTCATTCCAAACAGGATTGAGTTCATTTTCAATTTTCTTTGTTTTCTTTTTTTCATCTGCAAATACAAACAAAGCGTGATTATTTGTTTTTGCTAAAGCACTACAAAAATATAATATTTTTTCCTTTCACTTTTCTAAAGAAGGTTTGAGCTTTAAACCAAATGTTCCAATTCTTTTTACCTCTTCCAGAAGTTGCACGTTTTACAATGAAGAAGTCCCTTGGGGAATTTTAGTAGTTGAGGCTTTTTATTCTGTTTTGTTTAAACATAGCTAGATGTATTTCCAAAAAGCAAAACAAATATTTAGGTTTCTCAACCTTTTATGACCCTTAGCTTCAGCTTCAATAATGATGAAAAAAGACAAACTAAAAGACTTGGAGACATCAAACCAAATGGCAACCTCTAAGTGATAGCAGTAAAGTATTACTTTTGAAAGTAGTAAAGAGAAAATGTGTTACATATTTACCATATATGAGTTACAAAATATTTTTGAATGTTTAGCTCTGGAATAAAATCACATGGAAAGAAATCTTAGGAAGATATGCTTACATTGTCAGCACTGTCTGGTTTAAATGAGCAAATATTAGAAGAAATACACGTGCATGTAAGAGGAAATGCAATCCTTCCTGAAATGATGATTTCCAGAGGTTATGCAGATATGACTTCACCAAATTTACTGTGGCCTAAAAATTACAAAAATTACAAATTTTCCATACTTCATGGCAAAATTTGCATTTGGGCAAGCTACAAATCACAGGAATGTGGGTTGTGGTGCAAATTATACATAGCTTGGCCTTATTTTTCCTGTTCAGTTATGATATATGTATATAGCTCTGATGGAGGACGAGTCTTTAGATACTCAGAGGCAAAAAAGAGCACGGGCAAACACACAGCTCTTTAAACAGAGATTGCATATATTAGACAAAACAAACAAGCATATTTAAGTACAGTCACTAAAGCAGCTGCTGATCTCCAAAATGTTCAGCCACCACAAGAAGGCCAAGCTTCAGACACACTCCACATCTTTAAGGACTCCAGTAAAGATAACTGCATTTTTGTTATTTGAAGTTATGACTATACCTAGCCTGGAAAACATTGCAAAGGCCTGGAAAACAGAGTAAAGATATGCCAAATGGGCAAGTTCATATACCCACTAGTCAGGCAGCAGACTGTGGTGGCTCTTTTCATTGGATGAGAGTGGGATGTACTGAAAAAGTCAGCCCATGCTGCAAATTGCAAAAACTGACTCCCATTTATGTAACAGGAATTGTCTACAAGTTATACAGGATATTGACTCATGTTGTAGGACAAAGGAAAGAGCTTTCATAACATACCATACTGTGGACTGACATTTTGCAGAACAAAGCACTAATTAACAAGCTAGTGAGAGAAAATCAACTTCATGTTATCTAATAGGAGACAAAGCATTTTCAAAACTGAGTATCCCAGAATATCTGGGGTTGGGCATTGATACTCCAGGTGCTCCTAGAAGCTGGGAGATGAAAAGATGTTCTCACTGCCAGTGAAAAAAAAGAACAGTTACAGCTGTTTGTAAAGGAGATAGTGAATTACAGACCTGATTCTGATGGAACTAATGGATAGAAGTCCTATGATCCCTGCCTAAGCTAAAATATAACTCTCTAAAGAAAGGAGAGTCCTGGCTTGAACAACAGTCAGAACAATTCTTGACAAGGTGCTGAATTTTCCACTCTGAGTTATCCATTTTCACAAAAGCAAGATTTATGTTTCCACTACTATGCATATTCTAGATTACGCTGAGAAAAAAACTTTTTCTGTTATGCATCTGTGTGAAAATTGGATGTAAAAACACTGGGAAGCACAGCTTACACTGGGTTTTAGCTGTAATTTTAGTCAGTCAGAGTGTGACATTCACATTGCTCAAGGATATATTTTGCATATATTCTCATCTCTTTACTGATTTTCTTTTTATTACACTTTTTTCTGTATTTTAATGCACTGGGTGGTGGTGGTATTTGTTCTTAAGCTGTTGGCAAAGCTCCTTCTTCTTCCAGTCAAAAATCCCCGTTGCCAAGCGGGTGAGGTGGATTGCTCAGCTATTCCAGGAGCTCACGTAAGTTTCAGGTCCTCAGGCTGTTTTCCTCTGCTGGTAATGACTGCAGCTATAGCAACCAAGACTAAACCACATCAGGATAAACTGTACAATAGGGCCAGTCACCATTTTTAGTGAATAAGAAATCATAGTGGATACAGGTAGGACACTATATACTTGTTTCTTTAAAAACTAACTACAGTAACTGTGGTATTGTAGAAGAAATCACTGTTTGCTTTGTCTTGATGGAGGCGTTGTACTACCTTATATTATAACATGCTAGTTAATATTCTCAAGTGGAAATGACTGTAATAAGAATTTAATGGCCAATGAGTTGACTCAGTGTCCAAAAAAATTAAGATGAGCTGTTTACATAATAACTGTTCTGTCATTAAAAAGATAATTATAGTATGGCAAACCAAATAATGTTTCCATCTTATTTTTTTTTCTATTGTAACTAGCATTTTAATCAACATCAGCAGGTGGGGAATAGCAGAAACACGCATTATCTTCTACAACAGTCCTAAGTCCAAGATTCAAGAGAGAATCACATTTCAGTTAACTAGGTATCCCATAAAACTTTTGTCAAAGGAGAATTAAGATTGCATGGTGGCAGCAACTGCAGGATCAAATGGGCAGACCTCTAAAACCCTGGAAATTAAATTTGGATAATTTAACTGCAGAACAGAAAATACAAATTTAATGAATAATTACATTCTAAAACTATTTTCTTTCACACACTGAAATACAAACTAAAATAGCTATGAACTACTGCAGGCGTGCTGAAAAGCTCTTAGATTAACCACAAATAGAAAAACCAGTTTTATTCAAGTTGGCCCAATCAAACTAAATGCCATTTCACCTCAGTTTTTACTGCGTAAAGTGGAATGAGGCAGTCAAAAGGAATGATCAAAGCACTAAATATCCTTTTATTGACTGCACATACAAGCAATTGAACCAATTTTTACACCCTGAGACAAGAATCTAACAAACCAAAGCAATTACACTGATTTAATCATTATCACTTAGTGTCAGTTTAGCAAATGGCAACAGTTTTTCATTTTAATTTCACTATTGATTTGTCTCCCACTGAGTGACAAACTCAGAATTCTGCAAGAACAGCACCCAGTTCCAAATAGCGATATTCGTTTACTCTCAGGGTGTAGTTCTCTTTGAACTGTGAGCTGTTCTTAAAGTAAATAAAAGTTCCGTCCCATTGGACTGGACATAAATGTGTAAAAAAAAAAAAGTGAAATGCTTGCACAAAACTCCTCTGCTCTATCAGAACAGAAACAGCTGCCTATTTCCTCCTAATATGCAGCCAATATATATCACTGCAATAACCATATTGACTGCCCAGTCTGTAACCAGCTTAGTTAAACAAATTGGATGAAATCTATTCTATTCATAGATGAAACCATATTAACGTATGTGTCTTAACATATAAAACACTTGCAGTCACTTTCATACTAACAGTTGCAGGGTCATGAGCTTTTTCTTCACAGCATGGCTGTAAAGGTCTGAGACTGAAAGACTGTGTTTCTGTGGGAGTCTTAAATTTACTGAACCTGACATCAGCAAAGGCCCTGTAAATTAAAATTTGAACAAAATACTGTTCTAATGAAATTCCAACTTCCACAGCAATTTTCTGTCAAATGAGTGCTCTTCACTAAGACTTCACCAAGAGCACTCCAGAGTCAAACAAGAACATGAAAATGTGCTGCAGGGCCATGGCCAAAGTCCTGCAAATGCTTGAGTTTTTCCCAGTCTAAAATATGCACTCCCTAGTGTGTTTTTTATGTCTCCTAGGATTTACACTGGGTAGGGACTAAAGTTAAAGATTTATGCCCTTTGACATAAATCTTCCCAAAATAAGACTGGTTTCCTATCTCTACACATTAACAGGGTGAGGGGGGAACCAGCAGTGTATATAAAAAAAAAAACCTATAAACAGCCAGAAGTTGAACATATTTCAGATATGACCCTATGCTCTTGCACTTGGCAATCAGGTACTCCATGTACAAATTAAATCACAGCTGCTTAATAGCTGGTAAAAGCCTGGTATTTTCTGTCCCATTAGAGTCACTCTGGATGGGAAGCAAAAAATCAGACTGTTGGTATGTAGTAAAATCACATAAAGAGAAGTGGCAGGATAATGAGAAATTAAATATCCTGCTAAAAACCTGTCACAATTATGAAGCTGACACTGGTTAAGCATGTTTGGGAACACTAAAAATCCCAATTATAGTACATAAAGGATAAATATAAATTCATTCCTTTAATATTTGTTGTCCAATTCCTGTGTTTGGATAACTGAAGAAATGAAAAACAAATCCAGCAATGCAGAAAAATAAATCTGTAACTTATATTTACTAGGTAAAAGTGAACTGCATTAGAGCACACAGCAGGAAGAAAAGGTTACAAGGAGGGATTAAACAGACACTTAAGCATAAAGAAAGCAAAGAAAGACAAGGAACTGAAAGAAGAAAATGGATACTTAAGAAGCAGCAGAATGTGAAACAAACCAGAGATATTACAGTATCATCACTTTTTTTAGGGCAAGTAAAATCATATTTTAAGAATTATGAAGTTCCAAAAGCTACTGAAACAGGCTCTGCCACTTGTTCTAACACGCACGGTGGTAAAAAAACCCAAACAAACCTTGAAAAAAAGGAGGAAACTAAAGGAAATGGAACGATTTCACGTCTTTCTGATGCTGAGTAAACATATCTGAAAACTTGTTACTTTGAAAGTTAAGATTCTGCATGTGCAGTGCCTTGTCCTTTTCCAGCCTACAGTTGTCATGATTTCACATTTGGTTTCTAAAGGTGAGAAACTCCTGCAATGATTTAGCATTTGGATTTCAGTGCACAGTTAGGAAACCAGGTCACCAGGAGTTAAGCTGCCTGTTTATCACAGTTTGGTTTGATGTATTACATGATCCAAAATTGCTTGAAGGTTTTGGCACCTTGAAGATAAATCAATACTAGAAATCAAGTTCCTCAAGTCTAGCCAAGTGAGGTAATGATGGCAACAGGTAAAGTATACTGTAAAATATTATTAGCTTTACATATAAATGCTAATTTTATCACAGTCTTCTCCTTCTCCCATATGTAACTGATGAGCAATGAAAGTGAAAAATACACTTGCCTTCCAAAATCTTTTAATTAAATAATCTCAACAGGCAATTTGATGTGCAATTCCGTTTTTGAAAAGAAAAAACAAAAAAAACCCCCAAACAAACAAACCAAAAAAAACACCAAAAAAACCCCCCAAACCAAACCAAAACCAAACACCTTCAGAAATGGTACTACTGTTTTCAATAAACTACTTGTAACAACAATAATCAGTCATTAAAAAAATGTGTGTAACAGTGAGCAGTGCCTGTTCAAAGTAAATAAGACAGGAACAATTTTTCAGATGGCAGCCTTCAATATCAGAATTAAAAGTGGGTTCAATTATGCAATTAGATTTGTTTTTAAAGCAACAGGCTAATCCTTTGCAAAAGCTTGTAAAATGTGGATCCTGAAACAGAAGCACAGCTGGTCAGAACAGACCAATGCACTCCACCCAGTACAAACTTCATTCAGGTAACTCCTGTCTCTAATTAAAAAGTCTTCCCTAAAATTCCATCGGAAGCAATTTCAGGAAAACATGTTTTCCCAGATTTTCAAATACTTACAAAGGGCACTATCTTTTACAAAACTTTTTCCCTGACTACATTTATGACAATTTTCCTTACCTTTAAAAATAACAGAAACAATAGGATCTGGTTTCCCAAACTTGGTTTTAGGGATATTGGTAGCAGATTCCACAATCACCCGAAGCATTGTTCCCGTCTTGCCTAAATGCTGACTACCACCGAAGGAATTAAGTCTTCAACTTCACAGTCCTTAACTTGTGGACTGAAATGCTAGCAGGAAGAGGAGGCAGGGAATTGCTGGTTTACAGCAAAGGAGATCTATGGGTGGATCTATGACGGACTAGTTACTCAAAGCTATAGGGAAAAAAAAGTCCTGTAAATTGACACCGGGTTCTGTCTTGCTGCACAGAAAGAGCTCTCGCTAGCGAAAACCTGTGACAGAAAGGGCACACTGCAAAACTCGGGTTTGTTGTTGCTGCTTTTATTCTTAAACTGCCTGATAAATCTCTCGTCAGAAACCAAGGCAAGAATAAGCATTAAGCAACAGGAGCATTAAGCACGACTCTAGAATTCAAGGTAAATCACATCTGCCGCTTGGTATACCAAGGTATGAAATTTCACAATGGCTTATATTTTTCCCCCTAAATTTTAGAACTTCATTGTTTGCAAATGCTTTTGGTTTGTCTCCGTGCCAGCTTAGTCACGAACTGGCGTTGATCCCCAAAAACAGTGTGAGTCCTCCCCCTCCTGTTGCATTCTGGAATAACGACGTGTTCCATAGTAAACACTGCAGCTTTCTCATGCAACATCATGGATATAGATTTCTTGAGGAATTATTGAAATATGTATCCATAACTAAAAATTTAAAAGTATTAAGGAAATGCGTGCAAAACAAAAAAAATAAAAGTGACAAGACGCTCTGTATTGTTTGGAGGCATATATGGATGTTTTAACATAAACACGTGCACGAACACTCCGGTAACATGAACTGGGTAACACATGATAAGCACAAGAGCTCTGAGCTCCCCCGTGCTCAGAGTTAGTTTTTTTCAGCTGTGAACAGATGTAAAAACCCGAGAGGTTCACACTGCCACTGCCGCATCTGTCCCCAAGGAGAGAGAAGAGGGGAAGCCAGCAAGATGGAGCAAAATGACTCACAAGTGAGCGCAGTTCAGCCTAGTTTTTACATGGTCACATGAGATCCATCCTAGCTTACTTTGTAATTCCTAAAACTATTAGATTTTGGGTAGATGAAGAGGATTTCTGGATAAGAAAAACCACACATGTTCAGGGAGGAACGAGGATACAGATACATAAGAGACAGCACTGAGCAGACCGCGCAGACTCGTCCCGAGCACCACGGCGCACCGCTCCAACCTCCCGCACCCCGCTACTGGTCAAGCTCCCGCTGGGAGCCCCGGCGGCGGAGGGGGGGCACGGTACCGGCCGGGCGGCGACACGGGGGGACGGCGACACGGGGGGACACCGCCCCTGCCGCCACCGCCCCGCGGGGACCATGCAGAAGTCCCGGAAGTGACGAGTTGGAGCCGCGGCATTCAAACTCCCGGAAGCGGCGCCGGGCCGGGGCCGCACGGAGCTGCCGCCGGGCCGTGTCCCCGCACCGGGCCGTGTCCCCGCACCGGGCCGTGACCCGCGACGCTCGCGGCCTCTCTGAGCCCCGCGGGATCCGGGAAGGCCCGCGCAGCCTGCGCTCGACCCCAGCTGTCGGAAGCCTTGTCCTGCCCGCTAGAAGAGATCGCTGTTCCGTAGAGCCTCGTTTGGTTTCTACAGGCGCCTAAAGATGAACGCCAAGACCGCCATAGATCGAATTATTGGCAAGGGGGGCCTAAAGTCGGGCAGCTCCAGAGCTGACAGTGGGCTCGAGAAGGGTAAGCAGGAGGGCGCTGCCCCAAGGAAATCCATGGAGGAAGTCGCCACAGGAAGAGGCAAAATGACGGACCCAGAGAGGAGCGGGCTCCTCCAGGTGAGCCGGGCTCTCCCCGAGCCAGCGCGGGCCGTGTCCCACGGATACGGCACTCGGCCTCGGGAGTGTCAGGAGAATCCACCAGCGCCAGAGGTTTATGTCCAAAAACGAGTCACAGGAGTCCTTCTACTTTATTCAAATAAAGGGAGAGAGGCCACTGGGGCATACGCCCGCGGGGTTTTCTCTCTCGCGGTTTCGGAGGACGCAGCCTCCCTTTTATCCTAACCTCCCGGCCGCATGTTGCCCTCTTCCTTTCCCCACTGGCTGAGGTACTGGGGAGGTACAGCGTTCCCGAACCGCCTACCCCATATCCGCCCTTGAACCTACTGTTTTACCCCAAAGTTCTGAAGTTCAGGCTTATGCAGACCCTTGTCTATCTCAGGAGCCAAAGTGTCTGGGCCTGGTAACGAACCTGCAGCCCAAAATCAGTAAAGGCATTAAGACCTATTTCAAAGACGTTAACACCCCTCAAATTGTTTGTAAAGACATTAGCGCACATCTTTCCTCTTAAAACTTTTGATGTCACGACTGGTTTAGTAGTGTTAGACAGTTAAGACAAACTTTTAACTTGGCACTTTCATTCTCAGATATTTTTCAATGATAGCTGAGCAAATAAAATCACTCTCATCTGACAAGGCTGGGAGATACAAAGACTTGCGGCCAGAGGTGCCAATTAGTCCATTAAGACCTGTCCTCACGTGTCCTGTAGAACACATCTCAGAGAATTATTTTAAGCGCTTCCTGAAAAGAACTTTATGTTCACAAACGTTTGATTAAAAACACGCCAAAAAGTGCAGTGTCTTTTTGAATTAAATTGTCAAGCTCCCACTCAGCTATAGGTAACTGAAACTGTAATCGGGTAGCTACATTTTTCTTCCATTACAGCTAAAGAGCGGAAACTAAGACACTGCAAAGTATTGCAGCATCATATATCTTTACGACTGTTCCACTCAAGGTAAACCTGTGGCTGCAGAGAGAGAAGTTCAAGACTTAATATGTGACCTGGTCACATGCTGTCAGGCTTTCAAGAAGGACAGGGAAACTTTAGATAGACTCTGGGGAAGAATACAACTAATGGAGACTGGGTGCACTAATATTTCTAGGCCACTTTTTTTAACAAAAGGGCTTGTCATGTGTCTGTGCCACAACGTCAGATGAGAAGTCCTAAGCCAAGGATGAGCTACGGCTGGGCAGCTCATGCACAGTTGTGGCTAAATTCCTTAGTGTATTTGCTGAGTCTGTTGCTGTTTGCTCGGTGTTGGTTACTTTATACTGGTTTCCTATAAACTAGGAAAAACAGGTAGAAAATCACCATCATGTGTGATACACCAGGTACTCTTTGGTGTCACTATTTTAATTTTAGCAAGCAGTGGTGTTCAACGACTCCTTAAATGAGGCTCTCTCAAATTCAATTTCTTTCAGTTTCTCTTTCAATTGATTTGATGTCAACGTGCAGGATTTGAACATCAGCCTTTCTCACTCAGAATTAAATGCTATCACATCCAAAGCTTGTGCAGAGCCCCATGGCATCTTAAATGCAGTACTAATTCTGTGTAATGGTTACCTGTGCTGGAGGCCTACTGGAAAAAGAGTGCATGTTGAAAATATCTACTAAAGCACATTTTGAAACTACAGGGCCAGATAATATGAAAAACAGGATCCTTCTGAATGTTTTATTATAACTCTCTTGTAACTTACTGTCATGTAGTTTGCAAGGTTTCCCAAAAGCTACCAAATATGCTAAGAAATATACTAAGAAATGTAGCACCAACCTCTTTGCTGGAAGTGTTTTGGAGTTCTTGTACTGCTTTTGTTTTAAGGCTTATATACTGCAGTGATCTTTAGTCATATGCAAAACTGAGTACCTGCTAAGCCTGTGAAATTTGGTTCTTTGTATTCTTTCCTTGTTTCATCTATTACAGACTGGTTTTGCTATCACTTGAAATATTTCAGATGATCGCTCTAGTATTGTCTGCTTTGAGTTAAAAGTAATTTTCTCAGCTAATTAAAGGCTAAGAGAAAACTTGGAAAGTGAGTATCATAGAGTCATAGAATGGGTTGGGTAGGAAGAGACCTTAAAGATCACTTAGTTCTAACCCCCCTGCCATGGGCAGGGACACCTTCCACTAGGCCCTGCTGCTCAGATCATCTCACTCTGCTGTAAACTTGTTAATGCATTTGATGCATAGACTAACACTTACTCTTTTTGATTCTGTTTCATTTAGAAAATACTTTCCCAAGAAAAAGAAAAAGAAAAATACAACCATCTTCTTGGAGAGAAGGACAGAGAAATCCAAAACCTGAAAGAAAAGCTGAAGTCTAAAACCAAGAATAGTGAAGTCTCCTTACTACGAAATCAACTAGAGGAAAAAACAAAGGAAGCAGAAAGGAGAGAACAGCTACTTTGTTCTCTATCAGAAGAAATTAACCGATTAAAATGTAATTTATCTGCAGTCATGGCAAAATGCTCTGATCTTGAGAACAAAGCCAGTAGTACTTCTCAGGCATCCCAGGTAAGCACTGAAGAAATATTGCAATTGCAAATTGGAATTTGTGCCCAGTAAGCACCAATACCTGTCGTAAAATAGGATGGGTTTTTAGTTTTCTTGCAAGCTGTGTTGCATGCTGAAATATTATTGTATGAAGCGAGATGGTATCCAGATTGAACTCTAAATGAGGAACAGTCAGAGAGCACAACTTCAGGCAACACAGCAGGGGAGGGAATTCTCTCCTGCTGTATTGCAAGGTCCCTTGTTCAAGCTCACACACAGGCAGTGTGACTTGTGATACTACATGTGATGATCCACTGTTGCTTAAGCAGACACTGTGCCCTTCTCTGATTTGTATGCTCAGTGATTACACAGAGTGAGAAGGCAGCAGTGGGGCACAAATAAAGACAAACTCAGCTCCTCACCTAATTCAGCTTCAGTCATGAAAATATCTTTCTTCTCTCTGCTCTTATGAATCCTCGTTTGTGTCTCAGTTGTTAAAACTAATTGTCTGTACTTTCTGTGGCATTGCACATGCTAAATTTTTCACTGTGACATAAGGTAGGACAGGAATAATGAGTTTCTCCTCTCATGTAAAGTGGTCAATAGGTATGGTGCCAATCCTTGGCAGTGTTTACAAGTCTATTGAGGATTCTACAGTGATTTTTCCACCCCTGCTCCGTTCTAATGTTCTTTGGAAAATGCAGTAGTATCTCTATGAGGGGCACAGGGAAGTTGTTTAGGCACAGGTGCCTAAAAATAGGTGCCTGTCTTTCTTTACAAGCTTTTGACCTGCAGATGGTGCTGGTTCCCTGCACTCTACACGGGAGTTGAGCAGTTTCTAGAAATTCTGCTATAGCCAAATACATAACAGAATATCTTCATCTACTACTTTTGAATGATAATACATGTATATATAGTACTTCTAATAATGCAGTATATTGAGAAATACCACTTTAAATGCAACGTATTTATTTTAAATTTTAAGAGACTTTGAACTTCATTAGATGTGTTAAAATATATGTTAAGTCAATAGGTTTTCATTATAGTTTTGGCAATAAACCACCAAAATATGTATTACTTTAAAACCATAGTTTTCTTTTAAATTTTTAACTGATTTATCAACAGAGGACAATGATGTTTTGACTGGATATCTTGGAGAACTTGAAAACAAGTGTAGCAATGCTGCTTGAAACTGCTAGGTGGCATACAAGCTCTGAAATGGAAACAACAGTTTTATGACACAATTTTGGGAAAGTTTTCACTGAGGCAGGATTCTAATGTTCATAGAAACAAGTTCAGCGTCTCTAAATTGTATTTTTATTAAGAAGTGTTGAAGTTTAATAATTGCATTCAAAGTTCTGTATTTTTCAGCTATAAATTCTGTTATAAATCATGTTCCAAGACCCATAGAAAATTTGGGTAGTAATCTACATTTTTTTTTTCTCATCAAAGTTCCCTCTGATTTATACCTACACAATTTCATAAGCACTTTATATCATGCAGAGAAGAAATATGACTGTGTAACTGCTCTCTGGTTTTAGATGGGTCTCAAGCACTCTCCTACTCATCCATGTACATGAGTCATACTCACTGTCCTGTGAATCAGGTCTCAGAAAATCAGGCAGTTTGTCCTTATGCTTCCAGACAGGCTTGCACAATTTCCCACATGTTTACAGTCTTCCTGCTATCCCAGGGAAGCATCGAGGTCCCTGGCTTTCCCCAACAACTCCTGTATGTCTGGGTTATTGTCAAACGTATGAGGATAGAAGAATAGAAGAAACATTTACCTCTCTTTGTGCACTTAAATAATACCCTTAAATATCTTCATTTTTCAAAAGCTCTTTGCAGAACACCCTTCAGGACTTCCAAGACAGCAGTTCAACAGAAAATGCATGATGGCTTCCTTAGGAAATGTTTTCATGTAATTATGAGCTGCAGACTTATGGAATAAATTCCATGTATATCTTTCTCCCATATCTTGCAGAAGAGTCTATGTTAAATATATGAAATGGCTTTCTACATAACTTGGATACTTCAAAAATAAAAACCCCAACAACCAACTATAAAGATCTTTAAACACAAAATGCACGTCTGTTTTCATTTTTAAAATATTCTTATGCTATTTATGTGAGATTAATAGTTATACAGGAGTAGCTTTGCTGTTTCACCCATCTATTTTAAACAACACTAACAAGTTGTTCTTTGTCTGCAGGAAGCTGCAACAAACAGCACTGAAGTTGAAAGACAATTGAAAGATGTAAGTTCCCTGTACATTTCAAGTACATACCATCCGTATTGAGATGCAGAAGAATGTAAATTATCATCATGTACATTTTTGGGTATTATGGGACCTCAGAGGGTATGTTTTTCTTTAAAATATAATCCCTAAAATTATTTTGTGACAAGGCGATAATTTAAATTTAAAAACCCAAAAACTTGCAAAAGAAAAAATTAAGATTTAAATCATCTTTGGAAAACTTTGCTTGGAACATCAGAACAAAGTGGTTGCCTCTAGGAACCTGACACTTCCTGGGACAGCATGAGGTTGGATCAGAAACCTCCTGAGGTCCCTTCCAAGCTATGAGCCAAGCAGCTAAAAAATACATGTCCTTGTTCTTACAAACTTAATTGCAATGATACAGTTTGATTTTATTCCATTTTCAAGGTCTGTTATTTTATATTTGAGATTGAAAAGCTAATTCTTCATAATCTAGGCATGATTCATGAAAGCCTTTATTCTTTAACTAATTTTCCCATTGCTGCAGTTTTAACTTACGCTCAGCATCCTGACTTAACTTTCCAAATGTAGATGGATTTATTTATTTATTGTACAGATTACTACAATTTGCAGCAGACTCAACTAGCTTATCTTTAAACTGTCTAATATATAACTTCGAATATTTTTAAGACATAAGACAAATACTTTTAAAATCTGATTAATTACCAGAGACTTTGTTGTTGTTCTTCTGTTTCTTTTCATGAAGGCTCTTGAGAAAAACCAACAGTGGCTACTGTATGACCAGCAACGGGAAGCATATGTCAGGGGATTGCTTGGAAGGATATTTGAACTTGAACAGAAGGCAGAAATAGTTAGCCAACAAGAATCTAAGTCAAATTCAGAAGGTATCAACTTTCTTTTTTCCCCACAAGTGACTCAAACCATAATTATCTATAGAATAAATTTTCTGAAAACAAATTATAGCACACTTAAAATCAAGACTTTGTTCTCAGCACTTTGGCTGCTTAATGGTAAAACTTGGTTAAATAATATTTCTCTGCTTCCTGTTATCTAGCTATGCTACTTGACCAACAGTAGTTCCTGTTCTTATCCTCTTCAAAGATGGTTTTTAACAGCCTTGACACTCTATTAGCAACCTCTCTGTTTGTGGAAAGTGTTGAGGCAAATACATGTACGTCTCCCATCCTTCAAAGTACACTTTCAATCGACATAATGGAAGCATTAAGGATTTACTAGCTAGGTGTGGGTCAGATTTTTTAAAATTTACTTTTTTCAAAATAAATATTATAAAAATGACTCAAGATTGCCACGTTCTTTACTCACCTGAACAGTTGTTACAGGGCAAGAAAACATGTGATAGGTTTTGGCATCTCTCCAAAGCAGTGTTTCACAATAAGGATCTGGCCACCTACAGCTCACTTCCTTGCTGTGCAGTTCCTCAATAAGGCACACCCTCTCAGTATTAATAAAATTTAAATCCTATTGAGCAGAAGAACCAGAAGGCTTGCTTTTCTTATTATCAATTATTAATTTCATACATGCTGCAACTGACCTGCAAGGTAAATTCACTAAATAGAGCTAGCATCATGTGGAATAAGAACATACCCACAGACTTGCCACTTAGTAATTCACAGGCAGTGGCTTGGTTTCTGTATTGCTGTTTGAATCTTTCTGGAAAACAGTAAAATATCATCATAATCTTGTTTTGGTGCTGTTCAGAAATCTACAAACAGTATTTTTAGAGGGAGGCAGACTCAGCTCACCAGGAAATGTACCCCAGAGTTACTGCAGTCAAAGCTTTGCTGCAAGGGCAGCTAGGACACTAGAAATCAGGGTGTAAGAAAGTTCCTCTCTTCAAGCAGCTAGCAGAAATCCAAGTTTCTAATAACCTAGCTATACAAGTTGAACATATATATGACAAGTTTTTCCAAGGAAAAACTTGGCCTATCTCTGAGGGTGTCATTGCCCTATAAAGGAGTATTGCTAATGAGAAGGTAGGGCTTAGTTCATAGCTGCAAGAAGGGAGAACAGTCAAGCAGGAAACTCTCCCTAGTAAATTACACTTTGAAGAATTAGGGTAAGTCTTCAATAGGAAAAGTATCAAAGTCACAAAACTTACAGTGCCAAAAATCAGCAAAACCCATGAAATTCTGCATCCCTCATTCTGCTTCTAGGTATATTTTGTATTTCTCCTGAATTTCTGCAGTCTGCCTCTTAATTTTTTCCTACTTATTAAACTTTTCTTGGGTCAACAGCAGAAATCTTTCTAACTCTGGTTTAAGTAATAGTTGCTACCCAAGAAGCAAGCATTTTTTTAATCAAAAGAACTATCCTAGTCCTTTCTATTTGCTATTTAGAACTAAATTATGGCATACTATTTGGAAAAGATGGTCTGCAAAAGACAGTGGAAGGTCTGACTTTGGTCAACAAGGTTGAAGTAGAATCCATCACATCCTCAAGGGTATTTCTGCGGAGGGAGTAATGCCAGCAGTTTGGCTAAGGAGTCTAAAAGTGGAAGTAGGAATCCAGTGTCTTTGGGTCAGATTCCCATGTGTCAGTATAATGCATGAGGCCTTGTAAGAACTGTGTTTTCCAGTATTGGTAAGGAGACTTCATGCATTATAAATACTGAAAGCTGTTTCAACTAAAGTTTAGTTCTAATCTGAGCTGTGCAGTAGCCTACTACATCGATTTCTATTAATAAGCCTTAAAATGCTGTTAAAGATTTAGTGCTCTGATTTTTAAGTGGGTTTTTTTTCACATTACTAACTCAATTATTTCTGACTCATTAAGGTCATCTACAGGAGGAAAAGCAAGAATACTATGACCGGCTGTTACTAACTGCTAAGCATGATCCTGAGACTGAAAGACGCACTATAACCCAGCTGAGATCTGAATTAAACGAACTCAAAAAGACATATGAAGAAGCACAAGGGGAAATGATGAGTTTAAATGCCTTATTGCAGTCACAACGGGTTGCTGAAATGAAGACTCAAGAAAATGAAAATAAAATGAAAGAGAAAGTGCAAAGACTAAAACAGGAAAATGAAACTATCAAAGAACAGTTCAGAGAAGAAAAAGAAAAGTCTGAAGATCTTTTATGTCAGGTAAGTGGATGGATTTGGAGGTTTGAGATCATTAGCAAAGAATCAAGAGAGATGAAAATTCATAGTTAATCAGAATGGACCATCCCTCTTTCTGGTAACTCTTCTTCACATAGATCTAGACTCATGTCCTTGTGGTTAAAACTGAGTTGTTTAAACAAGGAACTTCTTTGTTTATTTATTTCCCTCGTCTTAAGGGACATGAAAGAGAAGTGAGAAAATATTGAATTGATTCTAATATAGTTCATCCTTAAGACTAATAGTAGATGAGAACAAGAAAGGTAAAAATTCATTTTATCATGTGCTCCTATGGAATACCACTAATACTTGCTGTCACTTGGCAGCTACAATACAACTGATATTTGAAATAAGAGAATAAAATTTACTAGACACCAAAGTAGGCCAAAACCAGAAAAACAGTTAAGCTCTCTAAACACAGGCTGGTTCTCAGTGGTTAATAGTGATTGAAAGATTTTTTTGTTTTTGTTTTTTTTTTTTTTTGTTTGTTTGTTTTTTGAAGCTGAACCAGCAGCATTATCATAAAAGTTGATACATGGTGAAAGCAGAGGATATTTTAATGTATGCATTTACTTAATGATTATAATATAGTACTTTCTGACCCTTAAACTTGTTCTCTTATATTAAAAAAAGGTGGCATTCTTTGTTTTTATTAACATCATATCATGTTAGTGCAAACATATGTTTTGTGAGTATATTTTTGTCAGCATCCTGGCAATCACCTAGGAGGCTTCAGTTTTTGGTTTCTTTGTTTTAACAGTAACATTATCCTGCATTCCACCTTCTCAGTGCACTAATAATTTTTCACTAGGGTTTTCCTTGGGGAAGTAGAGATTTGAATTGAGTTTGGTTGTTGCATAACAGGCATACATTTTCTGTTGGCATTGGAATGTAAGAGTTTGCTTTCATCCCATTAGAAATTAATTATTTTTAAGCTTATTAACTATTTTATATGAAAGGTATTTGTTACAAGTGTTCATCTGCCTTGTAGGTGCAACTTCTTCGAAAATCTTTGCTCAGACAGGAGGCAGAACACACAAGAATAGCTTTGTTGGAACAACAGGTACCCAATTATGTGCTAAAGTGCTGATATTTAATCTGTGTTAGGCACAAAGTCTTTCTAGACTAACTTCACATTTAAGAATGATTAGTATATTAAATAAAGTAATGCTAGGCATGAATATTCAAACATGCATAATCTCTTGATACTTCTAAAAATTTTGACACCTCTGTCAGGTGGAAAATCTGTAGTCTTGCACTGGTGAGAGGGTGTGGTCAAACCTGATGCTATTTTCTCCACAATCACTTGTTCAACAGTTATAGCCTCAGATAAGGCACAGGAAAAATCCTAACACTAATCACCCAATTGAAGTTTTGTAATAGATTTTTGATATAGTTATAGAAATAATTGCATTGCCATATTTTCTGCTTTCTTTATTTGAAATTGAAACACTCTCCTAGCAAAATATCTTTAAACTGCACCTTTGCTAAGGGAGATTTTAATAACTGGTCATGTGCGAATTTCACTATAGTGAAAGCAACAGCAATTTTTAATTTTTCATTTAAATTTTTGTTTTAATCCCATTCTAAGATGTTATTGCAGAGCGAAACTGACTTTAAATATATAAATGGGAAACATTCCTCCCAATTTGTAATAACTTTGACTTTAATTTTTCACTTTGTGGGGCTATCAGATCCAGATATGCACCACAGACTTAGAGAATGGAAAACTTGATCGCCAGAACTTGAAGCATCAGTTAAACCGAGTTCTCAAGGAGCTACACAAGGCCAAGGAGAAAATAACCCATCTGGAACCTCTGGTATGTACTGAATAACTTGCAGGTGAATTTAGTCAGGGATTTTGAATAAACATACATCTGCTTACTTTGGGATCTTATTTCAAGCATTGAGTAAGTGTTCCTCCAGCCTTTATGCCTGTTTCCCCAAGGTGCAGAGCCCTGTGTCAGCCAGGCAGGCATTGCTTTTCTCTCCAGCGTGCATGGAGCAGGAGTACTGCAGCAGGAGCTCCAGAACAGTCAGGGTCCTGAGCAGGGAACATTCTGTATTTTGTATCACAGTGTGTGACCCAGTTTTGTCTGTTGCACCATGACAAAGCTGCAATGTGCTTCCACTCAGACTTGTTGCTGGTGAACAGGGCACAATCCTTAGTGCTGTAACACACACAAGGCTTGTGTGCCATCAGGCCTTAATATATTTTCCTACAGTATTTGATCAGTGCATGCATGCCCCAGTCTTACAGTGAAGTTCCTCCTTTTCCAGAAACTCCGGGAATCTGAACATACAGAACCACAAGAAGATTTGCAAGCTGTATTCGACAAGAAGCTGACCACATATGACAGAAGTCCTCCCCTGAAACATTCCAGCTGCCTTAATGAAAGTTTTCTCGAGTGTCCCAGATGTAAAGTGGCATATCCAACAAGCCAGCACAGAGAATTACTAGCACACATTGACATCTGTACAGCTTGAGCTCCAAATGGACTTACTATCTTTGCTTCATATATGCTGCCAATATACTTGGCAAAAAATCTTTTAAAACTTTTTTCTTACAGTTCTATAAAGGACTGCTAATTTTATGATCCAGTTCCACAAAAACAGTATTAACTTTATAATTTGGCCTCAGTATTTTACCTCATGTTTTACTGCATTTTATGGTTGCAAACAGAAATATTTTTAGAATTAGGAATATTTAAAATAGTAAACTACTGACTTTTTTTTTCTTTTTGCACTATTAAATGTAAGAATAGTAAAAGCACAACTATTGGGTCAGACTATATTTTAGTTTTGGCATACCCAGTTGTTGGTTGTTGAATCCTGATGGTTGTGCTTGTACCTTAAGTGACAAGAATAGCTGCAAAAGATTTTTGGCCCTCGTAGGTGCACTATATATATATTTATTCATACATGGTGTGTGTATATATGTGTAGTGTGTACAGTATATACATACATGTGTTATATATCAAATATATGTGGAATATGTCAACATCTTGATACATAAAAACTCAGGAGGGCCATGTTAGATCTTTGCTGCTTAAGATTAATGTTGAAAACATCAATCTGAAGTAGCTGACTATCCTGAGCCACAGTTAGGGGTGACTAAAATGCTGACCAAGGTTTAGTCTCAGAAAAACCAACTTCCTAGCAAACACAAACTTCCTTGGTGCCAAAGAAAGTTTATATTTCAGACAATGTCAGACGACAGTTTTGAAGTTTGGATATAGAATTACTCTGAATTTAACTTGTTTTGCTTTGGTATTTTAGAGGTTAAAGTTGGGAAATGTCAATTGTTCAACCTTAGATTTGACAAATGGCCCAAAGTGAAGTTTTTAACAAATTGCTGTGGTGGATTTGAAGTGTCACTGTATTTTAGTATTAATACAAAACACAAGTTAATGATGAATTCTGGCAACAAATTAGAAACTGGCAAAAAAATCCCTAATGGATTTGCAATTGCTGTTATTTTTCTCTAGCACCTACTGTAAACTTGAATGTGTTGTGAGCATTTTGTTCCTTGCATGTATGGTGAAGTCTCAACTAGAAGTTATTTCCGTGGAAATTATTAAAATGAGGAAATTTTACAAAGATACACTAGTTAAGAATAAATTTACTTATTTTACAAGTTACGGTTTGCTGAGGACATACAAATACCCAAGGTGTATCTTTCTCTGGCCTGCTGATTCTGATAGCTAGCTGGTATCAGCCTTTTCCGTCGTGCTTTGCTGCAAAACTGCGTGCATTTACCCTATGATGTTCACCTTAATCCCTGATGGTTAAAACTTATTCTTAAATATGAAGGTGTTTTCCAAGTTTTTTTAAGTAATTTATATTATCAAGTGATGTTATTCTCAATTAAATCCAGTGTTCATGAGACAGAAAATATTAAAAACTATTATCTTTATATCTAAAATATCTCACCCAGATTTACTGTATTAGCCACTCTCTATCCACTTTTCAATTTCACTGACTATGTCTCAAGCTAATCTTTGTGTTTGACAATTTGCTCAATTGCTAGCAACAGGTTTTCTGACCAAAGATATGATAAACTAATGAGTAAAACAGAAATTATGCTTCAGAATCTCAAGGTTTTGCCATGAGGGAAATAGTCTTAATTTCATATCTTTTAAAAAATATTTTAATTCAGGATAATAACTATGCTTTTCATTGTAGCCTAATAATTTTAATCTCTAATTAAACTAGTTTTGAGTTTAAGTTAGTTTGTCTTTTAACAACACCTTAATCAGCTAGTATTCTATTCCCAGCTGCATACTCAGCATAGTTTCTGCAAAAGGAAATCCTGATCTTTTTATGTATTATAAATGAAATAGGTTTGCCTACTACAGGTCAGCACTCTTCAGTAGTTCCGAGGCTTTCTTAAATTAGCATAAAACACTTCCACATTAGAAGCTGGTAGAGGGAGACTCGGAAAGTTGATAATGTGATACCCTTTAAAAAGTCTTGTTCATCCCACCTTTTCTGAACTTTAACAATGGATTTAGTCCTACCTGATAAATATTACACCTAAGCACAAAAACCCCCTTGCTGATAAATTTATACAGGTCATTAATGTGGTATATGTTTAAAAATACCAAAATGACATTCTTGTGAAGTAAAACACATAAAACACTTACTTTGAAAGCAGACCCACAAATACTATTGTCATCACTTACATGTAATTAAAACCAACTATCAAACTCCGACTTCATAATGTATGCAGGTCATATCAGTGCTTTTTTTCCATTCCTCAGAAGCTAAGAAATCTCAGTTTGGTTTTTTTTTATTCTGAAAGTTAACAAAGAAGATCTGCTGCTTCTCTCTTTAGTTATATGTAGGAAAGAGGCATTTGTGCCTACGTGCTCACCTGACTGGTAAGAATTAATTACCTGTAAGTATAGTTCTTTTTAAGGCAGGAAGCAACAGCAGTATTTTTGTTACTTCAAGCACTTTGGGTTTACCATTTCAAGAGCCTTTTTCTGTCATGTCCCTTTCAAGTAATTGAATTTCAACCTAGCAGGAAGTCTGCATTATTTGAAGTTGTTGATCTAGGGAAGCTTGGGGGCTAATACAATGGTTTACCAACAGTAGAGTATTTATAAATCCTAGCTTTCACACTGTTTTTTTTAAATGGCAAATTAAATGGTTTTGATGCAATGTTGGGTGGCTGGAAAGACAGCTAAAACTCCACATAATTTTTTTTCCGTAAGGAGAGCTGCTTGTGAAATAAAAACTGAAAGATGGCTCTGTTATTTTTCTTATATCAGTGAATCAACTTCTAATAATTTACTTGCTTGTGCAGCTTTTAGTCTTGGTTTTGATAACCATCTTTCACACAATTATGTTGATTTTGAGTATTCAAGAACAATTCAGACTAATATGAATGTAGTAGAAGTCTTTCAGATTTCTGGTCAAATTCATGGAAGAATCAGGCTTATCCAGTCTAGAAAAAAACAGTAAAAAGTGACAAAATTTCATACAGAGGAAAGAAAGAAATATAAGCTGTAACAATTCTTCCAGTGCTCAGTGAGAAGAGTAACATGTTCAAAATTGCAACAGATAAGGAAAATCTTTCTGGTGGTTGGAGTAGATGAGCAGTGAAACACATTGCTTACGGAGGCTCTGAAATCTCCACCACTGGAGATTTATGGGGACACTTATGTAACTACCTAAACCATCCCTGACAGGCAAGTGACATCAGCCACTGGTTTTTCACAGTGCCTTGAAGCCCTGTTTTTAATGACACCTAAAGACCTGCAAGAAATAGACACAATATGATTTAAATTAAAAAGCCAGAATGGTTCTTCTGCACTGACCCTTCATGTAATTTCACTACATGCTAAATTAGTAGCTACTGCACCAGAAGTCATTAAAACAGTTTAATCTTGTGGTTCTCAACTGGAAAACTACTGGTGTTCCTGTATCTGCATAAACTTCTAGTCTAAGCAGACAAAGTTGTTTCAAATTAGTATTTGCACTCATGCATCACTATCCTGCTGAAAAACAGCATAAATGACACAAGCACAACTTGATGTCACTTAATTCCTTATTATTGGGAAGTGCCTCATTCCCATGCTGTTTTAACAAAACATGGTATCTGGTTCTTTGGTATTTGGGGCATTTAGGCTCCCCTCCATCCGGTGCTCCAGGAAGAAGATTCAGAAATCTGGTGTCCTGAGTGGGAGCTGGGCAAGCCAGCCAGTGAGAAACATGACTGCTCAAGAAAGGCTCTGTGCACAGAAAGGAGATGCTCTGGAGAAGTGTCAGATTGTAAATTCTCTTCTAACACTGTCAATGTCAAATGAGTCTCTCACAAAAAAGCAGTCTTCAAACAGGACATGTATCCATGAAGTGAGACCTCTCCTCACACCCAGTTCCCCTTCAGACCTGGAACAGAGCTCCCCACCAGCACTCAGGGACATACACTCATTTTGCTGTCTCTGTGACCAACCAAAATTTTCAGTATTTTATACTGAATTAATAGTTCCAAAAAGATAGAGCAAGATAAGGTGCTTCAAAATATCCTGTAAGAAAGAAGCCTGGGACCTTATCTTGGTGATATCCAGCTGCCTTCTTGTCGGAAGTGCAGCCAGGTTTAATTTCCCTCATCAGTTCCAGACAGGTGAATGTCCACATTGTGCCAGTGAAAGTACTAGTTTTATCAATGTAACAAGCTTGATAGGGTCAGTATTATCTCATTCAACTAGACAGAAAACTCTACAGCCTAATTAAGGCATACATGCTTTCCAAACTCAGTTTATGGGAAGCTCCAAGTCACATCAGTCATCTCAAATGGCCACTGATAATGAAAACCATAAACAATGTGGGAAATAACATGATTAGCATTACATTAGGGAAACCAGAAGGATTTACAGCAGAATTTAAAGCATTATTTGAACTTCCATTGCTGTTGCAAGACTGATTTTTCTCTTTCTCCAGCCCTAGCTTAATGCTAGCTAAGGAGAAACCTGACAATATAGACAGCTGTTCTTTGCAGCAGACAGGCACTGTAGACCTTATTTCAGAAATATGTGGCTCTTAAAAGTAAAGTTGCTATCCCAGTTCTGACCTGAAGAACCCCTGTTGCTCCCAACAAGTTACTCTTCTAAGATGAGACATCAGGGAAAGAAAAGCAAGCCAATGCTCCTTAAACTTCACAAATAAGAGCATTCTCTAATCACTGGGTTCTTGACTATGAGAGGAAACAATGATATCTGTGATCTCTGCACAGCATACATCCCAGCAGAGCAATGTGTTCAGGAAATGTCTGAGTACATCTCCTGAGCGTGAGAGGCTGGTGACAAGTTTAGTTTGTAAATCCTTCAGACGTTCACCATAGCTTTTGTTTTGATGTCTGTGCATCAAAGCTCATTAGCAGGAATGTAAGTAACTTAATGCACGCCTGAAAGTTAAGCAAATGTCTAGTGGCACTTTAACATCCAACTGCAAGAAACTCACTCAGGGTCTCAGTTCCTTGGTAAGAGTGTTCTACCAGATCCTCCAATGTCCAAACAAACCCTGCTGGTACCCTGTATTCACTGATAAATTCCCTAAATCCAGGGGCTAGATGTGTAAGTGTAATATAGTTTCCAAAACTGTTAAGAAACAATCTCTTTTAGTTATAACAGTTTAGCTGGAGCTGAGTCACTTGGTTAACATGCAGCAAAACAGAAAACGTGACCTTGTAGGGGAATTCTATGTTACATGGATTATGTTCTTAATTTGCACTTGGTTCTGAGAGAAATACCTTCCTTATTGCAAGCCACAATGAAATCGTTCAGTGCTGATGCTGGCAAAATTTCTGGTGGTCTTGGGGACCAAAAGCTGACCCAGCTTTTATTAGAAAGCACATCTACTGACAGTATTATCGGCAGCTCTGCTTTTGACTGAGGCCTTGGTCTGTAGTGCTGCTGCCACAGCTTGAAACTACAGCACCACTGGCACTTATCCCACGAAGCTTGCCAGCTTCTGATGGATACTGACCACAGCAAAATGAGACTTCCCAGAAGAAACAGTGACTTGCTCATGTCCCAGAGGAAACAGGGATTAGTTTTTGACATGATGACATAAGTGAAGCATCTAGCTATTTTCAGTGGACACAGGAATGTGTGAGCTTGCTACTATGTGTAAACAAACAAATACATTTATATTTGCACTAAAAGTTTAAAATTGTCCCTCTCACATTGGTGTAAGCACTTCGGCTCACTGTTATGAAAGTATAAAATGGGTGAGCAGTTAAAAAACTTCCTAAAAAACAAAATAAATCAAAACAGACTTGTATTTGAGATATACCTTACAATGGTGTAACTTCTTCTAAGCACAAGATTCATGGTATCTAGAAGCAGAGCAGCTGCAGTGTAATACGTAAGAGCAAATATGAAAATAGAAAGGTAACCTTTCGTATGCTAAAAATCTTATTATGCAGACACATGAGTCACCTACAAGTTTGCAAACTCTCTTGTGAAGACAAAGAATCAACATTTCTAATGAAGTGAATTTACACCACTTAGCAAACATTAAATGTGCAATACATCTGTTGCAGAGGTCAGTGCTATTTACCCGTTGTGATACAGGTGCACCTGTAGACCCAAAGACTTAAACACCCAATCTACATGCAAGAGGATGCATAAATAAGGCAAAAACCCTTATTAGATCATGTCCAGATGGAACAAGAACTCCCATCTCCCAGAGTCACCTAGCCCAAGTGGTCCCTCTCTCTGGGAATATTTCTTAATGCTCTAGAAATGAATAAGCTGATCGATCCCCATCTGTCACAACAGTTCATGGTTGCCAGGGGAACAATCTGAAAAGCAGAGCCTGACTAATGGTATCAGGTAACACAGCCCTTTTCTGCAGCAGAGAAGGCCAAAGCTTGGGCTTTCATTGGGGATGAAGAAAACACCCATGAGAAAGGAAACAAGATTTTTCCCTGCTAGGTTAGGCAAACCAGCTCCACAGAGGTCTCTGCAGCTTTCATTTAACTTGGAACAATGAAATCAGAGTTGACTCCATGTTTGAGCATAAAAGCAAACACAGGTTAA
This sequence comes from Dicrurus megarhynchus, assembly GCA_013399195.1. NCBI lineage: Eukaryota > Metazoa > Chordata > Aves > Passeriformes > Dicruridae > Dicrurus > Dicrurus megarhynchus. The sequence goes on from VXAD01012520.1 coordinate 162,371, forward strand.
AAAAATTATATAAGTTAAGCAATCATGTCAGGTTTCCAGGCGTTCTGTTAATCACTTCCTTGTCATAAGCACGTGGTGCACATACCACACACAGCATCCACCTATTACAGTAAAGCCAGAGTACTCTATTGAAGTTACGATTCCTCTCTTCCTCAGATTTCACGTTGTGATGGTTGCTATGATTAGACCTACCCGACAGCAAATACAACTTTTGTACTTCATGGGAGGGAAAAGAAAGCTACTCTTTTAGATAATGGATCCATTAGACCCATGAGTAATCAGAGTATTTTTGCTCCTTCAAGGAGCCCCCATTGGTTTGATCAAATCTGATGGAAACATGCATGTTTCTTCACACCTCTGGTGTCCCAAGGATTTTGTACACAGGTCAGTGTGAAGTTCACTCACTAATAGCATACCAAAAGCAGCATTTTACTTTGGTTCTCCTGAGCAAACAATGGGCTTATGCCAAGTAAGGTTCTCACTCACACCTAAGGACCAAAGCTAAAGGTGATCCTTTCTAAAGAAGAACAAAGGTCTACCCAGATACTTCCACACATCATCTCATTTTCAAACCTCTGGCATTCCTTTCCTTCCTGACTGAAAGTATCTTTATTTTTTCAACAATGCAGCTTCGGATGTTTCACTCCCTGTCTCCTTTCCCCTATTCTGTTTCAAATACGTTTACTTTTACCCTGAATTGACAGGACCAGTTTCTAATTTAACTTTCCACTAATGTGAAAGGGGCTAAAGATTTTTTAAATAATAATTATTATTATTATTATCATTATCATTATTGATAATAATAATAACAATAATAATTTGCATTACCTGTGCTACCATTTCCAGCTGCCCCACCTCCGCTCCCCCTGTCCTCTTAATGCCTCCCACGTTTTCACACAGGTACAACCAGACTATTAACAATAGCTCTTTCCCAAATCCCTGCCATTATTTAGAGCTGACCACACCACTGCTACTGCCAGCTGCCCAGAACTTTGGGGCTAGTCTGTCTGCTTGTAAAAAGTCCCAGACCTGTGAGGTTGTGGCAACTGGAAGGTATTGCTATATTTCAAGACTCACTAATAATTTTAAGAATCAGTCCACAGCAGAGCCAACATAAATAGTGGCTAGATATGCCAAGCACTGATCATAAATACAAATATAAATTCAGTAGGTCTTTTAAATTTACTGAAATTTTTGTAATTTGGGTGCAGATTTTTTTTCCTCCCATCAAATGATGTAGAATAAAGTATCTATATCAAGACACTTGCCAGTCACTTGTGTTGCTTGCTGAAAAAAGCCCCAGTCTTTGCAAGTTTTCTTATTGTCTTCACTTGAGCTCATAGCCCATCCCACTTAACAGCAATTGTGCCCGCATTTCATACAGTCATCAATCAGCAGGAGTCAGCAGGAGCATTTCGTCCACCTGTGCCCTGCAAACTCCCTGTTTGATGAGATGGCATAGATAATTAGAACCACTTATAGTTCAGGAGAAAACATGCTAATTAAAATAAATGTAAATTCTGCACTGGCAAAGACGTGGGAATCAGTCCAGGAAAGATGTCGCTCTTGTCATCCCTCATTAGGAGATTGCCCCTTCAAAGGACCGAGTTTCTGGAATCCCCGCTAATCTGGAATCCCCGCTAATGCTGTTGCGTAAATGGTTGATGGCAGGGTCACACCCTGGGTACTGCACAAGCACCACCCGTCACCTGCTCCCTGTGGCACATCAGTTTGGAATAATAACTCTCACCTAATCAAAAGGTGTAGGTCCACACGTCAAGCCTTGTAAGTGCAACCTTGAGCACCTACACTGGCACTCAGCCAAATGAATTCACCCAGAGCTGTCTAAAGTTATACAACTGTTTATATACTTAATGAAAACATTTTATCTTCTTTTATGGGACATTATCTGCCTGTCTGTGACAACATATGTGCTTCACTCCCAGCCCATTTCTAAGTCATCTGGAGTGAAGAGTTTAAGTGGAAAGCCCTACTTTCATTTACAATCTGAGCAACTGCTTCTAGAAATTGAAGTTCAGAGAAAATAAGGTATTTTCTAGATTTGTCTTACTTTAACAGGCTTCTCCGGCAAGAACTCATAACACAGGTGACTGAGATTCTAGATCAATTTTGTAAACAGATCCCCAAAATCATGTCAGTGACCCTTCTCCACAGTTAGGACAAGCAATTCACAGGTCTACTGTTTCCTAATGCCACTGTCAATACAGGTGGCGATGGGTAAATTCCTTTTTTTTTTTCACCCTAGATTAGTCTAGTCGATCCCAGGCTCCTGAGGAGAGCTCTCGGAGTGGTGTGGCAGCCATCCATGTTTTTAAGCCATGCACACCCTCATTGGATGGGAGCAGGCTGGGTGTCCTCCCCGGGTCACTGGCACCCCAAGGGCCTGCCTGGAGAGCCGAGCAGACCAGAGCCAGGCCAGCCCTCGATGAGGTGGCTGGGCCTGGGCCCCTGGGCATAGAGGTGCCAGCGTGCTGACCCACACCCTGCCCAGGGAGGTGTCGGGCAGCCCCTCACTGCCGCCCCACGCAGTGTGGCCTCGCCTTTGTGTGAGCTCCGCCGTGTTTACTCTCCCACTTCCTTGTTCCACTCCAGCGCGAGGGCCATAAACCGCCCGGCTGGCACGGCCGAGCCCTTGGTGGCAGGGGCAGGAGGAAGAGGAGGGAGGGGGATGGCGGTCATCCCCTGGCTCTGTGCTGGGAGGGCACCCCAGGTGCCGCCGTGGTGGTTGGGAGCGCAGCCTTTCCCCTAGGGCTGGTGCCACCGTCCACGGTGGGTCTCTCATGCCCGCTGGCCACCCTCATGCCGTGGTCCAGGGGCACACCAGGAGGGAACAGGACCTATTTCCCTTTCTTCTCAGACTTCAGGGGCAACAATGTGACGGCCCTGCGCATCGGCGAGTCATCTGCCCTGGTCTCCATCTTCTTGCTGTCCTTGGCGGGAAACATCTGGGGCATCTGCCTGCTGGTGAGGCGGCACCGCCGGCTCTGCGCCGCCAACTGCCTCGTCCTCAACCTCTTCTGCGCCGACCTGCTCTTCATCACCGCCATGCCCTTCATCGCCGTCGTGCGCTGGACCGAGTCCTGGGTGCTGGGCGACGTCGTCTGCCACCTGCTCTTCTATGTGGTGAGCCTTAGCGGCACCGTCGTCATCCTCTCCCTGTCGGCCGTCAGCTTGGAGCGCTTTGTCAGCATCGCCCGGCTGCGCCACGCCGCCTTCCGCCGCCGCAAGGTGCTGGCCGCCGCCTTGCTCCTCATCTGGGGCTTCGCCGCCCTCGCCACCCTCCCGCTCTGCTGCTTCTTCACCGTGGTGCGGCTGCCCGCCNGGCGGGCAGCGCTCTGCGTGCCGGGCAGGTGCGCGGCTGTGCCCGGAGGAGCGGCCGGAGCTCCCCCCGGCGGCCCCCGACCCGCTCTCCCGGCGGACCGTCCCGATAGCTGGGAAGCGCGCATGGGCTGGGATTCTCTTTGCGTTCCTCAGTGCGGCTCAGAGATCCCCTTTTCAGCTCACTTCCCCTTACCGAGGGATCAGCATCCTGGGAGAGTTGCCCTTCCTCCGCAGCCCTCTCTATACAAAATGGCCATGCATAGATTTTTCTGCCTAATATTTTGAAATGCATACAAAAGTGCACCCAACGTGACACTTGAATAAATGGTTAAATTTAAGGTCTGTAAGTTTCAATTTTAAAGTTGCCATTTGCATTTGATATGAAATTAATGGGAGTATTCCAGTTGTGGACACATCTATTTGTAATTGTATGGACTTTTAAAACCATCAAGTAATATATTACTTGACTGCTTTGTCTAAGTAGAAAGCTTTCACAGTCTTGGTTTAGTCTTGGTTTAGCCATTTTCTTCCATAAGCATAGAGGGAGATAAGGATAATGCTGTACTGAAAATAATGGTACAGTATTACTTTCCTTCTTCATTTTTTGTAAATAGGACATTCAAATTTGCACCCTGGATTGGCCCAGCACTGCAGGAGAAACAGCCTGGGATATGACCTTTGCCATTGTTTTCTTTCTAATACCAGGATTAATCATTGTCATCAGTTACTCCAAAATCTTGCAGGTATGTTTTTCCTTTAAATTTTGTTGTAAAACAAAGGGAAGTAAACAGTAGCTCACTGGGCATCACCATATTGTCACTGAATACAAATGCATGTAAAGGGAGCAAGCACCATTTGCTCAACAAATGGTAAGTATGTGATATAAAAAAGCGTTTCAACCTGCACATAACGGCCTATACATTTCAATTAAGAACCTGCTTCAACAGCACATTACTCAAGGCCCAACACACTGTCTTCCTATAAATATAGTATTAAATACACTTCTCCATTTATGTGCTGTTCATATTTAAAGACTGTCAATCTCCTAAATGCTGAAAGAGTCTAGCACTTCAAATAACTAAAAACTAGATTTTTCTTTCCTTGAGCCTAAACTCCAGACATAAGGGATTTGTAAGAAAGCAGAAAAAGGCAGGACTAGAAAAAAACCCATCCACTTTTTGATCTACTGGCTTTCTGCATGTGTCTTTAGTATACAGATCTCATTAGATTATACTTAATCCTCCACAATTTCAAATGTTGCAAACAAAACCTGTAAATTAAACTCTCTGCTTCCACTTTCTTTTTAAGTGGATGTTGTTTAACATATATGCTGAAATATAAGCCAAGACAACCAGCACCACAGAGTTTTAATCTATATTCTAGCAAGCATTATATTAGCATCTAAATTCCTTTCAAACTATCCAAAAGCACAGTGAGAAAGATCTACAAATCTTCAAACCAGGCACTCCAAACTAGGCACTGCAAAGACTAGTTTTTAGGAACCACCCAGAAGATCCTTGATTCCTTTATTGGGCAATTAAACTTCTCATAATATGTATAAGAAAATTACAGGTTTTGGAAAGGAACCTCAAAATATGTGGATTATTGAGCAAGGAGTTAACTGATGAAATGCTGAGCACCAAGGGGCTGTGGATGCAAGCACCAGAGCTGCATGTAAGTGTTTCAGTGAACCTAGGACCTAGAATCTGGTCTCCACACATCCTTGCCTGTTGGTCAAGCTTAAACTTGTAGTAAAAGTCATTAGCCTGTAGTTTCTGTACTGTCTATTAGCTCACTATAATCTTGAGATAAATGCATGAGGTGAACCTCTTCCAGTGAAGCAAAGCACCTGCAACCTCATATTGCTGTAGGCAAGGAGCGTAGAGTAACGCAACGGAGAACGCGAGCCCTTTGAAAGAACTGCAGAATACTGCAGGCTAGGGAACGCCACAGTTCTTGGGCAGAGGCCAGGACAGGAATGGTGTTTGTTGTGTCCTTGCAGACTCCAGATTACTGGTAAATTTAGAAAACAAAATGGCACATAGGGAGCTAGAAACCAAAACCAGTGTTTGGAATCCTGGATTGATTACAAGACAACCCTGTGCTGCCCTGCTCCTGTTCATTTCCTGCTTGCTAACAGAGATGCTAAAATACATTACCTTTTCCCCTGAAATGAAGAAGGCTTGCGGCCCACAGCAGGACATAATTGAATCTTCTCTCTCTCCAGGAAGCAACCAGAATTAAGCTAGAGAATGTCTCAGTCCCTGAGCCATTCCCAAGAGAAAACTCACTCTCACTTTTGAGAATGCTCTATTATGCCAGTGCACACATAGCATGATTCTCAGTATTGCTGGAAGCAGTGCCAAGCATTCATGTATTCACGTTACATTGATGATGATGACAACGGACTACAGATATAAGACTTGACATTTTTTAACAAATATACCACTACTACAACTGTGTACTTCACAATTTACTCTGAGTATTATTTTTACATAACAGTTCCCAGAACCCTGGCAAAAAGTGATAGATTAGAAGCCATGATTTGTAATTTATTTGGTTTTGCATTGTTCTGCCTCTCAGGCAAGACTTTGTCAGAGGCTAGAACTAGTGAAGATGTCTGTATTCTCAAAGTTACATGCTTATTTATACCTGACTTCTAACTTCCTGTTTGTTTAAGTGTGGTCCAGATGCTGAGGATAGGTGTCTATACTGGGCAGACCAAAAAGGGATCCACAACATACCACTGCCACCCCATTTCTCTTGAATACTTTATTAAGATGCAGTTGCATCTTACTTACCACAGTCCTGGTGGTTCTTGCATTCTTAGTTCTAGGCTGTGCAGCTCCTGCAGGAAAGACAGAAGGTGTTTATATGGGACAGATTAAAATGTATCTGATGAGGACATTCTGTAGCAGTTTTGAATAGCGGAGACTGAGAAGTGTACACAACCCATTTTTCCTACTTTTATATTAGAAGTGGATATTAGTCCTTTGCGTTTTGTGAAATCTTCATTCGTACTAAGACAGGGTAGGTGCTCTCTGAGAACAACTCTCAGTTCGGACTGTTTGGAGGAGTTAGCCTAGTTTCTGGATTCCAGATGGATACAGCAGAAGATCATCAAGCTGGAATAGTTTTACATGCTCAGGGCATCAGAATTCTCTGCTCCTTTTAAATCAGGGAAGCAGCTAGTGATACTGTCTCCTTCTCAGCCTCAGCTGAGCTGCTAAGAAACCCATTTTTGGTTCACAGGTTTTGATTTATACACCTACATTCTATTGAAATATTTAGAAGATGTCTAGATTCTTGATGAGTATTTATGTCAGTGACAAATTCAGAAAACTGCAAACAGAATGACAAATTACTTTCTCTTTCTCTCTCCAAACACTTTCATCCTTGCCTGTACCAGGAAGTTATGAAGTGTTGCTAGTGTTAGTGTTATCCTTCCTGTAGTTTCTGCTAAAGGGAAAAGTGGCAGGAAGAGTCTTACACCTTTTCACTTTCCTTAATAGACAGCTAATTGATCAAGGCTTTTGAAAACACCCCCTTCTTTATGCATACAGGGGATAAAGTGGAATCTCAGTTATTTAGCATAAATCTTTGTTTGCTAGATATTTCAGGGTTTTTTTATTTGCATCAGATGTATGAATGTAACGAACTTAATTGTGCCATGCCAACTTCAGTGAAGACAGGGATATAGAGCAGAGGATTTAGAGTTTTTTGGAAGTCACTGGGTTCAATATTCTACCTAATGACAGATGATGTACACCCATTAATACTAGGTTCCCAAGCTACCCATAGTCTGGTTTATTATATCAGTACTTTTACAAGACACAGATTTTTATAATGACAAGAGAATCTGTAAGATTTTGTGTTAGTTCATAGAAAGCAATTGTGATTACTGTCTGAAAAGCTAAGTGTGACACAAAACAATGCACAATCTCATTCACATTTAAAATAATTTAGTCACTGTAATAAATTCGTGCTCCTTCTAATACCTACCTTACGATATTAGCATGGCCATAAGAGAATTGGATCGCATTTGTCCTTGTGCATCAACAGGATTGTTAACTATGTTCCAGTTTGCATTTGTGAAAAAAATCAATGGGTTTTTTTAGATAGAACAAATGAGGTCATAATTTGAATTTAATGGGATTTCATGAGTAATTAAGACTGTTTTATGCTGAAAAGTGTTTGTGACTGGTAGAGAGCTATGAAAAGAACAACCACTTTGCCTAATGTTGAGATGAGTTCACAGGTGAGAGGAAAAAGAATTGCTAGTGAAGTGAGAACATTTGAAATGGAACCATTGACAAAAAGTACAAATGGAATTCTGCAATGCCTTTTTTGTCGTCACTTTTCAAAAGAAAACATCATGTGCCAAGATTTAATTTTTCACTTGTAAAAACGTGTTTCAGTGAAATTTGCTTTCTTCTCTTTTACTGCAGATTACAAAAGCATCAAGAAGAAGTTTAAATGCTGGTTTAGCCTACTCAGAACATCATCAGATTCGTGTTTCCCAGCAAGACTACAAACTATTCCGAGCCCTCTTTCTGCTGATGATCTCTTTCTTCATTATGTGGAGCCCAATAATAGTAATTATTTTTTTAATTTTAGTTCAGAACTACGGAAAAGATTTAAATATTTTGCCATCAGTTTTCTTCTGGATAGCCTTATTCACTTTTGCCAACTCTGCTGTCAATCCAATTCTGTATAATGTTGCCCATTTCAGACGTAAATGTCAGGAAATTCTTCTTTGTTGTACAGGGAACCCTGAAAGGCATGGAGCAGGTACAGAAACCACTGCAAGAAGAAGTAACCGTGAACAGCCACATTTGTCTTTCATTACCAGATAATTGTTTAAAGTCTGAGCTGTGCCACACTTTGGATTTTGTCTACTCTATCCCAGGTCACATAGGTCATTATGTTACAGTATTATGTGCCACAGGACGAGGAAAAAAAACTAAATATGTATTTTTAATTCCTGCAGGTAAAATTCTCTTGGCTTCATTGCTTTGCCTCAGTAAGATTTGGACAATTTAATCCAATGGGTTGAATTCTCCTCTTACACTGAAATAAATAGAAATATGGCAGTGAACTTGGTGAATGTAAAATAGTTGAATTAAATACTTTAAACTTTCTAGCAAAAATGTTCATCCTCAGAAAGTATCTGCTTTTTTTAAATCCAATTTTTACAGGGAACTTGATTAAACACTTCAGTAACTGACTGCGTGAACATAGGTTTGAGCAGACTAACTGAAACAAGGTGATGAACATGTGTTATCACCAAGTAAATGACCAGTTTGGTTCCATCTCAAATTAAAAATATGGACTTAATGCATGTCAATTTACAAGTAAAGAATAAATAAATAAATGGTTAATTGTCATGTGTAAAATAGTTCTTTTAAAAATATGTATATTTTTTATATCTTCGCTAGTCATATAATAAAGTTAATTAGTGATATATAGGGTCATTGAAATTCCTTTCTCTTTTCTAAATGATTTCCAGTATTTTCTAGAGAAAATAAAATGTCCTATTTGAAAAGAAAATACATATATTTTGGGCTTTATGATAAATACTCTTTTAGTCAGAAATTGAAACTACTAAAAAAGCAAGATTAAATTCTTAATTATCATCATGTGTCACCAGTTCAAAACAGTGCACTAAGATAACAGGCTACAAATGAAACCAGTGTCTACATAGGTACAGATTTGCATACAATTTTCTTCCCCTGTAATCCAAGTTTATTAAAATGTTTCATTGGCTTATTAACAAGGTGAGCTACACAGCTCAGATAAATATATTGAAAATCTAAATGAAGCCATTTAAAGCATTTTCCAGAGAACACATGATCAATGTGTTAACTTTACATCCGTGGTGCTGTTACATGGTTTCTTTCCATAGGGCTGGATCTCCTTAAGAGCAAAATCCTGAAACACACAAAAACCACAGTTGTGTTTGTCAAACACTCTAGACAAAATTTAAATACACGAACTTTCACCAAATTTAAAATGCATACATATCGCATTTATTTAAAATGCTCTTGAGTCCAGCAGTCTGTTACTTATAGTAGTAATGCCATTACCCTCCTCTGCAGTTTATAATTCCAAGGAATTTTCAACTCGGAACAAAACAGGAATTCATCTAATCTGTTACACCTCTCCAGAGCGTTTTAATACTTTTGCAAACAAGATACTGGGCAGATCAGTGATAAAACAGTATCTTTCAGTGATAAAAGAGTCTATACTTTAACAAGCTTCTAGTTATTTGCCCTGAAATAATTAATTTAAGTATTTCTTTCAACAAAGTAAGAATCTCCTGACCCCCAAAACTCTTAATGGCAATAGTAAATTAGCAGAAGGAATATACCACTCTTTATTTCACGATTTTTCCTTCTAGCAAATGCTAAAAGCAGATGCAGCTTTCAACTCTACTGACATGACACTGTATTGTATTTACAAGTGCTGACTCTTAATATTGACACTGACATTACACAACTTAAAGCTACTTGAGCTGTTACTCTGAGAGAATAATTGTATCTTAGCTTGAGCTGTATTTGAGAAGGAGCTACCATCAGAAATACAGTGTAAGTTAGACAAAAAACTTTCATTTCCTAGGCTTCTCTTTTGCCTTGAACAGCCAGTACTGATATTTTAATTTTTTTTTTTTAAATGAAGATAAGTTTTGTACATCTATTAGTTGAGGGGACACATGAACACACACACACACACACACACACACAAACACACACACACACTGTCTCTCTTAATTAGCTTCAAGACATAGGCACAGTATGCACAATTAGCAACAGATACCAGCCTATTCTTGCAGCATTTACTAATACTAGTCAGAATTTTACCACAGTAACAATGGGATGCAGGTCAGTGCAGACAATTGAAGTTGGTTTGTTTTGGTAATAATTCTGTAGCTCTTAATAGCAGAGTTAAAACTAAAGTAGTAAGGTTTCCAACCCACATATAAGGAAATAAGCAAATTTTTTGAGAGTTTCTGTTATGAAGCTTCTAAGAAATTTTTTTTTTTCAGTTTAGCTCACAATCATTCCCTCAGTCCCAAATGTGCTTGCTTTGCAGAAACTTTGGCTTAATGATACTGGAGAATTCAGAATCAACTAATAATAGGGTCCTGATCACATAAAGGGGAAAATGCAAATTGCTGGCTTTAAGTTTAATTTATAGGTTGGTGCTGGGCTCATAAACTCCGAAATAATCCTTAATAAAAAAGTACCTGGGCTCCTATTTGTCATTTGCAAACTATGGAACTCACACAGTCATATCAGCCACTGCACTCAACACCTAACATCTGAGTCTAAATTAGGATAGCAAACAAAGAACAGTGCAACTTGGTACACTAGATATTCGATATTTATAACAAACTAGAGGCAGCATGATCAACTTTTAAGTTATCTTAGATTTAGTAAAATATCCCTAAACATCTCATTATTTGGCTTTCTGATTTTCAGAAATTTTATTATTGCTGGATTTAATTTGAAAAGCAGTGAATGCAGGATTCAAAACAGAAAAGTATCATCAATTTATATAATGACATTGTTTCTTTTCTATCCTACCATTTATGCAATCATACAAATCATTCACAGAAGTCGCTTCCATTTGCATTTATGATGTCTCTTATTCTTGACTGTTGTAAATCTCAACTGACTTATGTTGTCTCCAAATTCTCATTCAAGACAAAAATTTTTTTTACGTTGTTGTCAGGAACTTTTTCCAGGTGGCTGATCAGCACTGTAAACACCACCTACTTTAGCAGATCTTCAAGGCACCCTGTTATCAGCATACTACTTTACAACATGGCCATATATTACTCTCTGTTTATGGATCAGATGAACAGATAATAGAGCCACAACAGCTGACTTTGCTCCTCTGTTCTGACTTCCTTTGTAAGACACAAAAGTTCCTTCAGTCAATCCCAGTTTGTTCCAGCATGTCACTGAGAAAAGCCTTTAATCTTGATTTACAGATTTCAGTGATGAAGAACACACAACAGATCTTGGTAAACTGTTCCAAAGGTTAATGACCTTTGGAGTTAAACAAATGGCTGTTTATTTCTACTCTGAATGTGTCCAGTTTAAAGTTCCATCCATTAAAATTTATTATTTCTGTGTTTGCAAGTCCTTTTCTATCCAATTCCTATTGCTTGTGTGGACAAGCACAGACTTTGCTCAGGTCAGCCTTTAACCTCTTTCTAATGAGAAAAGATCAAGATCTTTGAAGCACGCACTAGAAGGTACATTTTACAAACTTTCAATCATTTTCTCTGCTCTTCTTTGAAACTTCTAATTCATCCTCAGTACTTTTTCCATTTGTGGTTGTCACCATAGGAATTAGACCTATGCCAAGCACAACAATCTTATGTGAGTCTTGGTTTATGCATCCAAGAATTGTATTAACTTTTTCGCCCACATCACTACATTGGGAGTTCCCATTCAGCTGATTGACCAGTCAAGTCTTTCATAGATAGCGTGTCTTCCAGGATGTGAGGGGTGGGGAGGGAGTAGGGACAGGTACTACTATTTTATTTGTTCTAAATATTCTGATTTTTCTCCTTCACTCTTTACTATTCCCCATTCTGGGTGTTATTTTTATCAGTAAGCACATTATGTTTTCTTCTAGATTATTACCATTTGGCCCTTCATAATATACTTGAGCGTAAGTGAGCTAATCTGTATCCTTCCCTGTGTTGTAAGCTCAACCTGACGCAAGATAGGGTCATGCTTCCAGAATGAGGGCTATGACCCTCTTCCACAGCCCTTTGTGAAATGGCTGGCATGAGGACTTGTGACAAAGGGTCTTCTATAAGGTATCCTTTCCAAGACTTCTATTTTCCTTAAAAGCCTTTTTGAAGCATTTCTCAAATAAGTTTTTGAACAAAGGCAAAGAGATCCGATTAAAGCTGCCCAATTACTTTTTACTGTAAGTATGAAGTGTATCCTTGCCATGTTTACTCACGCTACATTGATTTGTTTTACAACTTCCTCTAATTACTGTTTCAGCTGATCTGATATGCTGCATGGAAAGCTATGCACCTCAGCTCTCCTTCAGATAAAGGAAGTAAAAGTTGGAAGTAACTTACTACAAGCTCCAGTTTTCAAAAGACAATGTTACAGCCACTAAGTAAAAGAATTTATGCATTTGATTTTTAATGAGCAAGAGAATCCCAGTGCTTTAGTCATTAAACCCCGAAATAAAATTCTTCATAAAAAAAAAGTTCTCACCATTATGAGTGATAATTCTGTATTTTCTGTCCAAACAGAGGTCCATCTGCCTTTGTCTGACGATTTTCTGTGCACTTGGAGGCAGTCCCATGGGGTCCCGGGAGAACAAAATGGAATAGCTATCAGCACAAGTGCCATCTGCATTTAGTTGGCGGCAGGAGTAATGAAGAGCATATGTATCATAATCTGTGTCCACTACCCAGTGATCATCATCTGGAAGAAACCATAGCAAAGAAGGAAAAGTGTTAGAGACACAAGTGAAATCTAGCAAGTCAGAAAGGATTGCTGCCATAACTCTGTAAAGAAAATACTAAGATGAAGATTGGTACAAATTATAACAGATTAGCTTTTCATTTATTCCTGTGTCCAGTATTTAATTCCATGTTTATTTTCAAAAAGAAAATAAAGAAGGACTTGCTAGGCCTGCTCCAGATGACTCAAACACATAAATATTTTCCTACCAGGGATGTTACTTAGACTGCATTTTTAAGGAAAAAGATTATCATGCAGTTTGCATGTGTGTTAGAAGTGTATTTGCTACAAGTTCTGCCATAAACCCTCTTCTTAAAACACAGTTACAACTTCAGAGAATTCTTAACTATTTATCTATGTAGCCTGATAAAAACCTGGTCACCCAAACACCCTGTTCTAAAAGAAGTGGGCCCGTTTCAGTGTTTGCTGTAAAAGCTGACATATCTGCACCTTCCTCTCCTGGAGGAAAAGATTCTCCCTTGCAGTACGTCTGCACTGGTGAAGGCAACTCTCTCTTGTCTTCCCCTTCTCTCCTGTGGGGGGGACACCAGACTTTTTGGAAGGGTAGAGTTTGGGATCAGCCAGCAATCTGAAGTACACGTGACTCAGCAGCATGTTGTGAGGAGACCTGGCAACTATTTAAGACAAACTGGCATCCAAAACATGCTTTTAACTGTGTCTTTAAAAATAATGGAGCTCCTGTCAATTCCAAATTCTATCTGCTTCTCTTGGAAACAATCCAAGGAAATGTCTTGAGCTACAAAATATCCGAATTTCTGCTTGGCTCAAGGAATTAATTTTGCATAGGGTGTGGCAGATGACATAAAAATATGAATATATCTATATATACATATGAACATATTTGTCTCTTAAAACAGATAAAACATTTACAGACACAAGACCAAACAAAATAACATTTTCTAAATCCTTTTCCCTGCTTGGCCAGCTCTGACATCAGGATTCAGAGAGAACAGAAGCATCTGGTAACTGAGTTCTGAACTAAAACAAGTCTTAAAATATTTCATCTGCCTTTCTTTCCAAACAGTGGCCTTCAATTATATTGTTAGGTAACAAACAAAATAAATACAAAGATATACAAAGGCCAGGTCTTCACTTGTTTAAAGAAAGCCAACCAGCTGTCCCATATAAAAAGTAGTGATTACCTTGTTCACATTAAGGCTTGCAGTATGATAGTTATTATGTCTTTTAAGAGTGTTTAAGAAATTCAACAGTACTTTTTCCTTCCCCAGCATGGACATACAACATAACTAGTCTTCTAAGTAGTTCTGCATCTTCTGTAGTTAAGTACTCACTTCCTTTCTGCAGAAAAGAGGCGACACCCCAGTACTTCATCTTGAACTTGGCAGGATCCTCTGTGTCAGTGAAAGAGCCAATCATGTCAGCACAGACATCCCAGTTACTGTAGCCAGAGACAAAGAAAATATCACATTCCAATCTAACAGCACAGGTTCAGTGTGACTGTGTGACTAGCACAGGGACAGCAGGTAGGACTGGAGCAGTAGCTTAGCGAAGTGGAACAAGAGGAGAATGGCAAACAGCTTACTTGAAGAGTCTGACTCTGCCCTTTGCAGTGGCAGCCATTTTTCCATTCTCATCTATGGTGAACTGGGCTACCACATTGTCCTGCAGAAATAGCCCCTCAGGATCTTTTTTTGCCATGGCATACCAGGTGCCACTGTACTGCAAGGAAATAAGAAAGGCTGCAGTTAGATCTAGAACAATGGGAACATTATAATCAGACAGTACAGAACAGGGGAGGTGCCAGAGGGAAGAGCATGCAGATCTTTGACACCATGCCTCAAAGGTGTATCTAAGAAACAAATCTAGCTGTTTCAAGAGCATAAAGCCACCAATACATCCTAGTGCAGTCATAATTTGTGGAAATACTGACTTTTTTGTTGTAATCTTATCTGTATCTGCAGCTGTTCAGTATAAGGAATACAAAATTTAGTGGAAAGAGGATAACAACCGGCAGATCTTGACAAAACTATGTATATTTTTTTCCTTGCAATGGTGTCTGAAAACACCAGAGTATTAATTTTTTATGGAAACAACCAAGTCAATACACTCCTTTTGCTTATACCCTACAGTTTGAGACCAGTCTGCTAAAACTCAGTTTCTGCAGTATTCCTTTATCAGATGCATCAGCATTCAGCATCTGTGGAGGTGTGGACATCACACACTTCCTCTGTTTCTCAGTATTACAGTCTGTGACTTCGAAATGTGAACACACTGGTGCTACTGAATGCCAGATTTTGTAGCCTGGAAAGAGGAGTTATGCAAGACATCACAGATCCAGGAGAGAAAATATTTACCCTGGTCTTGTTGAAGTTCTCCTTGACTTTGAAGCTGCTTACTCGGCAGTCCCGCTCCGCAGTGCTGCTGCCCAGCAAGGCCAGTGACAGCAGCAGCAGCCAGGGCAGAGCTCTCTCCGTGTGGGCCATCCTGTCCCTGCAGCAAAGAGAGAATATAATCAGAAACAGGCTCTGTCACACAAGTGGAGGGAGGAAGGCTGCCCTGACAGGTCGCCAGGGCATCATGCAGCTTTCCCTGGTGTGTGTGCAGGCAAGGCACCTGGTTGTCCCCAGCCCACAACAGCAGGGTCCCTTACAGACAGTGCCGATCCCTGGAGCCTCTTGAGACCCCAAATGTTGATGGTGGTGGCAGTGCCCAGGCAGGGAATGCTTTATGTAGTCCTGGGGCTTTCGCAACCTGCTGAGGCACAGAGCCGGCATTGGAGAGGGGAGCAGGGAGGCGGGTTGATGCATGCTGCAGGCTGGGGCCCCTTCGTAACAGCCTCTTGCATAACACCCATGGGCTCAGGTGGTCTTTGACCCTGATCTGCAGCCAAGCAGTCGCTAGAAACAAATGCCTCTCTTTGCTTTTCGTAACCCAAAAGCAGAGCTCACACCTGGGGGAAGGGGTGTGCATGTGTGGGGAGAGCAAATGGAATGAGAGGCATCGCACCTCTGCAGGGGGAGAGTGAACTGCCTCCACCTCCTCTGTGATTTTACACACTGCAGTCCAAAATCCAATATGCTTGACCGAGTTACAAGGTGCAGACTTGTTTCCTCCACCTCCTCTCCAAAGTCCTTTCCTCTTTTATCCTGATAAACAGTGGCAAACATAATACTTGCAAGTTTCTGCTCATGTTTCTGAAAGCCTGGTCATTCCAGAACCTCTTCAGAGCCTCATGACTGGTTCCATCTTGCTTCCAAAAGGCTCTCTTGGGTGCTAAATCATCTCCTGAGCAGCTCCCAGCAACAGGAATTGGGGCCCTGCACATCCTCAGGATGGTGAAAGAGCCCTTTTATGTGGTAGCAGGACTTAAGTGTGGCCTGCAAATACCCAAATGCATGTACACACCACATCTGGCCATTTTGACATTAATTTTAGATCAGATATTCTGTAATTTCTATTCTGGTTTCGGAAAACTGTTTTCAGTTATATAAACCATTATTTTCTCCTGTCCAGGCAAGTTTTGCTGCCTCTCAGTCAATATTTGTTCCCTAATTTCAACATCTTTAGGAAGCATTAGAGAAAATCTGTTAATTATTTTCTAGGCATGTAACCAGAGCAGGATAGGAATGATTGTTACCAAGAGAACTAATTCACCTACTTTTTTCACCTCCCAGTTTTTTTAAAGAATAAAGGCAGAAGCCTGTTATTTGAAAGGCCTGTGTTCATTACTTTAAAAATCAAGTAAAAATATAATTTAAACATGGAGATACCAATGCAATATAAAAAAATACTTCAATAGTAGCCAATGTACACCTTTGACCAATTTATTCAGCATGGCCTTTCCCAGAAGTTTACTTATCATTCTTTTCATACATTCATAAAAATATTAGACTTTTTACTATTGCTGTCCTTTACAATCTCTTCTCATATACAATGCAAACAGTCTGATTGATTTATCTTCCTTTTCTGCTTTATGTTGGAGGCTTTTTGCACAGTGAGTATGTTTTGGTCACTTTCTCAAACATCTATTGCTCAGGGCTGTTCCATGTCTGCCTTTGATTTCCTGGATAATATCAGACACTAAGAATTCCTCTATGTTTAATATTAAGCTTCTATTTGGAGTAAAGAACATATTTAGCACAGGGAACCAGAAGGGTGTATGCATATTAATTGTCCTGAAACTTTCAGTGGTAGCTTTCCAATAAGTCAAGATTACCATTTTTAAACTGATATTTTCAAATTTGCTAATTTCTACAGATATTGAAACGTAACCTATCCTCTTCTGGTGACTTTTAGAAAATTGCTTCAGTCTGTGACAATGTTGATACCAGTGATACATATATATTTTTATAAAACCTTTACAAAACACTCACTGGTCTTAATAAATTAATTCATCATACGAACAAAACCAAAATCAACATGGATTTTCTTTGGTCAGTGTCTCACACGGCTGATAGCAATAAGATGGATTATAGCTTAATTAATAAGCTTTGAATCTATTACTTTATTTAATACCAAAGAAAATTATTTCTTTATTCTCTGCCAGTTTGTGAACTATTATAATTTCTCCTAAGTTTGTCCTGTTCAAAAATCTGTATACTGCTTTATACCACCAGAGAGGTTCTTGCAGGATCAAATCTACTCCTATAAAGTTTTGTCAATAGCATAATTATCTGTGACCTTTACAAAGCAGTCTACAGTCACTCATCCAGATAAGTCAAAACCTGCTGAGGTTTGACCACCTCTGAAAATATAGGTCAGTGTCCCTGTTATACATACTGCTGTTGTCAGAAGATTTACAGACAGGAAAGGAAACCAGGTGTCAATGGAAGAAAAATTTACTTCTGTTAATAAGTTTTAATAAGATCAGTTCTAAATGTGTGCAAGAGATATTATGGTCTCTTAAATTAATCTGATGTTATCAACAAATTAAATCAGAAACATGTAACTTTGTATAAGCCGTGGCACAGCACTTCTTTAATTGTGTACCTCCACTGATCTCTGCAATATTTGGCAACTCATATCTGGTGGAGGTGCCTGACAGTAATTATAACTTCCAACTCATTCAGGTCCTCAAGTCTGGGATCTCTACAAACTCTAGACAATGCCCAAGAAAACTCTTCTTTTGACCTGTTGTCATTGGGAATTTGTGGCAGTGCAGCTACAGTGAAATCACACCAGTATTTCCCAGTCAGGTTTCGACAACTGCAGAAGAGAGGCTGGGCAAGTCAGTATAACATGGAGGTTACACAGGGAGTTTGGCTCTCTGCCTCCTCTCTGCCTCCTCTGCTTTAGCTATATCTCCAATAGTGCCTACCTGAGACACAGTTTACATTGATTAAGTCCTTTCAGAGTTACAGCTGAAGCACTTCCTTGTTTCAATGGGACAAGGTTTTTAGGCAAAAAGGCTTCTCTTTTGCTGGTTACATCTAGATCAGGGTGTACTGGAGGAGGAATGGAAGGTTTCTAGCAGACGAGCATTGCTACGGCAATTCAAGGGTGAATTCTTCCTCAGTCCTAAGAGATACAGCAGTGCCAGCAGAACTGTGTAAACTCATAAACAGTGTAAACTTTGCCTCAGTCAAATGCCATTTGGATTGATTGGGCTCTGGGTTTGCTTGAGAAATGATGTCAGTGAGTGATCCTCATCCAGACCTAGATATCCACCTTGCAGATTTATACTTCTCCTGCAAACTGAAAGGAACTTGGGCCAAGATTTCAACTGAATCTGAGAGAAATACATATAGATCAAGTCAAGTATCCAAGGATTTCTAGGTTCTGGGAAAGCTCAGACAATTATATTTAAGAGAATTATTAAAATATTGATAACATATATGACTTCTGATGCCTGAGGCTGGCAGCAGATTATGAATAGTACAGAAATTTTTTTAAAAATCACAATGTATTTTTTGGAACTATATTTAATGAAAGGGAAAGAAGGTCTTCTGCCTTTGAATTTTGCAAAGAGGACAAAAAAAGGGCTAACTTCTGGCAGTGATTCTGTGACTGGATTAATTTCTACATTAATAGCATGTAAAATTCTGCAATATTTTCAATTAGGTATAGCAAGGGAAAAAACACAGAAGGAAATGGCTGGAAAAAACCATTCATTGTAGGAATTATTTTATCTTTATTTATAACTTTAAAAAAAAGGAAGACACAAGAGTCAAATTACTGTTAAAAACATTTTTAACACTGCAACTTTCAAGCTTTACATATTAAAAGAACCAAAATTTTACTTTTGTTCACAAGAATATGTATAGCTCTTAGGGGAAAGTTGACTCAAAAACTGCTAGTAGGAAATGGACCATCCGTTTCCAGCCAGACTACACATAGATTGAAAGACGTTTTGTTGTGTTCTCTTGATTGTTTATTTATAGAATGCCATTCACAAACATGGGTATCCATTGAACTCTCAGAGGCAGATTTGCAGGCGAATGAATGACCACTGTGTGCACAGAGCAGTGGATGCAAGTGTAGCCACTGTCCTGTGAAACCAGACCCATATCAACAATAAATGGCACGAGCTGAGCCAAGGAGCTCCGTGTACTTTGTAAGGGACAATTGTGTACACTGTCGCCATCACAACTGCTCCTCGTGGTGGCAGTCTGAGTACAGAGGTCAAGGACAGAATGGAATAGAAAAGATTGCCCTTTGCTCCATGCCAGCCTGTGTACTACCTGTTTTTGTAATTTAATGATGCGACATTTTGTTTAGGGAGCAAATTTACAGTGAACTCTTTACAAACGGTATTTACTAACAACACTAGTTTAAAATGGTACCTCTATTTTCTTTAGCAAGTCTTTCTGAGGATCGTGATTCTGAATTGAAATTTTTCTGGGCATATTACTAAAATGGAAACAATTTGAAACGAAGATCTAAAGTTCTCCAACAGGCTGGCCAGCCAGGTGAGAACTCTAAATTTTAACTGATGGAAGACACAGACATAATGCAGTGAGTCCAGCAAAGAACAGCAAAGATCACAGAGCATTAAGAGAATATGACAAAAACAGAGGTGGAGAGAGCTGGGACCGTTCAGCCTGAAAAGGAGGTTTGGGGGGATCTTACCACGGTTATACATATCTGGCAGCAGGGCATGAAGAAGACAGACCCTTCTAAGCAGTGCTGAATAACATTCTCAGTAATAAAAACTTGTCAGGTAACCTAAGATCACCAGGGAGTAAACGTGAGAATGGCTGAGATTAAAAGGCTGCTGCTTTTTACCTTAGTCCGTATACTAAAATTCATGCCAAGCTATGAAGAAATCCATGCTTTTGGTCGGAGCTGCAGTGCATCTGGCAACCCAGGTTAACCCCTTCACACTAGACTGGCCATTTACTTCAGGAAATCTCCCCTAGAGTCTATAATCTCTGTTGATTGCTCATTTCATGATCCCCCAGAGCTAATAATTGGTAGTTTTAAGAGAACATAAACATTTACAACCAAATGGAAAAAGCAGTTAACTTACTATCTTCAGTGTTTATGTTTTTAAGATTATTTATGTAAGAAAAGGAATACAGAATTATTGTAAAAGAAATTTGAAGTTAAGGATATTTATAAGGGTTCCCAGAAGATACCAAGTCAGTGACACCAAAACATTTCAGTGCCAAAACCTGGCTATGTTAGGGTCACACAGTACCTGTTGTAAAAACCTACAGAATCCATTCTCATAACCTATCCATTTAGGGAAAAAAGAATCTGAATATTAATTTCTTGGATTATACATATGAATCTCCAATGTCCAGACAGTGACCACAATATTATCCACATCAAAGGCCATGCAATTGAAATAAGCACATTTGATCTGTGTTTTTTCAGAAAATCTTAATTGAACAAACCACATTGACTGCTATCAGGATGGGCAGAGACATTGAGATACAAACATTGAGCTGAACTGGGAAACCTTATAAATGCCTTTGACATTTACGTGATGCTTGAATCTATTTAAATAACCACGTCTGTCAGTTATCCTTCTTAGGAGTTTCCGTGTATCACAAGGGCTCAGGAACGGTCTACTACTAAGAACTACTCCATAAATAGTTTGATTTCTGTAGGTACTACGAACGTCAAAGGCAAATGGCATCATATGTATTAGACTCACAAAGCACAGATATTTCTGAGTGTCTCTGAAATTAAATTAAGTTTAAATACAAATGTGAATTAGGTTTAATAAAGATAAAATGTTCAATACTCTGGATAAAAAGGAGAGTAAAGGAGATAGAACAGAAAATAAATGTCATATTCCAGCAGAGAAACTTTAAAATTCATTACAACATTTCAAAAAGAACTTCTATTGGTTTCTGATACTTCTTTCCATGTAGTTTCACACTTCACAGGGCAAGAGTGCAATTTTAAGAGTGAATCTAATTAAGGAAAATACAATAAGAATTGCTTTATGATATAGGAATGGTTATGGGACGGCCCAGCTACATTTGAAATATTTTATTACAAAGAAAATGTATCACCTTATAGTTGTACCTAATTAAAAAATTATCTTTATTTGTTATCTCAAAGAACAAATAGTGTAATTTATCGTTTGTAAAAACAGGTGAGCATGAGTGAGATTTGATGAAATCATGATAAGCATTTTAGGTGATCTTGCACATTTAAAAAAAAGATAAGAAAATGATTGTAAATTGGTTAGTTTACAAAAATGTAAACCCCCCCAACCCACCTGCGCCCAAAGAAAATGGTATCACTTGGTCAGGTTGCCTGTATTCACTTACTCTCCCTCCAGACAGTGACATGCCACTCTATTTCACTGAATTAATGTGATCACAATATAAAGAATTGGTGTTTGTAGAACTGATTTCTCATGTGTGAGAAAGATGAATGTGTAAGTCTTACACAGAAGTTAATTTTATAGAATGTTTTAGCTGGACATGAGACAGGTCCTCTACAGACCCCTTCTATTTCAAAGCAACTATTCTGTGGAAAGTTCCAAAGTCAGTAAAAAACTATGACTGAACACATAATGCAAATAAATGTTACTATTCCTTCATATGATTTCATCTACGCTCTTCAAAATCCTCTTCTTTTAAAGCACAGCATGAAAAGTAATGAGCTAGAAATCAGGAAGATGACAAGAAATAATGTAACTCTATGTACAATTACATACAAAATTCTTTTCAAGTCTCTACTGCTTTTATTCGTATTGATCAAATCATGAAACTACTAAAAGACTAAGATATATATGTGCCTTTCTTCTGCTGTTTTCTTGTAAACTGTGAATGTGTACAATGGTGAGAACACTCTGCTGTGCTGCCACAAGTTCCTATCACCAGGTCACCTGCCAAGAAGATGCTGCAAACTCACACACCCAGCAGGGAGGGGCCTGCCCCTCAGGCTGCTGGGGGCAGTAACCCCAGAGAAAAGGAGCCAGGCCAAAATGTGTTTGTAATGTCTTTGGTGATTTTCACATGCCTTTTAAAATCTGTAGAGCATCTGCAGTCTGGCAGAAATTAGTGTCGTACAGAGTGTTTCATATCGTGGTCAGAGGGAAAAGCAATGTTAGGTGTCATCGCACACCTATCAGTGACCTGTTCTTTGTGCTCGAGAGTATCTGTGTCAGTTGCCCATGTTGATCCATCGATAAAAACAAATGTTGACACACTGTGGCTTCTGGCAGACAGATGATGTTGTACTTCGGCAATTACTCTTTACAAATTAAGAATCGCCAAAGGGTATATGCTTTTTTTCTTACACCAAGAGTCTCTCACTGCTTCTGATCTATGTGGATGCCATACACAGAAGTAAGAATAATTGTATTGCAGTCCTCCTGCTGTGCTGGAATTCTGTTTCAATGAGCACAGATCATTTACTGTCTTAGTTGGCACTTAAATTCAGCCTTCTCACTCATGTAGCCTTGGAAGGTTTGGTCCTCAAATTCAACACATTTTCCATCATTCCTTTTCCATTCATGTGTGTAACGCTCAACTTCTAATGGTAGGAAACTTTAAACATGAATAACCATGTATCTGTATCTCTATAGATAGACGGTTATCTACAGTATATCTATGACCAGACTCAAGATTCCCTCTATGCCTAATATTTGCCAGTTATTATCCTTTTTGTGCTAGTCAATAGAGCAGACATCTCCAACTTTTTCTGAAGAAATTGTAGACCCTGACTGGATATTTATGCTTATAGAATAAAAATTTTACCTTTTCCTCAACTCAGTTCGAATTTAATCAGTTTTCTGATTTTATTCTTTCTTTTAGCTCTCTCTTTCTGAAGAAAAAAGAAAAAAGAATGAGCCATATCTGGCTGTGCTAAGTCAAATTCTAATTCTTTTATTTCATCTTCACCTAGGTAAATCATTTCAGCACTTGAGCAAGCTCAGACTTCTGTAAGGTCTTAAGGATTTCGCCCATTTTATTCATGTATAGCTTCATGATCATTTACTTTTAGTAATCCAATTTCTATCATCATCTGACTATTTCAAGGAAAACTAAATTCTACCATTTAAAAGATTTCTCCATAACATTCTGTTTTCCTGCCCTTAAGTACCTCTCACAAATACACGTGTGTACATCTGTGCACGTGTATAATGTGGGGTAAGTATCTGGCTGGAATTCCTCATATGAAGTTTTAATAGGAAATTCTGTGTGCACAGTACAGTATATATACTGTGAATGAAGGAGATACATACAGGTATACATATCTACACATTAGACAATTTTATAAGAATTAATTTGTTAGTTTAAAATGCTAAAATTATTCCCTGAGGATTTATGAGCTAAGAATGCTCAGGGGTTTAGTGTCCTGACATCTCTTTAATTAGCAGTCTCCAAGATCTCACACTAAGAAGATGCTAAGCCAGTGCCTTCTGTCATATCTCAAGAGTATCAGAAGGCTTGGAAGCCACAGAGGAAGACGAATGTATTATGTCTGTGAGCTATACAATATGTTCAAAGTACATTTTCCTTACTAGTAACAGGTTAGGACTTCTTGCTACCATTCCTGCTTTGATGGTGATGCAGTTCTAAAAGAAATCCGAGGAAAAATCCAGCAAAAATGGGTGAGGTAAATAAAGATGCCGTTGAAAAATACTTGGAGAACAATCCCCAGTTTGCCAAGGAATATTTCGACCGAAAAATGAGACCAGAAGTGCTGGGAAGTATCTTTAATGTGAAGCCTGGAGATATTAAGGGAGACGTCAGCTTCAAAGACATGTCCCGTCTGGAGGAGTGTGACATAATTTTTGAGTTGATGACAGAAATCCAGGATGAAGCATGCGTTATGGAAAAGATTGTGCACAAGTCCTTGCAGAGGCTGGCGCAGCTGCTGGCAGCTGATCGGTGTAGTATGTTCATTTGTCGTTCCCGAAATGGTATTCCAGAAGTAGCCTCCAGGATTCTTGATATCACTCCAACTTCCAGCTTTGAGCAGAATTTGGTGAAACCAGAAAATGAGACTGTTTTTCCTCTGGACATGGGGATAGTGGGATGGGTGGCTCATACCAAGAAGTTTTTTAATATACCCGATGTGACAAAGGTAAGTGACTTCTCCTGGGGAATGGGATTCTGTGCATTTGTTTACTCAGCTTCCTGCCCAGGGCTTGAGGTGAAAAGTCGTTCTTCAGAAAAGTCTCAGAGACAGGAATCCAGACATATAACATGAGGGAAGCACCAGTGGAGATGGCTCAAAATCCAATAGAACCACATCATGTAGGCCTAGTTAGGTGTTTTCAGTGACCTTAAAGTAGTTGTAATGTCGATGTCTATAATAAGGGAGGAGAATATTAGGCTGATAGAGACCATTAAATACCTGAGTTTCTGCTGAACAAGGCAGAATGTATTGTATTCTGTTTTCCAGTATGGGCTTGCAAATGTTCTCTGTTATCATTCCATGCTGCCATGCATGCATCTCTGAATCATTTAATTTGCAGCTTTTGTAATGAAGATGTCTCCTTATTAGTAAGTGAATGAGGACAAATGAAGATGATGTCAACATAAATGTCAGTGTTTGATTTAAAATGGGTTTGATTTTGAGTACATCTGGACCCAGGGCTCTTGTTCAGAACCATTTTCTATAGAAAATTAATGAGTCAGAGCTGTTCTTACATTTTTGAAGTTCCTGTTGAATCTGCACTGAATCATCTTTCTTTAAGGTGCTGATAAGAGTTTATTTATTATATTATTTATTAGTTTTATTTACATCTTTATTATTGTTATTTATTATAAATTTGAATTAAAATGATGAGTAACCTAACAAAAGTTAACCATGCATGTATGAGGTCTGCTTTAGAAACTGCTCTGAAATACATGGGGAAATGTAAATATGCTTTGAATGTGAAGATTACTTTAAAAATAACTAACCTTGCATCATCAAATGCTGGTATCTTAATTTCTTTTTAGTCCTGTGTGGAAAATCTGAACATAACTGAATGGTGCTAAGATAATTATCAAGATGACTGTCAGGATTCTCAGTATTTCCTATACAGTCAATTTAAAATTCCAGAATATTTTAGAGATAGAAACCACCTCAGTGTCCTAAGTTCCATGTAAATAATGAAAATATTAATCCACTGCAATTATCTGTGTTTTCCAGGAGGTAAACAAAAAATAATATATTTTATCATGCTAAAAGTTATAAAGGACTACTTTTGAAGCTCAGAAACATATGAATATTTATATATATGAAAAGAACATTCCAATATATAGTAAACTGCCTCAGATGTAAGTAGAAGTTCAGGGGCAAACAGAAGACTGACTGATTTGAGAAAACAAATCAGCTGATTTTCAACTGACCACTAATATCGTTTCTTCAGTGGTTGCTGTTCTGACAAGAAGTGTCTGTTTTACTGCCTCTTACCACCACGTGGGGAGATTGGAGGATAATCTGTCCAAGTTCGTAAGACCGATTACGTGAGAAAAGATCAGGAGGATCAGGAAAGATGTGCCTCCTATCAGACACTGCACTGCTTCTTAGTATCATGATAGAGAGAGGTGCCCAGAGCAGGACTAACCAAATATTTCTGTGTTTGCAATAAAATTTGTTCAAAATTTTGTGACAAATGTTATTTGAATATGTTTAAGTAAGAGAACTTTTCTGTCCCTCTGATCCTGCTAGGTGTTTTGCACTCATAAATTAATTTATGTCAGTTGAGTATCTGTTATTATTCAATCATTCCAAGGCAATCTTTACTTAGGCACCCATTTACTCTCTTAGGATTACTGAGGTCTACGCCATTAGGCACACATTTAAAAATGCAATTAAACTATGGTCCCATTAATCTAAATTTGGTTACTAAACATCATCAGAATATTGACATTTTATTAGTTAATTGCAAAACTCCCAGAGACTTCTCTGAGACCAAGGTTTGATATTTTAAAAACAACCCTAAAGATCTCAAAAATGTCAGCACTCCTCACACAAGCAGAGCTCCCAATTATATCACCAGAATCTTTATCTCCATAGCAAACCCAGAACTGCAGCTTGAGTCAGTCACATTTAAGGAGTATAATTAGTCCAAGGCAGCAGAAATATGCAGCCACTGAAGTCTTTATCACATTCGAGAAAGGATAATTATTTTTCAGTTCATTATATATACACTTCAGTCAAACTAGATTGTCTGCTACCCAAATTCTGAACAAAAAATGACAAGCAGAGTTAAGCCAGAAAAGAATTTTGCCCCTACTGCCTTGTCAGAATACAAAACGCACAGTGATTACTTCTAGTTGGCTACAGTACTTAAAAAATGTCATGTCTAGCCACTTTCTACTGTTGACACAGTCCATATCCAAACAGCATAGTGTTTTTTAAGTCTTATGTACATGACAACATTGAGAAACCCATGGCGTGACATTTTCATGCTTCAATCATCACCCCTTTATAACAAAAGTAAATGTAATAAAAGATCACAACAGCAATAAATCATTGGGGAAAAAAATTGACTCTACTTTCAGTGCCTGGTAACCAGTTCTTTAGGGATTATCTCCTTCTTCATCCTGGAAAGGTACCAATAAACGTGAGGAAGCTTCTCATCCTGACTAATGCTCCAGAAAAGAAAAGCAAAGGAAAGGTACAGACCTCCAATAATTAACTTAGTAGTCAGAACAGTCTCCTCCCCACAAGATTATGGACCTGTTGACTGTGAGAGCTAATAGTATTTAATCCAGGATTTAAGAGTTGTGAGAAACAGAAGGCCAGGTAGGACCATTACCCTAACAATTTGTCTCACATTATTCACAGG
This sequence comes from Dicrurus megarhynchus, assembly GCA_013399195.1. Classification (NCBI taxonomy): domain Eukaryota; kingdom Metazoa; phylum Chordata; class Aves; order Passeriformes; family Dicruridae; genus Dicrurus; species Dicrurus megarhynchus. The sequence continues at coordinate 189,395 of VXAD01012520.1, forward strand.
ATCTAGCAGAGTATGTGCCTCAAGTATTACAAAATAAAATAATAGGCTGCAAAAATTTTGATATGTCCATTAATATTCTTTAAACAGTAATTGATAACACAGACAACATTATAAAGGAGAGTACAATTACCATACATTTTTCTCCAAGGCATTATTTCTAAATAAAACTGAGAACTAAAAAATAGCTCTACAAGGAGTATGTCTTTTTTGGGGAATCAAAATCTCACATTGTCAGCTTGTAAGAACCAATAATAAAGACTATATATTTGCTTTAATCCATAACCTATTTAAATTATTGCACTGTTCCTTTCAATTCAGAGGTATTTGAAGACAAGGATTTAATTAAGAACTGGAAACTCAAGAAATAATATTCTTCATTTTAGTTGAGTATAAAATTATAAAAATGGTGAAAAAATGCTTCAGAAGAAGTGAAGGCTTTTGGATTAGATCTATAAAGGGCCTGAAATGTTTTGGTGCTGAAATAACCAGCCCTCATTTTTAGAGGTCCTGCACTGCAATTCACAAGCCCAGTGAAGTGAAGAAACAAGAGACCGTGGGAGATTCCAACTCAGACTAAGCAGCCAGAAGAGTGATTGTTGTGGTACCTAATTTAACCACTGGAAACCTATGGTACAAATCAACTTAAACACATCTTCAAGTTGCAAGCATTGGTATCATCCCTTTGTAAGCTGATCCAGCTTCAGAACAGCAGCTCTACTCTGTAACCCAAGCGTGGGAGAGACTTTAATTCCAGGCCTGTCTAAACTGACAGGAGTTTCGGATTCATGTGGATGTCCTAGACCCCAGACTCCGGGCTGTCTGAGGTAGCTTTGTGCATGGGAAGAATACGCACTGTAGATGTTAATGTCGCCTCCTCCATTTTATCTTGCCTTGATAATAAACACCAGATTGTCAGAAACTCATACTCAAGAAATACTAACTGGAAAAATGGAGACATGTTCCAATCTTCTATAATGGCAAAGATTTAGTCAATTTAGCAGAAAATATTTGAACACCGGAAAAAATTTCTATAAACTGTGCCTTCCAGAAGAAAACCACAACCAATTCTTTCCTCAATTTACTATTATGAGAGGAAAGCTCCCAAAACTCAAGAAAAAAAAGTACATTTAAAATTAAAATTAAAAGCTCCCTTTTATCTAATTTTCTTGGTTTTTGCAAAAAACCACTTAATATATTACAAATCCAATTTCAAGAAGTTGCAATATAGTCACTAAATCTGGCAAATAACAAGCAGGCATTTCAGTGACATAACTGAAAAGTTCAATCCCCAAGTTCTGTTAAATATATATTGATTTCTCCTTGATTCATTTTCAGAACTCTAGTGATGTTGACAATAACAAAGTCAATTTGTTCTGTAATGCTAATAAGTTACATCTTAAAATGAAATTTACATCCCTGACCATACATAATTTTTGGAGTGTGGCCTAAGAAAGGCCAACTCATTTAGCTAATTTGGCTTCATTTTGAATAAGATTGATGACATTTTTTAGATGATGGTAAGTGCTTTTTATTTTCTATTCATACTCAATTATATCATTATGAAACAAAAACATTTGTGAGTTGAAATTAGGCTAAGCAGGAGTAAGAGATAAAGCATTATAGCACATCAATACCACCTATCAAGTGGTTAAAATTTTGAGAAATCTGAGCCAATGCAAGACAATCAGTGGAAGAAAGTATCAGGAAGAGAAGAAAACACTGTAGAACTACCAGAAAGAAAATCAGAAAAATGTGGAGATAATGAGAAGAAATATGTGCAGTCTGAGCTCATCTATGCAGCACAGAACCTCCTGCCCAATTTGAGCAAAATAGTCATAACTGCAAGGGGTCACAGTAACCCCTTCTTCCTCTGTGCTTTACAAGGGGAAAGAGGTGGAGGAAAACAGGCATCTGCTGTCTTGGCCCTATCATCTCACCTGCAGGATTAACTCTTATCCCTTGTGTTGGGTCACTTCAACCGCAGGCAGCACTGCAGGGAGGAGCTGCTGGAAAGCTGCCTGGGAGAAAAGGACCTGGGGGTGCTGATCAAGTGCAGCTTAACATGAGCCAGCAGTGCCCAGATGGGCAAGAAGGCCAAGGACATCCTGGCTTGGATCAGAAACAGTGTGGCCAGCAGGATCACAGGGCAGAGATTGTTGCCCTGTACCAAGCACTGGTGAGGCTACACCTCGAATCCTGTGTCCAGCTGTGGGCCCCTCACTACAAGAAACATATGGTGGTGCTGGAGCATCTCCAGAGCAGGATGACAAAGCTGAAGAAGGATCTGGAACACAAGTCCTATGAGAAGTGGCTGAGGGAGCTGGGGATGTTGAGCCTGGAGAAAAGCAGGTTCAGAGGGGCCTTATCAGCGTCTACAAATTCTTGACATGTGGGGGTCAGCCTCTTCTCCCAGCTAACAAATAATAGAATAAAAGGAGGTGGCCTCAAGTTGTGCCAGGAGAGGTTTAGACTGGACATTAGAAAACATTCCTCCATTGGAAGGGTTGTGCTGGCTGGTCGAGCTAGCCAGGTGCTGGTGCTGGCTTACTGCAAATCCAGGATATGCTGCATATTTTAGGGCCTATCTAAGAACTGATCATTGTACAGTAAATGGCTTGGTATCTCAGTTTTAAATGGAGCTAGTAGGAAATACCTGCATATGTACTACAGTTAGGGAGTTAGCAGCAGATTTCTTTTCTGTAATTTCTCTTTTAAAATCTATTTTGTGATTTAACTGAGAGCTGAAAGTCCAAAACATTGCTCTAAAAGATAGTTTGATTCATAAGATCAGGCTTAAGAAGACTAAGTGTCCACATTCACGCAGTCGTGGAAGCATCAAGATGTTCTTCTGGCTCTGGTACTGCAGACCACATTTCTTGCTTATTTGTCTATAAACATGATTTCTTAGATATTGTGAAAAGTGATTTTCTTCAGAAAAAAGAAGGAGCTTATGTTCCCAAGTGAAAAAAATTTTAAAACTCTATTGCAAATAAAGGCTTCATAACTCCTAGCAATTATGTATAAAATATTCAATAATGAAAAGCCTAATACTAAGCACAATTTTTTGCTTGTATATGCAAATCATGTGAGACAGGAGTCTTTGTATGTACTGTGGGAATGCTGCCAATGCATTAAAAGGTATTTTTATCTTTCTACTTTGCACTATCTAGGCACAGGATGGCTTGTGGTTACTGAACTTTCTGTTTATTAATAGAGACTTGTATTAAAATTTTTCTATCCTCTGCAAAAATTGCATGACCAAAGTGCTTCTTCTGAAAACTTCTGATTACCACTACTTGTACCTTCATTCTGGAGTTACTAAACAAAGTAAGACACAGCAGCTGAATCCTGCTGTTTCAGCTCATTTGGTGTCTACAGATTCCTTTTAAGTATTCAGAAATCCAGGAGTGTCTGAAATTTTTATTTATTCCTTCATAGCAGAATACAGTAACCTAAAACCAGGAACCTGGGCCTTGCCAGGAGGCTAGATGCTCTTAGTGACACAGAGGAACTACAAAACAGGGTCAAGTTATCTGTCTGATTTACTGGATTTTCAATGGCTAAAACAGTCAGAAGCCCAAAAACTGGAGCTCAAAAGCACCCCCAAGTCCAGAATGGTTATGCCAGTAAATAATACATTCCACAGAAAACTGAATATTTCCATGTAATAACATACTTGTTTAGCAGGCTGCAGGACAGTATTTGTTTCTCACACAGAAGAGACGAATTGCTTGGGTATTTTCTCTGGATATCTGTTAAATGAGATATTCCTATACCTTTCTCTGAGAAAAACAGAAAACAACTCAGGGAGTTTGATGGAAGTAGAGAAAGCATCCCCTTTTCTCATGGACAATATATTCGAAAGTAGCTACACTTTCCAGGGACTCAAACACAGCCTGATACATTGAATGAGATTTATGGGGATGACACAGGCTGTCCTTAAGAGAATCAATTCTCTGTAAGAGAGCCCAGGGCATAAATATAATATTTAAGAGTTACTTCCAGACATTTAATTTGTTTCACTGAAATGCAGCCATAGAAGGAAATCTAAAACGAAAACATAAAAGATAGACTGATTGCAGACTATGAAAAACAAGGAAAAAACCCAAACCCTAGTATCTTGATGAAAAATAATTTTGATAATAAAATTCTGTCTTTCTTGTTAGAGTTGTATATGCTATAAATTCAACACAGTCTAGAAAGAATTGCTGGAGGGAAGAGGGACAAAAGGAAATTAAGAGGAAAAATCTAAATAATAGGCAAACAATTTTAGTTCTGGCATTTCAAAGCATTGTCATGCTTGATTTTATAACCTAGAAAATGCTTATTTGTTTGGGGTTTTGTTCAAGTAGATTTATGTATAGTCTATGAAAGCTGGAGTTCCATTATGTGGCATGCTGCAACATTCTCCAGCCTATCAGCAAGGAAGTCACCTTGGGATGCACCAGGCAGATCCCAGCTGCCTAAGCTAACGCAGTAATTAACAGCAGCAGTGTTTGCCAGCTCTGGTGATTGACATGCAGTATAAGTGGGTTCACAAATACTTGCTAATTGCAGGGGACTGGTAAGGTTTGGGTGAATGTCCTGAAAACAGGGCTCCATTGGCCTCACTTTGGCCAGCTGCTGCTCCCATCCATGATGTTAACATGTGGTCTGACTTTTCCCTGGTTACCAGGCAACTTCCTGCCTCTTGACATCCTCATTCAGCACCAACTGCTCATCACCTTGAGAAATCAGAACCAGGCCTGCTAAAGGAAATTCATGGAGACTCTGCCACTGACTGCATACCAGGACTTGAGTGCTCATCTCTGTGAAGAAGTTTGAGTACTGTTAGCAGTAAAATGTGAGGGGATGAAAATGACTCTGTGAAGACAGAGTCTCACTATTTTAGCTGCTATTTTATCTCAGTAGAACCAAAGCATTGCTCAGTACAAAAGGATCAATAGATTTCAAACCCCCAACTCATAACTCACCTCATTCAGATGTATTTTCTTAATAGCATAACAAAATATAACAACCCCACACAAACAGATTTCTCTGAAAATGTTTAAATCCCTTTTTTTTTTAATTAAAGAGAACACTAAAGCCTTTCAAGAAGACACTAAGAATTTCTTTGATATGAGGAAATAAAACAGTTCTCCATGAAGCATGAACTAGCTTCCCAGCATTTTTTACATTAAAAAAATTAATATAATAGCTTTTGCTAAACCCTCCTCAGCATTTGGTTTTAAGGATGAAAATGTAAATGTGGAGTAGTTAGTTGTGGCTCATTTGTTAGTCATATGGCCTTATTCCCACAGGATCACACACTCAACAAAAGCTGCTCTGGTCCTGTATCTCTCACCAAAAGAGCATGTGGAGCTGGGAGCAACAGGGATGGGAGCTTGTCAGACAGGAAGGAGTAAGAAACAGCTCAGCCAGATGAATACTTGCTGGGGATGCTTCCCTGCCATAAGTATTTTTAGGCAGGACAGGTGGTTCTTTTAAATATTGTGTGAGGGAAATGTATATTGAATTTTATTTACAGAAATAATTAAATAATAATAAATATTAACATAGCTATGAAGTAATTCTCTAACACATAAGCCATATATGTTAGATTCACAGGTAGTCACAAGATCATATTATTATTTCACTTATTCTGTATTTCCCGTATTTTTAATTCCCCAGCATTATAATAAAGACCTGCACAGAATTTGGTTTCAGAAGCTATCTTCATAACCTATGCCTCGGTTAAGCTTGTACATGTAACTCTGCAAGATTGAGTTAAATAATGATAGTGGGGTTTTTTCAAGTATAAACCTACTGCACTGTGAAACAGTGCTCACAGCATTGCAGACATCAGTTATCAAACCAAGTGATCATTTGCTCTTGGCATGGTAAGCAATTGTTGTGCATTTAACTTGTGATTTTTTTCTTTTCTTTCAGAACAACCATTTTTCTGACTTTATGGACAAAAAAACTGGTTATAAAACAGTCAATATGTTGGCAACTGCAATTACACAGGGTAAAGAGGTGCTTGCTGTTGTGATGGCACTCAACAAATTAAATGCCCCTGAGTTCTCAAAAGAGGATGAAGAGGTAAAATGTCACACAATAATACAGCTTTTAGTTCAACAAGTAGTTTGAGTGACTCCATGTCTTAATTTAATACTTTTGTCTTATTTTTGATCTTTGTCATTTTTAGGTATTTAAAAAATACCTCAACTTTATATCTTTGAGTCTAAGAAATCATCATACGTCGTATCTCTACAATATTGAATCACGAAAAAGTCAGGTATAGAAGCATTTTTTTATGATAACACTTCATTTTTGTATGAAACAATTATCATTCCCAATATTTCATATTCTTGCAAGCTTATTGAAATAAAGATACAATCTACTTATTCTTTTTAAATTTGATAACAGTAATGCATCTTATAATTTCATTCTGGAATGCCTAGGATTCATATGTTTATGTTTTCTTACTGTTCTGAACATTATCCTCTTTCTCTTTCATTGTAAATAGATTCTTTTGTGGTCTGCCAACAAAGTATTTGAAGAGCTAACAGATATAGAACGACAGTTTCACAAAGCACTGTATACTATTCGAATGTATTTGAACTGTGAAAGATACTCTGTTGGTCTGCTGGACATGACTAAAGAGAAGGTAACAACTACTTTTTCTACTTGCTAGAAACGTACCACTCCTCACTTGAAGTCTCCAAGACACAAAGTTACCATGCTTTCTAACACTTTGGGATAATTGATATAAAATCTAACAATGTTACAAAGATTACACACAAAATATAAGTGTGGCAAAGGACACAACCACAATAAACACAAAGGCCAATTCTGAAATAATTTTTCATATTCATAATTCCATGTGAGAAAGGGTAGAGGTGCAGGTGTGATTATTGCCTTAGAAATATCTACCTGCTGAAGGAACAATTAAGCAGTACAACTATCTAGAGATAAGATTAGCCTGCAATTTACTGGCAAACATTTCTTGTCTGGAATATAATTACCCATGTTTTCTTAAAATTGTCTGAAATGTGACCATAGTAAACTATGTAGAAATAAAAATCAAATTTTAATCCACAGATTTGATGTTATCTATGAACACAGAACTGATTTGTTTTTTCCTTTTTCCCTGTATATCATTTTCTCAGGAGTTCTATGATGAGTGGCCAATCCGGCTGGGGGAGGCAGAGCCTTACAAAGGCCCCAAGACACCTGATGGACGAGTAAGGATATTAATTTTTCTTTTTATAAATCTTAAGTTTGACATTGAAGTTGTACAAGTCACCTAGATGTTTTTGTATTTTTATATAGGAAGTCAACTTTTATAAGATTATTGACTATCTTTTACACGGACAAGAAGAAATCAAAGTCATTCCGTGAGTATTCATTGGCATCTTGTGAATGTGTGGTAATTAGATATTGCTGGGATAGAATACCATGTCTTTATTGTAGAAATAAATTAATTTCATTGTCTCTCAAAAGGTCACCTCCAGCAGATCACTGGTGTCTTATCAGTGGATTGCCAACATATGTTGCTGAAAATGGTCTTGTAAGTTCATAGCAAAACTACAAACTAGACTTTTAAATCTTGCAGTAGTTCCAATTGAACAAAAAAACCCCCAAACCTCCCTATGACCAAAATCCTCTACAAAAGTACCATGCTGCTTCCAGTGCCTCTGGTTCCCAGTGAAATAATTTAAATCAGTATCTTGGATGGAGACAAAGCCTCAGCACAAATGGTGAAAACAACAGGATAATTTCCCGCAGATTGTGGTGATACCAGAGGAATAATGTGTGTGTCTGATGTCACTTTCCAGGTGTGCTAAATGTCACCAAAAAAGGTCAAAGTAAGAATATCATCACATGCTAGGTTTTAAATTTTTCTTTATTTCCTATATCTTCTTGCATAGACATATGTAATTCAAAGTCAGGATGTATGATAGCTATGAGTAACCCTGTGGCATTTTTAATAGAGTCCTTAGTACTCAATTATTTTTTTCTAGAAAACCCCATCCCATTTTAAACTGGAAGTGATTTTCTTAACCATTATGCTTTTGCACTGTGAGACACTGAGGGACTTTGCTACAAACATTCAAAAATTATGTCTTTAGAATAACCACATCTAATTTAAGAGGAACAGTTTTAGTTTCTGTAGCTAGTTAGGATGCTCACTACTGTTAGCTTAGAAAATAAATATTCCTTTAAAAATATTAGACCATATATAAAGTTTTGATGCACATTATATTCCATTTAAAAAATGCCTCATTTTCTTTATGCTGCAGATTTGTAACATGGTGGATGCACCAGCAGATGAATACTTCACATTTCAGGTAAATCCAGTAATGTTAATAATTATAAATATTGTAGAAAAATGTTCTAGTGCTTGCCACTAACTGGTTATACAGATGATTGTATAAATAATTTCTCATTCGATTGTGATGCACAAACAAAAGCGTCTTGTTACATTGTTTATATCCATAGCTGTATTATTACTTTCAAAGAAATACACATTTCCTGATTTTTGGCTTTCCTACAGAAAGGACCAGTGGATGAATCTGGATGGGTTGTCAAAAATGTCTTGTCATTGCCTATTGTCAACAAAAAGGAAGAAATTGTGGGAGTTGCAACGTTTTACAATAGGAAAGATGGAAGACCTTTTGACGAGTATGATGAACAGATCACTGAAGTAAGTTTAATAGGATTAGAGGGTTGGAGGAGCTATGTGATGTTAATAAAAATATTGCAGTAAAAAGTCATTTTTATATGTCAAAAATTTCTCAAATAGTCCATACTAACATCTAGACAAATTTCTATCTTCTTCACAATGCAGTTTCTTAAGAATCTGAGATTGTATCTCCCTTTATAAAACTGAAAATTTGTGAGTGATCATTCACATTCCAGTAATGAACAAAAGTCACTTATAATTTTACTTTTAATGCTTTGACTTTTTAATGATGGTCAGCATCTCCTAAGGAGCAGTGGGTAAGCAGGTATGGTGTGCTGTGATCATGGGAGTTCACAGAGCATTCACAATCACATGCACTCGGGCAAGATAAGATGCTACACAGATGTACCCAAGTCCACGCACCTGACTTAAGCTTCATAAGCCTCAAAGTCCTGTATATAAAATGGGAATATTAATTACTTAATTACTAGGCTGAGCCAAATGTCATTAGAAGCTGTGAGTGCTGACAGAACTGGCAGAGGGAAGATAAAGGCCTCTAACTAGCAGCGCAGCACCGTGCTTTTCAAAGGGCACTGCCAGAAATGGGACTTTAAGAAAACTAAGTCAAATTGTCAGGTTCATTCTGTTGTCAAGGCATCATCTCTGCTTTATTTGACTTTGTTGCAGACTCTCACACAGTTCCTGGGGTGGTCTGTTTTAAATACTGACACTTATGACAAAATGAACAAACTTGAAAACAGGAAAGACATTGCTCAGGAAATGCTTATGTACCAGACAAAGGCCACCCCTGCTGAAGTTGAATCTATCCTGGTGAGTTTCTGTCCACAGCCACAAAATTAAAATGGGAAACTTACTACACAAAACCTGAATTTTCTTACTCTTTTTCATTTTTAGAAATACAAGGAGAAATTAAATGCAAAAAGTTTAGATGAATGTGATCAAAAGGATCTCATCAGGATTTTGGTAAGTCATTAAACTGAAAATTCTGGTGGTGTATTTATACCAGATAGTAATGTGTACTCATCATAGAAAAAGTTGTGTATAGTGAAATCCTGATTAATACAATCAATGTTAGCTATCAGATCCACAGGCTAGATGGAGCTGATTTAGTAACACATCCTCAACCTTTTCTGTCCTTCTATGTGCATACCCCACTGATATTACCTACAGGAAACATTCTGTCCCAAATGTACATCAACAGACTTGGACAGACAGAGTTATATAGATATTAATTAACATTTAAAGTGTTAAATTTCTTAAAATATCCGCAGGCACAATGCTGTATCTATAATTGAATTTATTTTATTTAATTCTGAAAATAAAAGAAGGGATATTGTTGTGAGGCCACTTTCATTCTCAGTAAGAGAAGGTAAGTAGGAGTATCCAGTGGAAAAAACTTACTTTCAGATTATTTTTCCTGCATTTCCTTAGGCAGAGAAGTCTAAAGACCGTGACCCATGACTCCACAGTGACAATACAGATTTGACCTAGAGTTCTCTGCTCTACTACTCTGTTACTACTAAAACAAAAATTAGTCACTTTCTTTTCCAGACTATGCGGTCCTCTGGCTGCCTTAGTCTTTCAATCTAGAAAGGCAGTGTCTTTTTGGAAGAAAGCTCCTATTTTTGCCCATTTAGTGCACTTCAGCAGTCCTGGAGCACAGGAACTGGCCTACTTTATCTGAAAAAACCTCAAGGACGTGCTCTGAATGAAAACACTGAATGAACTTCCACCATTAATGGATCAAAACAGAGCTAGGTTGAAGAAAAAAGGTCAAAAGATACACAAATCTGTTGACTTCCAGTACCAAGCACTTCACATATTTCCTCCTATTACACCACATTTGCTAATGTACACATAGCCATAGGGAAAAGACCTCATGAAACTCTTTTTAGTTATGTGTATGTGCATGCTGGAATGCATTTGTGTTAATGTTTTACTGGCTTCCACACAACAGATGCTCACACAGCTTGCAAGTGATGAAATAAAAAAAACATCAACAGATAGTGTGTAGCTTCATATACCATTTGAAGGAAATTTTATTTAGCTGTATGAAAAGCTTCAAAAAATAATAGACTATAAAACTTCTCTATGGGTAGAGCAAAATCTGACTATTTTGGTACAGGCTCCAAATTTAAAAACATAATATTTGTATGAATTTTTAAATCTACAAAAAGTAATTTGTCCTTTCAACATCGTGGAGTCACAAATTCAAAGGTCTAATATCTTCTGCAATGCCAAGGCTACATGCAAGTGCTTTATCCTATTATAAGACCTGGAATCCCAGATAGCTAATAGGATAAAGCAGGTGTTTCTAGATCTGATGATTCACAAAGTAATAGGTCTTAAACCACCACTGGTCTAGGTTTCTTTGTCCTTGATCTCAGATCTGCATAGATATAGAGGAAAAACCCCGGGAGAAGGAAATGGACGATCAGCCTTATTGGTTAAAATATATGCATACATTCAGTTGTCTTTTTTCTTTCTCCATAAAATGAAGACCATTTATAGACTACTATGGAGGAAGGGAGTCATTGTGATAATATAAGCTATTTTTTGTGTTGTATCAGACTTCCTTGAGTTAATTCTTGTTTGGATTGGAGCACACCCTTTAAAATATAATACTGCTCTCCCTAGGCTTTGAGAGAGATGAAGAGTGTTACAGAACAGTTCACTAATAGCTATATTACCAGTTAGGCTATTCAATGTGAATCTAAATCACAAATACAAAATAGGCAATTTAATCTGGTTGTGAAAAAGATGAATGTAGCCTTGAGATCAGGCTAAAAGTGGGAGAATCATAGGATTTTATATCAGGAAGGAGAATTTCCAAGGCCTAAGATTTCTAAACTAAGAAAATGTTGAGATGGTCACAACACATTGTGTTGGAATTCAGTGTAGGAATTGCCCAAGGCTTTTATCTATTCACTTTGAGAAGAAAGCCAGCAGTATCATGATTGTATTTCATAACTTAATACACATTAGTGTGTATTGACACCTGAGTCCTTTGAAGACATAGTAAGCATACTGTCCTTGAGCAATATTTCTACTGAAAAAATTAACAAAGCTTTTCCAACTTCATTCTTGTCAGAAAAACCCTTGGTTTTGATTTTTCTTAACAGAAAGAAGAATTACCTGATCCAAAAGATTTAGAACTGTATGAATTCCGCTTCAGTGACTTCCCTGTTACAGAGCATGGCCTGATAACTTGTGGAATACGACTATTCTTTGAGATAAATGTTGTTGAGAAGTTCAAAGTCCCAGCTGAGGTCTGGTTTATTTTTTCTTGTTTATATTTATTTTTAAGAGAGAGAAATATAGCTGGTTTTGCGTACTTTAATCTCGAAGTAGGCAATACTAAAATAATAATGGTATGGTTAACAATCTTCCATTCTCAATGAAACATTTACATATTTCTCACAAAAATATAAAACTAATCCTGAATTGTGTGAGCTAGGTAAGGAATTAAATCCATATGCATTTACATAAGAAAAATTTGCTGTTCCCACGTTTAATTCAATGAAAAACATTTGTTTTCAAAGAACTGCACAATTAAATAATTTCATAGTATATTCTAGTGATTTAATGGGAATTCCTTTGTTTTGTTTCAATTAACAGCTGTCTTACTCACTTTTGTTCCCAATAGGTCCTTACAAGATGGATGTACACAGTCAGGAAGGGTTATCGGGATATCACTTACCATAACTGGAGACATGGATTCAATGTGGGACAAACAATGTTTACCCTGCTGATGGTAATGTTGCTAATATTGACTTCACATTCATTATTTAGTTTTCTTTCAGCTCCAGATGGAAAATTCAGGAAGACACACACTCAGTTACCTGTTTTCTTTTACAGACAGGCAAAATAAAGAAATACTATACTGATCTAGAAGCCTTCGCCATGGTTGCTGCTGCTTTCTGCCATGACATTGATCACAGAGGGACCAATAACTTGTACCAAATGAAGTAAGTATAAGTGATCTAATACATGGAAATGTACTATTTTTAGTGGAAAACAAAAAAAAAAATTAAAACTTGCAAAAATATGAGGTATACATTCCATACTCATCTGGCATGAATAAGTAATTATGCTACAGAAGATTTCTGCCCCAGAGCACTTGAGGCAGCTGAAACACAAAGACAAGATGCAAAGGCAGAATCTTAGAAGGATCCCCTGAAGCTGCAATCCATTTTTAAGACTCTAGCTTTTTAAAATTCTAGCAATGCTTTGATTGCAGCAGACAGAGCCTCGTGAACATGAGGACACAAAGAAATTAGTAAAGTAAATTAAAATACCTAACTGGATTACTTTTTCAAGACAGGGCATAAACACTTTTCTGGAGAGGAATTCAAGATGTGGCATAGACAAGGCTCAGTTTAGAGGGAGACAGAATTTTTTTCTCTATTTTCCACTGTATAATTTGACTAGTTCAGTTGTTCCCCCTCACACTCAGTTTCCCGATATAGATCCTTTCCTGAGCTGTAATCTCCTCATGTTGTACAAAAGTCTGAGTTAACATGCTTGAGTTCTACCGCTGGGTCCACATGCCCAGAAGTTACACATCATGAGGTTAAAGCTTTGCAATTCATGCTCTAATATGTTCTGAGAAAATATTCTCAATGATTTCTTTGTGATTTTTACCTTCTTTGTTATGAAACAATATTAATTCATTCAAATTTTACTTTGTATTACAACATTACCTGCCATGGTGAGACCCACTCTTCCCCTGAAGAGTCAACAACCTACCCTTTAGTCTTTTATGTGATCTGTGAGGGCTTGTTTCCATGTGCCAGCCAGAGAATACATGTTTCTCAGAACATCCTGTGTACCAGAAGATTCTAATTTTCTGACTAGTTTCCACCAACTGTATCCCCACAGTGATTGATCCTACCCCTCTGACCCTGAGTACACTCCTCACATTTCAGCCTTTCCAGCCTGCGTGCTAGAGCAGTGACGCAAAGGGATTTTCTGATTATTCCCAGGGATTCTCCAGGTGACGGAGGAAAGAGAATGACAGATGCTAATTCTTATTCAATGGACTGTCTCTCATCCAAACAAGTTTAAGGGGCGTTTAAGTCTTCTCACTGTGGTCTTCCCTAGCTGAAAGCCCTCTACATGAGGTCATATGCAGTAAAGCTATTTATAAAACTTATCAGGCTTTACCATGACAGTCCTAATCACATCAGAAAATATGGGTATCATGCAGCAATCCGCCTTGGGTTATCTGGGAAAAAGAGCTATAAACCAAGGGAAAAAGGGGGGAAATACTCTTCCAAACATGCAGAACTACTTGGAACCCATGCAGGTGGGACACTTCTCCCTTCATCCCACAACCATAATCCAAGGCAGAATTTCCTCTGCTTGAAGCTTAGTCCAGTGTCAGGGCAATGCTTTAAGATCAGGTAAAACTGAACAAACTTGAGCTATCAGGACTTGTCCTGTCCATAAAATGGCGATTTTTGGGGGAGTGAAGTAGCCAAAGGGCATTAGAGGAATTAAACTCCATGAAACTATTACTTTAGATTTAATTTACAGTTAACTAGAATCCCGGGGCACATGGCCCAGTCATTACAGACATACAAGAGTTCAAAAGCCATGCCACAGAATAAACACTAAAAGATGGATAAAGGCTACTTTTAAGGTACACAAAAGGGGCATACATAAAACAAACAGCAACACTGAACACACAAAACAAAATGAAGGTATATTTTAAATACCAGTTTTGAGGCATCTAACAATGACATCGACTTTAGTGGGCACTGATCACCCAATGCTCTCCAAGTTCCATCATTCTTCAGTCACAAAAATGAAGGGAAGCAAGTTGGGTTTTTTTCTCTGCATCATACCAATAGCTAATGTATACAGATTACACTATCATACCAATGGTTAAGGTATACAGATCAAATTATTGAACATGTAGATCAGAAGCATTTTAATCCTAAAAATATGAAACCTGAATAAAAACTATTGCCTTCAAAATTATATATAATATGTAAATATAAAAAATATAATATAATATAATATTGCTTATTTTTCAACAGGTCAGCTGCTCCCCTGGCAAAACTTCATGGCTCTTCCATTTTAGAAAGGCATCACCTAGAGTACAGTAAAACCCTGCTGCAAGACGAGGTACGTCATCGACCTTCTGCTCACACCAATCAACACTAAAGATCCAATTAAGTTACAAAGTTCCAAATTTCACTGGGTCTCATGCACTCCTCTAGGTTCACATTAAAAAATGCTAAAATTCAGAAGTTTAAGACAAATTCTTATGCACTTTCCACTTTTAGAGAAACACCAGTGATTCTGCCTGGAACAGATTCACCTCAGATAGAAAAGCTTTTCCTGTGAGCCTTGCTCACACTCCTCAGGTTTTTTCTGTTTGCACAAAACAGCTGATGTTGGAACCAAAGCAGAAAATACAATATATACATACAAAATCTTGTCATTAAACCACTGTGCCTGGTTATGAGGTCTGAATTCAGCTGCAGGCTCTGGCAGCTGAGGAACAAAGGGATGGAGCTGTTCATGGAGGGCCCCTTGCCCTCAGGCCAGGCCCACCCCACACCTTACCTTGCTAAAGAGGGCCGGGGTATGGCAGGCTCTGCTGCAGCTCCATTACCGATGCTCCTGCATTGGGCAGCCGTCCCCAGCTGCCCTTCCCAGCAGCCGAGGGTGATGCTCCTGCTGCATCCCCAGGCTCGGCTGCCCCTCAGGGCCCTGCTCTTCCACTGGGCACCAGCCACCCTGCCCTCAGCAGCGCCAGGCTCTGGCCTGGCTACAGCAAAGGACACTATTTACACTCTTTACTACGTATTTTGCAGGGTGATTTAACAGCAGGGCATGCACGTATGCACCCCTTCCATCCCTTGTTTGCAGCAGCAGGGCAGGCATTCAGTTCACCCTCATTTTCCACTCCTAATCCCTGTGGTGATGCTATTGCCTGACCTCACGAGGCCAAGGAATAAATCCTTACACTAAGCAGTAGCACTATGTTAACGAAAAACCCAGAATGTTTATGATATGAAAATAAACCAACAAATACCTTTCCCTTTATTGATGGCGATGCACTTTTTCAAACATGAGATGCCAGGGACTGACTCCTGCTCTTGGGCAGAACAGTTGGCAGGACCTCTCAGCAACAGCAAAGCTGTGCCCTGGCTCATGCAGGCCTTGCATCTCTGTTAAAGAAGGAAATAAAACCAAGAAACTTACAAAAATGTTGTGTGATGGTCTCATTCCCTTTGCTTGAGGAAAAGGACATTGCACTTACCATGGTAGGTTCCATACACCGCTGCAGGCAATTGTGCCAATCCAGTGTAACAGGAAAAAAAAGGGGAACAGGGATGCTTCAAAAATTCAGGAAAATTAGGTTTATGGAATATGAATTTTTAATTTTTATCATTATTTTTATTTAAGGACTGTAGTTGGACAATTTTGTTACCCTGTTCTGTATAGTACAAACCAAAGACAGTGTTATAAAAGGAATTGAATTCATAAACTTTCCACCTTGCAGAGTTTAAACATCTTCCAGAACCTAAATAAGCGCCAGTATGAAACCGTTCTACACTTATTTGAAGTTGCAATAATAGCAACTGACTTGGCTTTGTATTTCAAGTAAGTACTAAATTCTGTGTAACTTCCTACTGAAAAAAATCAATGCTATAGATTGTATAACTGTAGTTTTTAGTTGTTTATATGCAGCATACAAAGATGTTTATATGCAGAGAACAGAGCTCTATTTAACATTGTCTAACTCTTACAAAAAACAAGACATTCTTTGATTATAAGCTTTCAAATTAGAGAATGCATGAATGTATATAATACTTAGTATACATTTAGTAGGTCATTTCAATATACTTTTAGTTACAGCAAGCACTATATTCCAGAAGTGTGCATTCAGTAGCCTAATCATAAGGTTGTGTGCATGTGTGATATTTAACATACCATACAACAGATACTCAGGGTAAACAGAAGCATGCTGAAAATTAAAAAGCCCAGCAGACATCCACTGATCCCAGTGCTAAATACGCCAAAGACTCCAAATATAAAACTATCAATTCTGTTCTAAATTAGTGAATTAATGTGCTTAATGATGGGTATCTTCCTTAAAGATATGTGGAGACTTTTGTTTTATGACTTTATGACTGGGACAATTTAGTCGGAAGACAGGTAAAAATTCAGGAAGTTGTTCAACAGCAGTTATTAAGATTTAGAGAACAGTAACTCCATTATTTCATCCATTCTAAGCACAAACTAGAAGATTTATGAAGCAATAGCAAGACATGCTTATGTTTCTGAAAGTTCTTTTCAGTCAGGTCTTAGTAATTCTTACGATTTTTTATGGGAGGGAGTGGCAGAGCATTTATTAGTATTTGCTTCACTTTTTCCAATTCAGTATGTTACAGGAAGTAATAAATATGTAATGCTAAAAAATAAGAATGTCACCACAAAGAGTTTAATCTGAAGATGTAGGAAATAGGTTATTAGTTTCTTTGTCAGGAACTCTGACATTTTACTTCACATGTCAGTAGTATACAGCAAAATCTAAATGTCTAGGTTACCTGAGAAGTTTGCATTCAACTGCAGGAAAGTGTTACTTTGATACCACTATGACTAGGATGGTTCTTGGGAAAAGCACAGATATCATAAATAGGGTTTTCTATTTCATTTTTAATGCAAGAACTCAACATTCAGTAATATATGGTTTATTGGTTTGTTTCAACAGGAAAAGAACTATGTTTCAAAAGATTGTGGATGCAATTGAAAAAATGGAAACAGAAGAGCAGGCAATTAAGTATATATCTATTGACCCAACAAAAAAAGAAGTCATCATGTAAGTGGTTAATATTTTACTCCCTATTCAATCAATTATCAAGGACTAGGTTCTAAATGAATTTGGGCACCCAAACATGCAAATTTGGACTGTTACTGTCCAACGACGAGCATAATGATGATTTTAATTTAGAAATGGATGCCCACAATCTTCTTAAAATGTGCAAAATGTTAGTCCATTTGGCATCATAGGTATTTAAATTCCTTAAAATCTAGACCTTTTATTTTTTTCTAATCATCCTAGCACAGGATAGTTAGGATTGGAAGGGACCTCTGGAGACCATCCTGTCCAACCCCTCTCCCAAGGCAGGGTGACCTAGAGCAGGTTACACAGGAACTGGTCCAGGCGGGTTTTAAATGTCTCCAGAGACTCCACAACATCCCTGGGTAGCCTGTTCCAGTGCTCTGCTACCCTCAATGGATATTTGTTCTTCCTCATGTTGAGGTGGAACATCTTGTGATTCAATTTATTGCCATTGCTCCTCGCCCTGTTTTTGGGCACCACTGAAAAGAGCCTGTACCATCCTCCTGACACCTGAAACTATACTCTTGTTTTGGTTTTTGTTTTCAAAAGGGCTATGATGATGACTGGATGTGACCTGTCTGCAATAACCAAGCCCTGGGAAGTGCAGAGTAAGGTAGGTACTTTTGAAATAGACAATACTGCATTTACTCTCTGTTTTCCTGCCCATTTGGTGCATGATCAATTAAAAAAACCCCAAACTTATTATCATTTGATACATGTTTAAGTAGCTGTTGCTTCCAGAAAAGAACTTCTACCCTTCTGTCACTGTGAGTGTAGGTGGTCCATGATGTCTCAACCACTCTACAGTTGTCAACCCTTCTCTACTTGTCCTTCCACTAAAACTGGCACCGCTGATTCTGGCAGCTGTTCTAGCTACCCTTAAATATCACTCCATTATTTCTTTGCTAGACAACTTTTGCCACTTTCCAACTATTTTTAAGGCACTGATTTAACAACAGTTTGGTTTGAATTGTGTCTGTTCAGTAGATCTTGGTGCCACTGCAAAGTAGCTTAAACACACTAAAATTCTGTAATACAGTGTGGTATGTAAGTACTTCAAGTACTCCAGTATTTATTGACCAATCTGCTGAAACTCATCACTTAGCCTTACAGGAACATGTTTTAACAAAGCATAATCAAAATACAGATGCAAATACTTGTTCTTCTAAGTGATACACATTACAGGTATTACAAGACTGTTATGTTGCTAATACTGCCTTGTTCCTGTTGGCAATGATCTGTTATTTACTCAGCATGCATCAAAATATTGTTAATGATAATTTGCTGGGAAAAGCCTTAAGTACAGCAGACAGTGTCTGTAGGCTTTTCATGTTTTCTGGAAAGCCTTGTTTTATTTATTTACATTTACTACTTTCTGCTGACAATTCCACTGAATTGTGCCTATTCAGGTTGCCCTCATGGTTGCAAATGAATTCTGGGAGCAAGGTGATCTAGAACGAACTGTGCTACAGCAACAACCTATTGTAAGTACCAAATAATGCAACTGTGTTAAGCAATATTAACTGTTATTAAAACATTGAATAAATAATGAACCATGATGCTTATGAGATCACTATACCAAAAAGCATGGTATCTACATACTCTAAATCACTGCTCTTCTCTTCTAGCCTATGATGGACAGAAACAAAGGAGATGAACTACCAAAGCTCCAAGTTGGTTTCATAGATTTTGTGTGCACATTCGTGTACAAGGTAAGAATAACTGGTTTTGTTTTCCTGCTCCAGCAGTTCTGATGGCACAATTAATGACAAGATATTGCAGTAAAAAATTCTAGACAGCTGCAGTACTCTTGGTCATGGGATGAACAACTATCACAACCACCATAATTTTTCAGTGTTTTGTTACATCAAAGAATTGTTCCCATAGAGTAAATTCAAGAGATGTGAAGCAAATTCATAAAAGAGGAAGATCCCAGTGAAACTTCAGGGTGCTGAGATTTTGTTATTGCCTTGAAAGACTGAGTTACAGAGTCCAGTTTGATTGTTCCCAGTCCCATTTAATATAAGCAAGCAATGTGGATGGTTACAGAAAACAGTTAATGGCACAGCAAAAGGAATAGGAAATATGTAATATTTGGGGCATGTAGATACACTGTTTCTTCTGTAAGGCACTGAAATGTCAACATTCTTAATCCCCATCTAGTTTTTAATATTATCCAAAAATGTCAGGCAAAAGTGTGACATGATTTTTTAACATCTTCAGAAATATCTTCATCTGCTTGGAATAGATTACAGGATAATAGACTTTTTAATTGTATCCTGATACTGATAATCATATGATAAAATATCATGTATCATAGTTGTATGGCTATCATATGTGGGATTAGGAAAGATATTAAAATGTGCAGCATATAATTCCAATATTTTCTTAACAGACTATGTACACAATAGGGCATTATTATCCCAACATGGTATTTCCAACAATATGCCTTGGAATTCATTGGAATTAGATGCAATACAAAAATAAAATGTTTTCTCAGCAGTATTTCCACAATTTCAGACTTAACAATTCATCAGTGCTTAAAAATTTCTAATTTACTAATTTCAATTGCTTGTACAGGAATTCTCGAGGTTTCACAAGGAAATTACACCTATGTTTGATGGTCTTCAAAACAACAGGGTTGAATGGAAAACACGAGCTGATGAATACGAAGAGAAGATGAAAGCTATTGAGGAACAGAAGAAAAAGGAAGAAGAAGCAGCTGCCCAAAAAGGTTAAGTAACTTCTTAGGTTTTCATTTACATATATTTTTAAGGCAGTCAACATATTCTCTCTCCCTCTCAAATTCACACATGCAGTGCACTTGTGCAATATTAAGCTTTATAAGAATGGTATGCAAGTTCTGAATTAGCCAAATAAGCTTTATCTTTACTTGGAAGAGGAGTAACCTTTAAAGATGACACAAACCCAGTACATTAACCTCATTTTCTGAACTGCAGAATTATATAAAATATGACCACCACAAAAGTGAAGGGAATGTAACATTTCTTCTATCTAAAGACTTAAAACTGAATGTAATTAAACACTTGCTTATCTGAAATACAAGAGATGTATCAAAATTCTGTGTGGCATCTATCCCAAATGTATACAGGTGCTTTGTTTTCAGTTGAAAATGAAAAGCATAAGGGAACAGAGAGTATGCATTCAGGATATGAAAAAACAGTGCCAGTCTCCACTTCTCTTCCAAGTTTAAGATAAAGCTTTTGGCTCTAGCTCCCTACCACCAGGTTTTTGGCTGAAATACACTCTCTCGTATAACAAATTCAACATTAATCTTCTGAAGACAGACCAAGTCCTAAAATTGAAAGCATGGTTCTGCATAGCATAACCCAGAAGAGAATCTGATTTTATATAAACTGGAAACCTATCACTCAAGTGTAAGAGTGAAATGAGTCAGTTACTTTCATTCTATTTCATGTGGAGCAGCAGGTCTACAGCTCTGCCAATGAATTGAGATGGCTAAAAAGGTTCAAAGGTTAAAAAAACGTGTGATTAAAGCAGTGATATATGGTCAGCATGAAGAAGGAAAGTTAGTTTACTCTCTTTCACACATCTTTAAAACATAAAGCAGTACCAAATAATTTATTTGTTAATCAGTATCTGTGAGAAATAGGTGAGTATTCTTCACATTTCACACAAAAGAAGCTACTAAAGGCCATCCATTAAGTTACTGTCAGTGTGTGAAGTGGAACTAGTTATTGGCTCCTACTAAATTGATACTAAGCTAAAATAAAAATAAACGTTTAAAAAAAATCAAAAAGTTGTTGCAAAGTGGTTTAAAAAGTACTGTAATTACATGATTTAATCAAAGCAGATTTTGGAAAGAGTTTAATAAAATGAGTCAAATATTTTGGCCTGCTCACACTGTGATACTACTTACACACATTTTCACAGAAATTCCACCCTCCTAGTTGCTCCCAAGTTTATTTTTAATGATACTTTCTTTTTTTTGAAATCATGTAATTTTATTTAAGATTCATTTATTGCTGAGAACTAGCTGGTTGTCAGTATGAAAAAAGTACTTTTTCCTTACACTGGAACATAACCATCTGAACTATACAGAAATACCAGCAAAACAAACCAAACCAAAACCTGGGACCTCCTTATTTAACTTCAAACCTCCTTATACATTTACTTTCTCAGCAAAGAATGTTACCAAAAAGAGTTACCAAAGTCAGATCCAATGCTCCAAAGCATAAGCTTCTTAAATAGAAATTAAATAATCAATTTAGGAAGAGTCAGGTATTTCTACTCTCACTTGGAAGTTAGGACTATCCTACATCATTGGTATTTTGGAATAACTTAAGTCACTGACTTAAGAAATATTTTCCTTATAGGAAAATAGGAAACCTTACACAGGCAGGCATGGACAGACTGATTTGCAGGAGCTAAGGATCTGGCCTTTGCATATCATAATTGGCAGCACAAAACAAAAGGGAATTATTCTGCATCTTTTTAAACACACACTGGAATGAGGCCATGGACATTTGTGAAGAACAGATCTGACACTGTCAAATCAAGGCCATGTAAATATATGGGTTTGTTAAGCCAGTTCATACAAACAAAGATTTGATACCTGCTGAACCATGGTGGCTTCTCTAGAACACACTGACCTGGCTATTCTTAGCCATTCAGTAGACACAAAAGAAACATGTTTGCTGAACCACTACAGTGGAAAGTTCAGAACTGAAGTAAAGCAAAATACAGTATTAAACTGAGAAAATCAAATACTTAGTTAGTAAAATAGTGTTGATTATATCCACAAATTACAGAGTGTAGGACACTGATTATGTGACATGTTTCAATGCAGGTGGAAAGGGTCGAAAATGACCTAGTAACATGGTGATCCACAGCTTTCAAATGTAAGTTTTAATTCTAATATTGGTATCTTACCTTAAGTGAATCTGGAAACCCAATTTATTACATTGAAACAATCGTAACTATGACCAACGAACATCTGTGGAATCATTTGAGAGAGAGTAACAGAATCAGTAGCTATAAAAAATGTGAAAAGTGTCTCTCTCTCTTACTTGGTAATTACAAAGGGATTCATGCAAGGTTGGAAAAAGTTTTATGCAATTAGGTCAAATTAGTTTTTGTATCATCTCCTTCAAAAATAGATTCACAGATTATATTGCTTCAAGAGTTTCTTTCTTTTGCATGGCTTGCATACCTCAGTTTTGTATGTGTGGGACAGAGTCATATATTTAAATACTGAAACTTTCCAGTAAGAGTGGTTCAGTGTGTGTTTGGTCCCTTGAGAAATGTTGGTATCAACTCCTACACTATATACACATAGGTATATATAACATGTCATTGTTTCTTATTCCAATAACCCAGACAAGCAGTGAAATTTCAGAAGGCCAAACAGACATAATATGCATAAAATAAAAGCAGCATATCTATAGCAAGGAATTAGAGCAGCTAAAATTAACAGAAAATACTCATTTTACTTTCCTTCCTTGTTTTTTAACAGAAGGTGCCGCTGGAGGTGGTGGTGGAGAGGAACCAAAATCCAAAACATGTGTAGTTTTGTAATTCTTTGTCTCAGACACTGTTCCTGCTACAAGAAAAGACATCTAGAAAGAACTTCAATGAGCCCCAGTGGATTTCTGCTTTGCATAGAATAGTATAGATCAATCTCTTAATCCTCTTAAACACTTGCCATTTGTTGGAAATAATTTTTAATGGATTAAAAAAATGGTTACAATTAAAAACTGGAAAAAATAATGGTACAAAATGAGTTAACTGTGTGCTCTAGGTATTTTTTCATCTCACTCAATTTATATACAGTATTTTTATTAAAATATGTAACTTCTACACACTGTCCAGAAAAAAAATTTTTTTTTGACAGATCTTATTTGAAATTACTGAATGAAATCTAACATGTACAACTCAAACCAAAAATTGCGGTATTTGTAACTTGGATATTTAGATTTATATATTATGTGTATTTCCTTAATCTGTAATTCTGTCATTTTCCTTCATCATCAATACTCTATTCTAGAGTAAAACATCTCTTTCATTTTAGGAATGCACAACACAATTCTCTTGCTCTTACCTATAAAAAGCAGGCCCATGGTACAGTGTATGTTTTCCAGAATTAACAATGATAAATCTGTACATTGTAGCCATTGTAGCCTTTTGATCGTATGCAAATGGCTCTCCCACAGTTCCTAAACTGACCAGCTTTTATTGTAAAAATCTAAAATAGCAGATCACAAGCATCATACTTTACACACGAGTAAGAGTTTACTCAGATACCTACACCAGCGTATCTACAGCAGGATCTGCATTCAAGGGCATTTTAAAAGGCTCATGTACTCCCAATGCATCTCTTGCAAAATGCAATGAATTAAAGTATTTGAAAACCAATTAGCTGACACCAATTTAATCTTCTGAGGGAGAGGAAAGCCGAAGTAAAGCACATCAAAAGTCCCACTACCTGTCTTTCTACAACCAAGAAGACAGACTGCACACAAATTAGCTCTTCATGAACATTGATCTCCCTCCCCAGACCTTTGGAACGAGCCCACTCCATACCTTCCACTCGGGCAGCCAGCTCCTCCCGCGGATGGAGGAAGGCAAAGGCCAGTATGTTAGGCACAGATCTGAGTATTCACTGGAACCAGTTTCAAATCTAAGGAGATGGATGTCAAATGCAACTCCTGCAATAGAGAAATTCAACATGCAAATTCAATTCTGCTACTTTTCCTCCCCCTTTAAACAAAGCAGACTCACACTTTCTTTCCTCTGGAGGATCTTCTGCATCCACACAGAAAGGAGAATAGCAATTTCCTCTACATAAACCTTTCTGAGAACGCTCTTAGCATGAATGAACAGATACTGTGTACATTTATCACTCAAAATCAAAGGAATCCACAAAAAAACTCCAAACACAACGTTCTCACTTATAAATGGGTCAAATATTTTATGCAAACAGTTATGACATAAAACTGGGTATCATGTTATTTTCTGTATTAGAAGCAGCTACTAAAGAAAACTATTTCAACGTTGTTTGATAATGTAATTTTATTCAAACTGTATTAAATTATGTATTTAATATGTATAGCATAACTTTTTATACCTGTATTTTAAAGACCCGAAGAGAAGCTAGCTACTCAGAACACATAATTAATATACAATACTTGAAGCAACAAATATAGCAACGCATTCGACAAAAGCCCCTTTGGACAAGTTGCACATGTTTAAGCAGATTGCTGCAGATTGGATTTGACTCTCAACCAAGCTTGCAAGATGACAGAGAATTAACCTTTAAATCCACCTTCTTACCTAAAGAAGCCTTCATGCAAGGATACGTTTATTTCTTACTCAAGGACACCCTAAATATGTCCTTGTACTGTCATCTATTATTTAACTACGAACTGTTTAAAATGTAATTATGTTAAGTAATACTTGTAAATAGAGTTCTCAACTTATTCATATGAGTGCATGTAAAATGTTCATAAATATGCTACAACCCTCTCTGCTGTTACATTGTCCATATCAAATACTTACTAGAAATACTCTCTATAAATATATCCACAGTGAGAAGTACTGATCAAAAATACATTTTATACAACATTACCTTTCCTCAAATTAACATGAAAACTTAATTAAAAAAACTTTGACCTTTGTATCCAAAGTCATTTTCACCAGACAGAAAAAATATAGGCATGCTACCTATTAATGTGCAGACTGTTTCTTTGGAAACATGACTGAATGAATGTTTAAAGATGTGTGGCAACTTGAAGAACAAAATGCATCCAGTAAGTTTCTCAAGCAATATACATGCTTTATTTGTATATTTAGGATTACACGTGAAAGAAGGATTAACATTCAATCAACGGAAAGGAGATCAGAAGCCACAGATAACATAAAAGTCACATGCATCTCCAGTAGAAAGCCACATGTTATTTTACATCAAAAATTTCACCAACAAACTAAATTTTTATAAGTGGAATTGTAAGGCACATCGCATTACAACTAAAATTTAAAATAAAGTCACAATAAATGGAACTTTTTAAAGGAGGAGGAGAGACATTTCAGATATGGTTTACTTAATTAAAGTAGAACACATATTTGACAAAATTTGAACTTCTCCAATAGCATTTGAAAATACTTACAGAGACTAATACCCAAATATTGAAGTCTACATGACCAATAAATTTAAGGCTATTTATTCTTGTTTAACAAATTAAAAGTATAAATATATTAAAGTGTATGGCTTTAAACTACTCACAGAATCTTACAAAATGTTCCTTTACATTATTTACACAAAAATGTGGCAATAACTGAAGTTTGAGATAAAATAAAAGCAGTAAACTTCCATGTTGTAATGTCAATAAACTATATTCTTGTTTGTTTAAGTTTGGGTGCCATATATCTTTTGCACTGAACTGAAAAAATTACTTCTCTTGTTTCAAGAGTATGCAGCCTACTACAAGAAACAGAAAGTTTTTAGATTTGAAGCCTTCTACAAAGACAATCTACCCAAATGGTCCATAAGAGTGACTGTAGAAAAGGTACGCTGGCAAATAGCGGTCTTGGGAAAATTATGACTGGATTTCCAGACTTCCATCTTGAAAACTTGTGAAGAAAATCAGCCTACATCAATTGCAAATTTTAAAGAAATAAGTCTCGAAAATACTCATCAAACTCCTCTTCCCTGTAACAAGAACAAAAAATAAAAGTCAGACAGTTCTGCTTTGGATTTGTACCTAGGAGATAATCTTTGTATGAAAAAGCTTTAGCAAACTTCTGATTAGAATTGTAGAAGACATAAATAATTTTGACTTACTCCCTACATTCCAATACCCTCCACCTCTCCCTGTGTGAGCTGACTCTTAGGACCTGCTGCTAAGATAATTAATGGTATACAAGGGGGTGAGGCAGCAGTGGTATGGTAGTAGCTTAACAAAGGTTTTCCCCAAAAGCTGCGTATGTCTCCTCTTTAAAAACACAATTTTAGGTTCACTACATGGAAAGAGATTTGACATAATCTTTTATGTCTGAATACTCATTGAAACACTTGGGACACCTCTGCCTTTGCAGTTCTCAATGGACACTGTACGTTTCAGTAGCTGCACGTCCACTATTTCAAACTAACCGTGATTTTTCACCTGCCTCTCGTAGAGGACCTTTCCAAAAGCCAGCTTCTGCAGGACCATCTTCTGCATTGCTGTTATCTGAATCTGTTGAAAAATTTAAAATGTTTATGAAATAAATTTTAAAATAATTTATCTTTTTTTAATTAGATAGTATATTGCTAGAAGCAATGTTTAATTGCAACCATGAGAATAAACAGAACACTTTACTTCGCATAAAGTGAAAATGAAAATGTTTTGCAATGTTAATCAATGTAGCATCAAAAAGATTCTTAGGTATCATGAACTAATGTTTTGGTCAAACATAACAACAATCATGTCAAAACACTGATCTTGACATAAAAGCAACATTGCATTTTTTTTCTTAAAAATTAAATAATCACAAACTCAAAATTACAATACATTTTCAATTTATGATATTAATCAATTACCTTACTTAAATTATACTTTTTGTGACTTATCAGTGAAAGTGTAAGAAAATATGGATTGCTGCATAACTCTTTCATATTAGTACACAGGAGTGACAACTCATATCAGAAACCACCCCCTCTCAATCTTCCAGTAAGTTTCCCGACAAAATTTAAGACTTTGCGCATGGTCCAAGTCATAAGAAAACTGCTTCAAGTCTTCCTGTATCTAACTGGGAAAGCCTAGGGGGTGAGAGCATTCTTAAAAATGTGCAGTAGAGCAGAGAAATCAGTGAAAAGAGTCAATCACTTCTAGAGAGTCTGCAGCAAGAACAGGCATGACCAGGACATGGGGCTTGTTTCATCAGAAGAGAAACTGGAGACTGGAATCACTGAGATACAGAGATAATCAATGTCCAAGGAGTCACTGAATGCATCCACCTGCCACAAGTAGGTCTCTGAGGTACTACTGGTGGTAGCTGAAAAAGACATTAATTAAAGCCTAGGATTTATTTTTAAACTTTTTTTTTTTTTTTGAGCAGAGTACCCATCAGTATAATTCCCTGAAGGAAAATGTAGCAGTTTTTGTATCAGAAAAGTACTATCTTTACACAGTACAGACTACACAGCATGAAATTATTAACAATGTACCTATTTTTGCACCCTCAACTCTCTTCTGGAACAGCCTGACCTCTCATTCATTTGATTATTTCCATTCTGTTATCTGCCCACATTTTTATTTTTTGATTAAACTATTTCCTTCTTGAAATTCCCTACACTTTTTCTCCAATATATGTAAGTAATTCATTCAAACCTTCTTATTTCTGTTTCAGACAGCATTCTTATCTTATAAAATATTAAAACAGCTAATAAAACTAAGATCAATGACAATTGCCTATGAAATTATACAACTTATTACAAAAACATAAAGGATATTAACATACTTTACCTTTATCAGAATTATCTGAATCGTCTGAAGAAACCTGATCTGTAAAGAAACACCAAAACAGAAAAAAACCCAGTAAGGTTATCTTGGTTTTATCTGCTATCTTAAATTGTATACAAAGATATTTTTATCACAATATATTACTCTAAACACGTGTGTATGCATGCACACACTACATTCAAAGAGAGTGAGCAAACACTGAAATAAAAGGATTTTTTTTGCACGAGTGCACAGGTCATCAGTTTAAGCCTGAGTATGTCAACCCAAGATCTGTGGTGTAAAAAGGTTATCTAACATTTCAAAAGGCTTTCAACCCAAAAGCCTCATGGAATGAAATACTTCATAACCCTTTCTAGTATGCAACATCCAATGCTTGGACAAATTTCCCTTGCAGTGCATACTTTTCTAAAGGCTGTCCCTCTCTATTAAATATAAGAAATTTATCTTTTTTCTGCATCTAGGAAATTTTACCTAAGAAATTTAAGTTTTTGACTACCTGTGTTGCAGTCAAAAAAGTTACATATCTGTATGTATAACTAAATGTATTTATCTATATTTATATATAATTATATGTCTATATCTATGCAGCTATAGCAAAACTAAGGTTCAACTGACCTATCTGACTATTTTAATAACTGAAGTTTTAAAGTTTAAATTTACCTTTATGGGTCTTTTTTTTGGACTTCTTTTTTGCTGAATGAGATAATTTTGTCTTCTTACTTTTTGGCTCTTTAGAGCTCTGTACAGCTGTGCCTCTTTTCTTGCATGTTTTGACTTCTTTCCTCCTTTAAAAGAGATGAATGAATTCTCTATTATATGTACTTCTAATGCAACAGTAAATCTGAAGTATTTAATTCAGTCAAACAGTTGTCATTTTCTCAGACACATATCAGTAGTTAAACTGAAAAAAATTGATCCACTTTAAAAGAAAAGTGCTACAGAAACTCAAGATAAGAAAAATAATCACCAGGCTGAAGCTAAGCAAATGAAACTTCAGTGGTGGTAGGGATGGAATTCTTCCATTTTGAGGGGTTCTGTGCTGTCATTACCACAGTATCTTAACTCTTAACAGTGGCTTTATAAGAACTCCAGAATATTTATGCTATTTCAGGATAAATGAAGTTCCTAATCATCTCACTGAAGTTTTGCCCCAAGGTGCTGTTCATCATAATTGTAACTTATCAGTAATTCAGTCCCCATTATTTTCACTATTTTCAATATTTCATTACCGGTGATGGAAGTTTAGTTTGTGGGAACATTCTGGACATAGTCCTGAAAAAGAGAAAACGAGAACATTGCAGCCAAGAATTTGATAAACATAATTAAGAAAACTACAAAACTAGTTAGAAGTAGATCTTTCAATATCAGAAGCTTTTCCTTCAAAATGCTACTTACAATGTAATTGCAGCCAGGATTGAAAAAATACATGATGAGAGTCTTCAGTACAAACTCAGACTTTACTAAATGTGAAGGAAGATCACAAGCTTAGTACTGGCAACTCTTCATTAAAGAAGTATCAGTGCTTATCACGTACAGACATCCCATTTATGGATCCTTGTGGACAGATCAAATTGTTCTGCAATTACACTGAAGACCCCTAAGTCTCTTAGAGCTTTGTCAGAGACCAAGCGCTCCCACATGGATTGTCTTGTGCACAAAAGGAAAAAACCCCACTATTCAATCTATTTACGCATAGTAAATGTATAAACTGTGCTGAGTTTAATTATCTGATGAACCTATCATAATGTACACAATACTGAATTAGAGAATCCCAGTCGAGATGTAAGAATTGAAAAGAAAATGATTTAAAGATAATTGTAAGAAAACACAATAAAATCAGTAGAGCTACAAGTATGCAAGAAGTTGCCCCAAGCCCTAAGGACTTCTAAGCCAAGTAACTGAATGAGCAATGACAATGCTGAAATTCTCCTTGCAATGAATGCAGTACTGTCCATTAAAACTAGAAATGCTTCTATACGAAACAGCTTATAGCCAATTATTCTAATTTTATGACATGCCAATTATACAGAATGAAGTGCTCAACCTGTAACAACTTAGTCATATATAATGATAACAGCTATTCTCCCTAAATCAAGAGCATCATCCTACCATTTATGATTAATTTGTCATGAACTCATATTATTATCATTGGGTCTCACTCGATAGCATTCAAAGTACGAGATACTTGTCTTCTTTTAAGTGTACATATCCTTGAAGGGCTGACTTACTCAATTTCACAAGTGCATTCCTCTTTTCGCCATGTTCAACGTAACCAAAATTCACCTCCCAGCTCTTCAGGCCTTCTTCCTCTTCACAGTGTTTATTTCCACAGGAAAACTGACCTGCAAGGAGTCAAAACCAGCAAACCGTGGTTCAATGATTAACATTAATAGATTTGGGGCTGTTATTTCCAGTTCTGCTCAGTTTTTGCTTTTTGTTCTCCATTTCTTTCAAATAAAAAAAATCCACAAATCTAAAAATAACATCTAGATTAAGGAAACAATAACCGGGAACAACAAAGCAATCAATCATACTTGTCCAATATTGCCTGTTTATGAAGAAAAAAACATAACTGTGTTTTGAAATGTATGGATGAAGGTGTACATTGTGAAATAATGAGCATAATAGTGAACTCTGAAAAAATGAGTGTCACTAGGATACATCCCATATACCCTAAATTACTTACTTAGCAGAGATGGTGGATCAGAAGTTGTGATTCAGACCTGTATCTTTAATGACATCAAACTATTCAAAGTATCATGTTTGTACAATATGAAGATGCCCACATGCTTTTTACATAACTAGTGTATCTGATACAATTTGTATTCTAGTGACTATCCATAAATACCTTTCTTTTAAGAAAAGGAAATCCAACTTTGTCAGAAATGCTGCATCAGCTTTAAGAGCTTCCTTTGGTTCATTATGTGAAAAGCAACAATGATTTTAAAACAAATCTCCACATAATCAATTTTGTTTACACCACTGAAGTCTCAATATTGGAGCAATAAAGATACATGTATTCCCTTTACAGAAGACTGATTTGTATGCAGAGCAGGCAGAAAGGATGTGTATTAATAGGCTCACAAGCAGGACTGTTGGTGAACGATTAACCTCAGAAAATTCTGCTTAAGCGGCTAACTAATGGATTGGCAGTGTCCTCAGATACTTCAGTTCTGTAATGAAACACCACTCGCAATGCAAACATTTGAAGGAAAAAAAAAAACCCAAAACTCTCATTAAGAAAGAAAGTTTCAAATTAACACACACTAAGGATGTTTAACCTATGTAAGTCATGGCTATCAGTACCCTGTGTCATAGCAATCTGCTATATGACCTCCTTTCAAAACACTTATGGCAAAGAGTGGAAAGAAAAGAAGCCAAAGAAATAATTTGGCATTTACAATTAGTAATACAAGTGACACCTCTTCTTTAACTTATCCTAGCTCTTCTTCTTCATGACCATGCCAAGACAGCCATCAAATGCAAAGCAACCAAATGTGAGTACTCCATTCCTTCATTCCCTTGTTACCGCCCCCAAACCTTAGTACAGTGCACCGGCAGTGGTTCTCATCACCGCTATATGGACACAGCTACATCAGCACATACAATAAGTACATACAATGCTAATGCTAATTATCAGACAGGTAGGAATCAATGTGTTATTACATTTAATTAAAGCAATTTATATGGTTGATTTATATTTTAAAATAGCCTAAAAGACCCACGGCTTTTTTTAAGGGATTGTTTGGAACCACACTCGGAGAGAGCGTCCGACACCCGCGAGAGGGTTGGGTTCTCGCACCCCCCAGTGGTGAAAGAGAGGATTTATCCACTCTTATATTCCAATTGCTCACTTTTCATTAGTATTCCATTAAAAAGCTTGAAATATGTAATTCTGCACTTTCTCCCACATTTTAAAATATGGAGTACCACATATTAAAAGTACAAAGCTGTAATTTTTTTTCCCCACGAAGACATGAAAATAATTTACTTCTCATTTAATTTTAATTATCTTGTTAAAGTATTTAATAAAGCATGTAATTGTATAAAATTTAGCTATCCATTAATATAATCTGTAGTGCTGAATGCAACATATGACTACAACTACCTTTAGAGGCTTTAATCTTTACAGTTTAAAAAACTCCACCATTAATGTTCCCACTTTCTACTGTGAAATACTTATTTTTTTAAAATCATAAATGCATTTCTAACTTTTTGAAATATATTACAATAGAGGTGTTTACAGAACACAGCTGTTTATAGAACTGTAACCGAGTGATACTGATCAACAGTACAACTCCATGCAATTTTCTGGCATGTGTATCCATGACTTCTGAAAACCACACGTGTATGGGGATCCACCCCCAGGAACAGCAGTATCTTGTTCACCTCATTTTCTTGCTTGTTCAGCAAGTTGAAGAAGCCCAAGCACCTCAGCCATGGAACAAGGACCACTGTGCAAAGTCCCAGTAACATACTGGTAGGACTTCACACCCAGAATTAAACTACTGATTTAGAAAAAGGATTGGGAGACATGAAAACCATTCCCACTGAAGCTTTCAAAACCAATTTAGCCTAAAATAGGTACCACACAAGAAACTTTAATTAAAAAGTTAACGTTTTGCAAAACAGCACTGGAGAAACTGTAATCAATAAATTATTTCCTGAGGAAGACTACTGAGAGACTTCAATTACAGGTATCAAAGGCTAACGAGGTAGCAAAACTACTGGAGAAAAGCAGCTAAAAAGCTCATCCATTAAATTCTACATCTACACCAAATGCATTATGGTGGTGGTTCATTACAAAACTGACCTTGTGAAAATAAACTATATGCTCTTTTAATTGTAATGTGTGCAGATCAGTGTGCAATCTAAACCTATGTGGCATAAAACAGCAAAGGTGGAAGGCAAGTCAATTTATTGTACATTATAAACTTACCTGATGAATTTACCTGTACTGATAAACTTACCAGTACTGTCAAATATTATGTTACAAAATTATGTCAAAAAGCAGCAAGAAAAGTATCAAGAAGAAATGTAATATAAAATGAAAGACAGCATTACCTTTTCCTGAAATTACTTCTTTCTCATGTCGCCATCTAAATCCAAACTGTTAAGATAAGAACCAAAATTGAGTTGTGAATAGTCAACATATTAAGCACTGTAAAGAGTAATTTCAGTTGATTGATGTCCTGCATGTGGCTCATCCATTTAATTCTGGTCAAGAAAATTTAATTTTTTCTCTTTAAATTAAAAATATCTCTTTGCCTCTGCTCACCAGAATGGTATTTTATTTATAAAAATACTTTGAATATTTTAATATTTACAGAAAGTCCTCCATGCTGAAAAACAATTACAAAAGCAAACATATTAACATTTCCAAGTGGAAGACAAGTTGGCCTAGAAATCTGGGAATAAAAACAAAAGAATAAAATTTATTTTATTTATTGACCAGGTGTCAAACAGATTTCATTTCTTAGCAAATAGGAGACACTTCCCATCTGTTAAGCTACAAAACAAAGTACAAAGACAGCAAATAAGAAATTCTCTAGGAAAATAAGACAACAAAGGGAACATTTCCAGTCCAGTGCATACCAAATAAAACTTAAATGCAGAACACCCTCCTGTGCTGCACTGCAAAGCTGACAATAGAACTGAACTATCTGACAATACAGTCATTTATCAGCCTCAAAGTTTGCAGACAAGATGCACTGAAGGTTCAAAGACAACCTTGACCTAGAAAATTCTTACCTAGGGAAAATGTAAGGAGTAACAGACCCATCACAAGCAAGAGCTGTCACAACACTCTTCCACTGTCTCTACATAGCATCACACCAGAGGTTCACATTGGCATTTCTGATTAAAAGGAAACACCAGTGAAGACCAAGCCAGACTGGTGGTCAGCAGGTGAAGTGGCCTGGGAGCAAGGAGGATGAGCAGGTCTCCAGCTCTGGGTGTGAGAGCACCTGTGAATCTCTAGGGATGAGAGCAGGGGAGTCCCAGCCACGTGTGTGTGTGTGTGTGTGAGTGTGTGTGTGAGTGAGTAAAACAGTCTGGACCAGAAACTGCAATGTGGCTGTGGCCTTTTGGGTTTCTATGTCTTGGGGTTTCTTACTGTTTTCTTCTGAGCTTTGGTCTTTGAGAAGGTGGTTCTGCTTATTTTTCAGATTCTCAAAAGACACTCTCCCGTGAAACTGCTCCTTACCATTTATCCAGTCCTTTGCAAAACAGTGGTCTACTTCAGAAGAAAAGTTCCTAAAGAGATCTGAGCTACAATCTCTATGCAGAGATCTTTAGAAAAATTACCTGACTAGAAGATTTTGGCTAGGAGCAGAACAATTACAGATGTGAAAACACAGATGAGCACATATGTGCAAGTCAATCTGTGCAATACATATATATTTAAATCATCACAGAAAACTGACCTCCAACTTTGCTTTGACACCAACCAGCATGATATAGAATCATAGAATCAAAGACCAGCCCAGGCTGGAAGGCACCTCAACAGACCACTGGGTTCAACCTTCCATGGGGAAGGGAGCCCAGATGAGATTATCTATCACCCCGGGCAACTGCATCTGAAAAACCTCCAGCAATGGGGATTCCACTGTGCCACTGGGGAGGTTGTTCCAGCGACTGAATGTTCTCACTATAAAAAAACTTCTTTCTTATGAAGCATCAACATGTATAGTATCAACAACTATCATGCAAAAGGCTGACTAGCTGAGAAGCTTATTATCTACCCTGCACCTCTCATAGCACCAGCACTGCAAAACAGAAGGCGGGGTGGCTAAAGATATCCAACTTCCAGTTTCTGGAAATTCAGAAAAAAAAATTAAGGCAGGAAAAATCTGAAAGCACAGACTGTATTCCATCAGTATGAATGGGATGAGCAGCTTATTTAAGACTTCCAAGAAAAAAGCCTGCTTTGAAATCCTTCTGTACCAAACAGGGGCATGGATAAATCAGTCATTGAGAAAAATCTCATATTTTTTTCTGTTTTTCTAAGAATATCTAAGAAAGGACTTTCATATGATCAGAACGCATTTGAGAAAAGAAAGCATAAATATTTTACAAATTGCATGACACAGCAATTATGCTGACATGGCAATTCCAAAAAGATAGGTAATGACTTAGGAGCATAAACAGGAACTGAGAGTGACCTCAAAGTTAGGACAGACACACTTGAAGTCTGACAGGGAAATACTGTTCACACAACACAACACAAAAAGAAAAAAAAAAAAGAATCTGGGGCAGAACAGTTTCCCACAAAAGACAGCAAACATATGGAAACTTGGCACAGTAGCGAGAGAAACAAAATCTGTAACCATGCTCAAGGGAAATCAGCTGGGGGGATGGAGAGGACATTGAGGAATACGAAATACCTATAGGAAAATAAAATCAAATTTATTCAAAAAAAGGAGGGAAGGCATTTTCAGCATTTTAGTTTTTGTAAATTTTAATTAAATTTTTCCATTTTACTGTCCCAATTGTCTTTAGATGACTGTCATCTTTTCTTCCTAATACAGCTAAGCACAGTCCTTGCAAATATTTACCAGTGAATGTAATTTTCAATACCGTAAGTAGTCTAAAAGAACTATATGGGCTGGGTTACTGTGTGCTAAAAACACCAAGACACATCTGAGTTCAGCACCAGTCTTTGGAAAATCACAATAGAAAATTAGTGTATACTCTTTCACTAGAAGTTAGTCAGCCAAAAACTCAGAAAAAAAAGAAGGCTGTTCCGTTTAAGAAGAAAACCTGGTGGTGGAACTGGGCTATTTCTCTTAAGAAATTCTATTTATTTACAAGGCACATACAAATCCTGTTTCCACAAACAGAAAAGAACAACCAGCAAAAGATGCTGCTTTAGAATAGACTTTTCCAAAATTGTTTCTGCCAGCATTCAAGTACAAAACTCTTTTAGACTTTAACAGTAACATTCCATGGGGTTTTAGGCTTCATCTACTGCTCCTCTCCAAGCAACCTCTCTAGCCTTCTTTCTTTAACCCCTTTGCATTTTCTGCCTTTCACACACAATGTACCTCTTCATAAAACATCATCTGACAGAAGTGCTCCTATTCCCACTGAAGCACATTTTTGAGGCAGTAACAATGCTTGGATTCAAACTGCTGCTGCTTATTAAGTAACTTGACAAATTCTCACAACTGCCTTTCTATGGGAGGGATACTAACATTCTGGTTTTACAACATACCCACAATCATAAGGCAATTTTTAAAAAGGGCATACTTCAAAGACCAAGATAATTTACACTAATGAAAGATACCTTATTCTCCTTGTATCTGCTGAGATCTGCTATACAGTATTCTTTGTACAATTTATCATAATATTTCTTTGCAAGCCTCTTCTCCCTAAAACAAAAAGTAGTATTTTTTATTAAATGTAGAAGACAACACAATTCACTTCATATTGTAATGACATTAGCACGGCAAAGACAAGTTGTTTTATCAAAAGAACATAAGTTTTAGACCTAGAAATGCAACAGATACACACTCATTAAATTAAGGAGTAATTTCCATAAAACTGGTAAAATAAAATAAATCCACAGTATGCATTAAACAGTATTTTTTCAAACTCTGCTTTCTTCAGAGTTTTTGAACAGACATTTGGATCTCAGAGAATCACTATTATTTATTAGTTCTTTCTATCATCAATTCATGTTGGCATTTGAGCAATATTACAATATGAAAGACCTTCTAATGGTCTTTCATTTTTAAATGCATCAAAGATCAAATAATGATCACTAAGAATGCACAGTAATTCTTAATTAGTAGGGGAAACAACAAATATAGTACAAGTGATCTAAAAATAACATATCCTATAATAGTTTCAGGTACCAATTCATGTCTGCTTCATCTTCTTCATTCCACAGGAATCTATGGTTTTCTCTAATAACATCAAGATCCGTCTTGTCATTTGCTCTATAAAAGGACACACCTTTTTTTAGTACAATGTAACATTAAAATGAAAAACCATCAAATAATAATTTGGTAAGCATCAATATTTTACAGTTCTGATCTCCATGTCACAGCAGAAAGGAATACATAGCTATGAAATAAAACTATCAAAAATGTATTCCCTGGCATACCTGCTCCCAAATAAAAAAAACTCATGGTGGAAAACGGCCACTGAAATTGTGGATGACTTGACCCTGTCTGAAAACACTTTTTATACTCTTTGTTGAAAACAGCGATGTTAAAAGGCAGTTATAGATAGCTCTACAGAAGTTATCATTATTCTGGACAATGGATAGCAATTCTGCACATTTCAGAAGTATTTCAGACTGTTATTTTGAAGGAACTGACAGGTATTTCTCAATGTACCCTCCATTAATGATCACCTGTCATCTTTCCTTTTACATAACAAAACAAGAATAATTCAGCTCATGGTAAGTTCTTCTCTAAAAATATGAAAACAAAATTAAACAAGGCAGTTTTGTGTTTGGGTATTTCCAATTACTGTAGTTACCATTTGTGACCAACACAATTAGTAATTTGATACACAGCTACATCATCTGTGCCCCCAAAGTTGTAATATATACTTATCACCTTTACATAACAGGGGAGTTTTGGGGTCAGGAGGGGAAAGTTTGCTAATGGTTCTCACCCAGATCGTCGGAAATCCTCTATTTTGCCGCCATAGTATAAAATGTAGTCATGCACAAACTTTTTATGTCTTTCATACTGAATAAAGCAATTAAGGATCATTTCAGAACTTATTTCTTTCTACCATAGCTTAAAACTAAAAAAAACCCAGCCAAAATCTTTTTCTTAAGAGAAAGACTTTTCTTCTCACAAACAGTTCAGTAATTTAAAAAAAAAAGGAATGGAATTAATGCAACCCAAATAGCAACTTTTACTTAATAACCTCGCATAGAAGCTAATTTCCAAATACAGGAATTCAAGGCAATTTCATCTTTAAAACCTCATTCATCATTTATAAAACTGTCTTCCTTTATCAAAGATGCTCTGTATGCATATACACAGAAACTTGGTTCATTTTTTCAGCTGTGATTTAAACAACAGCTTAATTGTACTGCAGTTTTGGTTTAAAACAGGTTTGTGCTTTTCTATCATAAAAACATATCTGGCTACTAAAATGGAATAATTTATTATATTTTTACCAGCAACATACAAATAAAAGTTGTATGATTTGGTTTGGAAATGAAAATCACAGAAAAATATTAAATGCTTCTTAGAACACTTTGGCCTCAGAAACATAATTTGAAACACATTTTGTACCATAATTTGAGCAGAATGTGTAATAACTTATTCAGAAAGTGTCTTCACAAATAAAAAATTTTTATATGGCTTCTTAGAAAGGTTTTCAATTAACTTTTATCTCAACAGCAAAAAGAAGCTCCTCTGAAGAATGACTCAGTATCTGGTGCTGCACTGTCACCTGATACGATAACTGAGAAATCCCAGTATTTTACCATAATGGATAACCTGTGCTCCATCTTCAAATTGGAAAAATGAAACAGAAGGATACAGCATCCATTGATATCAAGTGAAATCTTCTTTTTCGTGCTTCTTCCCTGTTAATAACAAACATGTTTCAGTTAAAACTATCTTTCCATTAGGTGAAAAATGTTTCACAAAAGTAATATGTAAAAGATACCTATCACATTCTTCAGCTGCAAATTGTCTGTGAACCACACTGCCTTGTTTTGCTTTCTGGAATGGCTTTATCAGAAGGGCATCTTCCTCTATTCTAAAGGTAGGTGGGAAAAAGGAAGAAAAGTTAGTCAAAAACTTTTCATCAGCAATAAAATTTTCATATGCCAAACTTTGCACTAACTTGAGTAACAAAAACTGTTATATTGCTATTTTCTACAAGAATAGAATGAAACTTCAGAACCAAAGTCAGCTTGGACTTCACCTCATTTGCAGAACCAAATCAGAAAGGCATTTGCTTCCAGTTGGCATTTGAAGGCAATTGCTTAAAACAGCAATTTGTAATATTTGTTTTTATTAATATTATCACTACAGAACCACAATGAAAAAACCCAGAAGATTCCTCAGTTTCACTCTGACATTTAAAGTCCTTTACAAATCTCAGCTACACAGCAAAATAGGAACAGGAAGGACAGTGCATTCACTGAATGAGAGTGACTCGCAGTAACCCTATTCCACCCTTTCGTGCCAATGTCTCAACACCTCATTAAACAGTTCTGCCTCTTGTAGTGCAACCACAAGAATCACAAATTTAAAAGTCAATTACCATGTTGTGAACCATACTTGTCAGTAGGCAGCTAAAATTACTTTTAGTTTAACAATAATAAAACGTCAAAGATATACATTTTAGCTAGTAAAAGGTGTATTTAGTAAATTTCATTCATGAACTTAGGTGAAGAAGAGATTTTTCCATAATTATCAGTGAGCAGAAAGAATGGAAATCAGAAACGTGAAGAAAGCAAGCCAGGGAATTTGTTTCTAGCTATGGAATATAGGACTCCAGAAACTAAGGGTATAATTTGCTCAAAAGGATCTGTAAGCACAAAATTCCCATAAGGAGGCTCTATAAAACAGCAATTTGGAGAGAATTTAAGGCTACTATTTTCCTTAAAGTGAAAATAAATACCATGATAGAGCAAAAAAAGGAACCCACATAAGAGCCCTACTGGGAATCAGCAGTGGTGTGCCAGAACAAGGATAATGACTGTATTTTTGAAAGGCTCCTGATGGTTAGTTAATATTCCACCTAGAAAGTGGAATGGTAGAATGTGCAATGGCATTTAAAGAAAATGAGATCTGAACAAAACCAGTCACTATTTTAATGGAGAACAGCTATATTTATAAGATAAATGAAACGGCACAATGGCTACTATTCCAAAGATTAAAACATGAATTTTTTTCCCAGAATGCAATCAGACACTACAAAACTCATTCCTTCAATTCTTCTATAAAGGAAAAATATGCAAGAGTTCTAGGAAAGTTTCCAGAAAGTCCTCTTAAAGAAAGTCCAATAAAAGAGCAAGGGAGAGACAGGAAAAATTAAGAAAAGTATATGCAAAATGTAGGCCAAATGTTAAGTATGGTGCAGAAAGTGTCAAGAAATTAAAATAGAAAAGCAAAATAAATACATAAATAAATACAAATCTTTACAATACAGTAAGACCAGACTACAAACTTCCAGGTCACTAACTGTGCAAACCACTGCAAATATTGGCCAAGGTCATCTCAAGTAAGAGATGTGCAGGTACATTTCAAGGATTGATCACAACACAATTTACCAATTCCCAGGTCTCTTCACAAATTAAAAAATAAAGAAGTAGCATCAGTTCTCCACTTTATATCTCTATGTGTTTTATATCTACAAAGCCTGCTACCACTTGGCCTTTTTTTGCCTTGCTCTCCTAGCAGTTCCATTTGTCCTGATGGATCACAGTGATGTGAACTGTGCTGCCAAAACCCAGCAGCGGATACTAATGTTTGGAAAAACAAAATACTCTGCTCCAAGAATTGAGGGGCAAATACACACCAGATGGAGATGGCAGAACAGATCTTAATCAGCTGCCCCTGGGAGATGACAAGCTTTGGCAAGCTGGAGGTGAGGAGATGCAGAAATCAAAGAGATTGATTTTTTCAAAAACCATTTCAACACCAGACCTTACATACAACAGCATCATCTTCTATGCACACTAAGAGGCCATTTGTACAAAATACATAATGCAAAGTGTTAATTCTGTACTACATTACCTTTTAGTCTTTTGCAGAGACTTCTCTCCGCTCTCCTCATCACTAAAATCAGAATCATAGCCTCCATGGCCATGTGCCTGAAAATAATAGACCAGTCAATATATCTGCTAATGTAATATGGATATGGCATAATTACAAATCAGTACTGTCCATCATGCATAAATAAAAGAGAGAATGACAGAGAGCAAGCGAACAAGTGCAACTTCTCACACATCTAAGCCAAACAAAATTCCACAGACAATGGAATTTTGTCTCTGGAATATTCCAGATAATACAAGGCAAAGAAAGATCACTTTATAAAATAGATCACTTCATAAATAATTTATATGCATATGTCCTCATATTTAATCTTCACACAGATGCAGAAAACTACAAGTATGATAAATACCTTGAGTTTTTATTTTCTGGACAATGTTCCTTACATAAGAGAAAGGTGAATATTTTCCCAAGGAGCTAGTCTTTAAGGGGGCTGGAGGACAGCAAGTGATATTCCCACATTATAAATTAAGAAAAACGGGAATAGAAGTTTCTTGGGCTGTGATACAGCATTTTAGATCATTAGATCTTACACTGGTAGCTGGAAATCTGACTGAAACATAACTAAAATACAAAACAACAATATGCCTGCAGAAATGTATCACCTGTTCAGCACAACATTCCTACCAGAAAATGAAACCTTTTCCACACACTTTGGGACTACAATGTCAAATTAATGCATATAAGAAAACCAAAATATCCATATCGTAATGCTTTCAAATGACCAAGCACTGACTGACACCCAGATCTATCACCTCCATTTTTCAAGGCACAGTTCCATGTTCAATTCCTTCAGAAGAATCAATGGCTTAAGTAGATCCCATCTCCTCTCCCTCACTTCTACTCTGGTACCTTCCTTCCAAGTGCTCGGTTACAGTTGTGAAAGTACACGTGAACCAGATCAAACAACCCACCCAACTTACAAAGAAACCTATGCAAAAAAAGATTATTTTAACCCAGATAAATTTCCTTACAGCTCATCCTGAGTCCCCACAACCTACACCAGCCAGTTGAAGGGGCAGCACAGGGAGAGAGCAGCCAGAGCTGGGAACTGCATAAACCAGCACCAACTACAAACAACCTTTTACACAACTGAGGTAAAAACAAGAGGGATGATTATTAATATATCTGCATGTGGAAAGGTTCAACGCACACTACCTAAGTATCTTGGTAAGTGAGACTGTGGGTAAGAAAAGACAATGGATTAGAAAACAAGCACGTTTGATTCAGCTGATTCTTACGTTTCCTACAATCTTATTCCTCCTCAGCCAAAAAGCTGAGAAAAACAAAACCTGAAAAAAAGACACAACTCCTCAGGATGATTTTGATGAGGTGCCTTCTCTTGATGCAAATGCCTCACAGAAATGCCAGGCTGAAGAGTCAGCTGTATCCTCTACTGACACCAACAACTGGTTTGTATCGTGCACAGTATGTAAAACACTATCTTCTCAAACTGACACTGAACGACGGTTTCTAAGATTTAAAAAAATGATTTTATTGTTATTATTATTAAAAATTATTATTATTATTAATAATAAAAATACTGTAATGTTCCTCCCACTCTTCTGGATGCTTCTGAAGAACACGTAACTCTCCTATACATACGTATTTGAGCAAAAGCAAATCAGAACCTTTTTCTGAACTGTCTTCTATTTCCCAGGAGACTTAAAAATTGTCCATTACTAAACAAAACAGAAACAAACAAAAAACCCAAACAACCCCCCAAAACAAAACAAACAAAACCCCAAACCAAACAAACAAGTGCAGCAGATGTCTGCTATAAACTGTCCTCATGCACTGGCAGAAAAGCAGCAACGATGTAGTCTCACAGCTAGCTGGCTCTAGTAGCCAGCGTGTCACTACTTTTGTTAATGAAGTTTATGTGGTCTTTAGAAAAGTCTGAACACTCTATGAGTATGCAGCAAATATATTTATACTTGACCTCTGAATTTAAAAAATATTGTGCTAATCTGGGAATATTTTAAATGGCATTAGTAATGCTTCCCAAATGAACATCAAGACCTACCTTCACACTCAAAAGGGAGGAAGGTCCCAGGCAACACTATGAGCATGAAAGTATTAGACAGATGAAGTACTGAAACAGGCAAGAAGAGGAAAGCTCAAATGAAAGGAGATTTTCACAAAGCAGTTGCCCTTGGATGATGTACCCCAGGAAAGAAGTAGCCATCCTCAGTAATCAGATCTCAAGTGATTCAAATAAAAAGAAAAAAAGATGCAAGAAAAGCTGCTCCAACAGAGTCATACTGTAGGGCTCTCAGAAGTTGATGACTGCCTTTTGTAAAGCTGACTGTGAATATAAGGGCAGGTATGGGTAAGGACTAGGCTGCTCTTCCAACAGGAAAGCTCTTCACAGCTTCAGACATTCCTCTGAATACTAGCTCAGAGATAAATTCAGAATGAAAAAGAATACAACCCATGACTGATGTCCTGACACTTCTAGATCACTCCTCCATTGAAGACAGCAGCAGGATGGATAGGTACTGCACTGGTGCTGGGTTTGACATCAGCAGTTCCAGCAGTGCTAGACCACACTTGAGAGACTGGGACTAAATGACTTCTAACCCGACACGTTAGGATGATAGCACCTTAGGATGATGACCTGACTTTTGGTAAAACATACCTAGTTCATTTCATGAACTCCATCAAAGAATCTCATCCGTAAATGAATCTTGCCATTTTGGAAGGACAATGTGAACAGACACCTACCTAATACCATAAAAATTCATGGCAGATTTCTCCCCTTCTGCACACAAAAAAAAAAAAGCAGACAACAATCCCAAATAAGGAAAATGTGTTTAATATTTAACTGTAGCAAAAGACGAGCAGATACCAAAGCTTTGTGCCCAACCTAGAAGATTGAGACATGCATAACCACCAACAAAATTTAAAATAACTACTTTCACTATTTAATAAACCCTTAAATATAAACTTTGCTTTGATGTAATTTGTCAGATTCAGAATGCTTCTAGTAAATTATTAATACAAATACCAAGTATTTTATCAAAACATAAACCTGAGAACCATGTAACTTAAATGGTACAGTGTATTTTGCTGTTGCACCAACTTTGAATTTTTTGTTCCCAAAGAACAAAACAAACTGAAACCACGCTATTAAAACAAGTGCAAATATGCTTTGGGGTACATTTAGCTCACATTTAAGTAATCCAAACATCATGGATTATTTAATAATGAAACAACTGGAGACAGAACAAAGTCCACTTAACTCTGGGCTCCTAAAACCCATACAAAACACAGTAAATGTATGAACGTTGTACACAACTGATGTCAGACTGACATAGCAACAACTCTTGCTGTCAATACAGGACACCACAAACTGCCCAGCACTGCATTTACAGCAGGTATTTGCATCCAGAGAAGGCACCTCCTTTAAGCCTCTCCAACGGAGTAAACACACACTGGTGAAATGGACACACCGCAGTTCATACTGACTCCTGACCACAACATGTGGCTGAACACAAGATGACAGTCAAAAAGAAGAAAAAAAGGCAAAACTATTCTATAAAATATTCCCAACGTGTGTCTCCTGACCTCGGGCCTAGTCTTGCCACTGCCCTCATAATCATCACTCCCATCCTTCCCTTTATCTGCCCAGCACGCAGGTCTGTGGTCATGTCTGCTCACAGCCCAGATGTGGCCCAGAACAGGCCCGAGTGCTCGTTTTTAGTGCTATTTGGGGAGGGTCTGAAGGAAGCACAGGATCTATAAGAGATCTTGAGGAGCCATCCTAGATGGATAAAGGATGCTGTGTGGAAAGTCAGAATGCTTCACTGCAACATGCTCTCCTCACCTTGATGTTATCTATGAAGCTTTGCCACTCCCACTTGGGGGAAAAAACCCTGAAAATAAGTACAACTAGCTCCAAACATATTCTTCCTTGTAAAACCAATTACAAGGAGTACCTGCATATACTGTACAGTGAACGGCCCTAACAATGGGAAAACGCACTCACAAGATACTGCCCCTTTATTATAGCTATGAAAGAAAAAGTAGAAGTAAAAGGTAGGTCACAGCAGACCATGACATCGAGGATTAGAGTTCTGTGGAGCTCCACGGAGAAACCGAACGCCGGCCCGTGTGGGTCGCAC
Organism: Dicrurus megarhynchus; assembly: GCA_013399195.1. Lineage (NCBI taxonomy): Eukaryota > Metazoa > Chordata > Aves > Passeriformes > Dicruridae > Dicrurus > Dicrurus megarhynchus. The sequence continues at coordinate 234,313 of VXAD01012520.1, forward strand.
GCAGCGTCTGAAGCCATTCTTTCTCACTTGCTTTCCCCCAAGTGGCCCAGCACTGTCCCGGCTCGCCTGACCGGTCCTCCGCCGCCGGAGCGGGGCACAGGCACGACCCCCGGCTGCCCGCCCGCCGCCCGGGGAGAGCGGCTCGGCCCTTCCCCGCGCGGGCACGGCCGGGCCCCTCCGCCCGCCCCGGTCCCGCCGCCATGGAGGCCGCGGCCTCCGCCGGGCCTGTCCCCGCCCGTCTCTGCCGGGCCCCCTCCGTCCCTCCCTCCCGGCCCCACTCACGGCCGCGGAGAGGCGCAGCTGGTTGGGCTCCATGGCAGCGGNNGGCCGCCTCCGCCGCCCGGCCCTGCTCCCGGCCCTGGCGCTGCTCTGCGGGCCGCTCCCGGAAAGCGGGGCAGAGGCGGAGCAGGGCCGCACCGAGGGTTCCCTTCCTCCCTCCGTCCCTCCCTCCGCCGCGGGCGGGCGGCGCGGGGCAGCGGGGCGCGGGGGAGGGCGAGGGCGAGCCGGCACGGGANTCCCAAATAAGGAAAATGTGTTTAATATTTAACTGTAGCAAAAGACGAGCAGATACCAAAGCTTTGTGCCCAACCTAGAAGATTGAGACATGCATAACCACCAACAAAATTTAAAATAACTACTTTCACTATTTAATAAACCCTTAAATATAAACTTTGCTTTGATGTAATTTGTCAGATTCAGAATGCTTCTAGTAAATTATTAATACAAATACCAAGTATTTTATCAAAACATAAACCTGAGAACCATGTAACTTAAATGGTACAGTGTATTTTGCTGTTGCACCAACTTTGAATTTTTTGTTCCCAAAGAACAAAACAAACTGAAACCACGCTATTAAAACAAGTGCAAATATGCTTTGGGGTACATTTAGCTCACATTTAAGTAATCCAAACATCATGGATTATTTAATAATGAAACAACTGGAGACAGAACAAAGTCCACTTAACTCTGGGCTCCTAAAACCCATACAAAACACAGTAAATGTATGAACGTTGTACACAACTGATGTCAGACTGACATAGCAACAACTCTTGCTGTCAATACAGGACACCACAAACTGCCCAGCACTGCATTTACAGCAGGTATTTGCATCCAGAGAAGGCACCTCCTTTAAGCCTCTCCAACGGAGTAAACACACACTGGTGAAATGGACACACCGCAGTTCATACTGACTCCTGACCACAACATGTGGCTGAACACAAGATGACAGTCAAAAAGAAGAAAAAAAGGCAAAACTATTCTATAAAATATTCCCAACGTGTGTCTCCTGACCTCGGGCCTAGTCTTGCCACTGCCCTCATAATCATCACTCCCATCCTTCCCTTTATCTGCCCAGCACGCAGGTCTGTGGTCATGTCTGCTCACAGCCCAGATGTGGCCCAGAACAGGCCCGAGTGCTCGTTTTTAGTGCTATTTGGGGAGGGTCTGAAGGAAGCACAGGATCTATAAGAGATCTTGAGGAGCCATCCTAGATGGATAAAGGATGCTGTGTGGAAAGTCAGAATGCTTCACTGCAACATGCTCTCCTCACCTTGATGTTATCTATGAAGCTTTGCCACTCCCACTTGGGGGAAAAAACCCTGAAAATAAGTACAACTAGCTCCAAACATATTCTTCCTTGTAAAACCAATTACAAGGAGTACCTGCATATACTGTACAGTGAACGGCCCTAACAATGGGAAAACGCACTCACAAGATACTGCCCCTTTATTATAGCTATGAAAGAAAAAGTAGAAGTAAAAGGTAGGTCACAGCAGACCATGACATCGAGGATTAGAGTTCTGTGGAGCTCCACGGAGAAACCGAACGCCGGCCCGTGTGGGTCGCACGCAGCGTCTGAAGCCATTCTTTCTCACTTGCTTTCCCCCAAGTGGCCCAGCACTGTCCCGGCTCGCCTGACCGGTCCTCCGCCGCCGGAGCGGGGCACAGGCACGACCCCCGGCTGCCCGCCCGCCGCCCGGGGAGAGCGGCTCGGCCCTTCCCCGCGCGGGCACGGCCNTTTAGGGGCGAGGGGAGTCTCCCTGCCCGGGAACCCGGTGAGCGGCCCCGGCTGCCGCGGTCTCCGCCTCTGGGAAGGTAGGACTCTGCCGCAGGGGCTCAGGGAGGCCTCAGTGCGCCCCTCTCCTTCCCGGCCCTGGTCGCCCCCGCACCATCCCCGGCGCTTTCGGGCAGGGCAGTCCCTGTCGTGGGGACACGGGCTTAGATCCCGCTGCGGGTGTCGGGGCCCGGCGGAAAGGGCCCCTCGGGAGGGATCGGGGATGCGGGGGTCGTTGTTTTGTAAGGGACCTCTCGTGGAGAAGGGGACCCTTCAGTGAGGGAGGCCCCGGGAGGCGCTCTACGATGGGCAGCAGCTGCCAGGCGTGCCCGGGAGGCGCGCGCTGCGCTCGGCGCGGCACAGAGCGCGATCGCAGCCTCGGCACGGCGATCTGTAACGCTGATTTCTGCCCGCGCCAGCGGCTTCTGCTCTTTTCAGTCGCATCTCGCAGTTAGAAGAACGAAAGGCAGTATGTGACTCAGTTTCCATGTGAGGACCGACGGCAACTGGGCGATAAGTTTGGGAGCCTGTGGGTTGCATCATAAAAAGGAGCTTTATAAACCAAAAGTGTTTTCTGATAAAGTAGCTGGGAAGCACCAATCTTCGACATTAAGTCATCAGATACAGCAATTAGCTGTCAAGGAATTCATAGTTTCCCATCAAACACGACCTGAACTGCTGAGGTCTGAAATGCTGTAATCCATCACAGGTACTTTCTTCTGGACTGTTAAGAGTTTCCAGTTGTGGTATTGATTTCTGAATAGTTAAACCACAGATACACTTAATACAGAGAAATATTAAAAATTTGAATACTGCTGCTGTTCTTGTAATATGCAAGTTGTAAAATTTAAGTTGTAGGTAGTCGCTTTTCCACAGTAAGGCAATCACACACCATAGTTGACAGTGTATCTCCTTACTTTGGCTACCGAATCTCCGTTTTCAGAATTATTTTTTCTCCTGACCTAGTGTTTGTGTTACTTGTTACGTCATTATTGCTGTGAAGGGATGTAAAGATGATGCTAGTGTCCCGTGGAAAGGAACTGAGTGGCACTGTGCTTATTTGAGTGCATGCAGTATTCTGCTGAAGTCCTACTGAATGCGGCCCCTTTCCTCTAAAGGGCAGAGACTCTGTTGCAAAAATGGAATTATCCTAATTAATAATTTAAATATATCAAAATAAATAATGTATACCCTCAAAGCTGTAATAGCAGGCATCTTTTTGTTGTTCCTGTCTTATGGAAATGACAGACTGCTTTAGTGTGAATGAATCCTGACATGATTCTGGAAACTGGGCCAACATATCATTGATTATGCACTTTGAAGAAGAGTGGGAAAGGTAGAGGAAGGATTTACAATTCTTGAATCTCTTGGCATTGTATTATGGCCACAAAAGCCTGCATATAGAAAAAATACAGTTTCTGGGACAGGAAAATTCTGCAGTGAGTCCAACTATAGCAACTGCTGTAGATGCTGAAGTTATTTTATAAACAGCTTTTCTGAGAATAGCAGCTAGATAATTTCATCTTGCTATGCTGTGCTTTTCTGATGTCTGACTGTGTTGCTTTAGAACATCACCTGACTGCTTTTTATATGTTGGCTACAGTAAGCTACAGCTGGGGAATGGGTTCAGAAATGGCCTCCTAAATAAACTGGTAGTTGAAACTGAATGTGCCCTTAGCCCTTGGTGTGTGCATTATACTTTGCTCCAATGGGAGTATCTCCATAGTTTAATTCTAACAACAGTATATTTTGATGCCAAAAAGGCACTTCTCTCATGTGAGTCCCACAGGACTCGAAGATACAGGAAAAACACCTGATGAGATGGGCATAATTCTTTACAGGGCAGGAGATGCTACCATTTTAAGTTGGATTTCAATGACTGTACAGCCAAACCTTAGGAGCATAGCTTTCCTTTACAAGTCAATCTATGCCACTGAAGAGAACACTCCTCTTGAACTGGCCCTAGTGCTCACTCCTGCTGAACTACAGAATTTAATTTTCTGCCACCCTAGCTCCCGTGACTATCCTGCTGTGGTGTCTGATGAATAACCCTGGTGGGACAAAAAAATGTTAGGGATGGAGGGATGGGACAGGAGGAAAGTGGGAAGTGAGAAACATGGGCTGCCCTTTCAGCAGCAGCTCTTTTTTAAATCAGCAGTAATGTGAAACAATAGTCTTAAATTATGGTAGCCCTGAACTTCGTGGTCCACAAAGGAGAAAACATCACTATACCTTTTACTTTAGTTCTGCCCTAAATCTAGGATGGGCTAAGTATGAGACCTGGTGTATCCAAAAAGTTTAAGTCAGACATGGTACATACATCATAGAGATGCAGAATTCAAAGTATTATACTTACCTACTTACTGAGCGGTTCCTAAAAGGTTCTAGTATAGGAGATTTCACAGCTTAAATACCTTAATCTATTCACCTCTTAGGTATAAAGGGGTTTTTCCTACTATCTAAGAAAAATCTTCTTTGTTGCTACTTGTGATAATTTTTTAATGCTCTGCATTAGTTTGTACAGAAAGCAAGAATTGATCATCATTTGGATAACATCTTTAAATACTGGAAGACATATATCCCCACAGTCTTCCCTTTTTGCAGCCTAAGAAAGTACTTTAACCTTTCTATTTAGGTTACGTATTGGAGAACTCTTACATTTTGTTGCTCTTTTTCAGACTCAGATTTCTCTATGTATTTTTAAGAAATACTAAGCATAGCTGTTTAGTCCTTAACAGTATTTAGCCAGGAAGAAACACATCAACCTTCCTGGAGAAGATGATTGCCTCGTAAGATCTTCTGGTAAAGTTGTTTAAACTCAACAGCCTCTGATCCGTTGAATCAAAATTACTTTGGTTAGCCAATTAAAAAATTGTTCCAATTTTTAATGAAGCAAACCAGAAGGCTTTGCCAGCAGGCTGGAAGAGGCAGCTAGCACTGGTATGAAGAGCAAGGCAGGGCAGTCACTTGATAACATCCATTGTGAGCTGTTTGCCAGGGACTACATTTGAGTTTGATTATGAGACAGTAATGTGGAACCATCAAGAATGCTAGTAAAATTGAGATTTGTCCTGTCTAATCTTTCCTCTTTCTCCATTAAGTCAGTTCTTTTGTTGACAAATGAGGAGATTACTTTCTAATGTTATTTGATATCCTCCTATCTACTACGTGTCTATGAAGTAAGTTGCCAAATAATTTATTTCTGAGTCTTCATTGTACAAACAGTACTTTGGCATCTGTCATGTTCCTGATTTTTATCTCCTCCTATTTGAAGTCCCCTAGTAGTTTGTAGAAAAAGCAAGTAAAGCTAAAAATGGACGTTCACATATGCCAGTAACATCACATTCAGTAACTGTAGCTCTTTTTCATTTAGAGGTACACGTGTACAATTTCAGGGATGCAGTGTGCCTCCCAACAAGCCCTGAGGAAAGTATACACTACAATCAGGCAACTGTTTCCCAAGCTTAAGTCTTCCTGACAGTCAGGGAAAACCAGTGGGGCTGTTCAGGAGGGGCAGTAACTCATGCTCACCAGTTCCCATCACTGGTACTGGTCATTCCAAATTAGTCATTAAAGACTAATTATTCTATAATCATCTAGAGGCTATGTGGAGATAGCAGGCTGTCGCAGTGCATATCTGTTTTGTCAAATTCAATAAATGGTGTGTTCCACATTTTTTTGTCATACAGGGAATAGCAAACATGAAGCTTAACTAGCCACTAGATGTCAATGTTGCTGTGCTAAAAGGCAAATGCAGTTTTATTTGTTTGGCTGATAAAGTAATTTATTCAAGAAAAGAACGTCTTTATTTAAAGATATTTCCAGTATCGAGTCAGTTACAAAAAGTAATCATAGACGAGCCCATGCTGTGTCCATTATTTTGAGATCAGCTGTGCAGTTTTATGCAATTTTGAAGTTGCAATTACCATTTCAGTGCGTAATCATTGTTAGAAAAGTGCCTTTGAAAAAATAGCATCTGACTGATCATTAGTTTCCTTCCTTGTTTCAAAATCCCAGACCTTTGTAGAAGTAGCCACAATCATTGCATTGCATTTCACTTGTTAATAAGATAAAATAGAGCTAATAATAGGATATCTAATCCTCTTAAAAGAGTATTGAATTTCCTAAATTCCAGTTATCTGTGGACATTTTCCTCTTAATTATTCCTGTTTAACACCATTGGATATCAATGTCAGATACGTTGCGTGGAGACAGAATTTCTAGAACATGAAGACTTCCAACATGATAAGCAATTTGGAAAACAGTTCTTTTGAAAATTCGTATGTCCGAAGACAGATCCGACAGATGATGGCATTTTAGAGGGACATATGAGGTAGAATTTGACCCATGGACCTTTGTTATTCCTGGCTCCTCTGCTTCTAGGGTGAACAAATCACTGCCAGTCTCCACAACTACTTACTGCCTAGTGCACTGAAGGTGCTGGTTCTATTGTCTGTCTATAGAGCATTTAAGAGCATTTATTTTAAGAACAAAGTTTGGAAATTAGTTTAATAAACAGTAATGGAAGGCTCAAGAAGACAACAGTGCACATCTCAAATTCCAGATTAAGCTTGTTCTGCTCTTAGGATAAAAACAAGTATCACAGGCTCTTACTAAAAATAAAGTTGAAACTTTCTGTTGATCTGAAAATCTCCCAAGAAGTCAAAGATTAAGAAATTGCACCCTTATTCTCAGCTGATCAATTTGGTAAACAGAATCCCAGTTTAGGGCACAACGTTAGAAAACACAGCCTAACCTGATTTATTCCCTTAGCTCCACCTCCTACGATGCAGATAAGGCCTCTCAACTTCACACGTAATTAACAAGATTTTTTCATTACTGTTGACAAAAGAGCAGCCTTAATCTTCATTATCATGGACTGAAGTAGTTTAAGTCTTGCTCAACATTTTATTTGATGGTAGCATTACTTCCACTCTTAACATGCTAAAGAATCACAGATACACTGTAGAAAAACTATAACTGTTTTAATTCCTAACATCTGTTTTAGTTTTCTTGCCTGTGACTACAGAGTTATGTAAGAATCTTATAATAATATCTTGAAAATCAGATTGTTTCATTCATCCATTCACTTTGTTGCACTTAAGGGAACACTAAAAGCGTCAACTTTGATCCTAAAACTTCTGTGTACTTCAAAAAATATCATTAAAATAAAGTTTTCTGCAAGCCTTTGTTAAGATGTATAATGTAAATAATAACAGTATGACCCTGTAAAGACTAACTGGTTCAGTTATGGAAATAATAAATCAGACTTTCATAAAAAAACAATTCTTAGAATCAACTCCCCATATTATCTCTAAAGTTTGGGCTTATTTTTGCAAAATGTACAGAATTTTATTAAATAATCCCCTAGAGATATATTATGTAGACTCCTGTCTGGTGTCCTTTAATTGTCACCGCTAGTTCCGCATTTGTTGTGTGGCAGGTGATTTTGGTCTCCAGAGCTTAGTCTGGCAGCTCTGCTCAGAACAAATCTCACTACAAGATTACACATGCATGGAGGCATGCATTAAAAAAAAGTAGTGACTTCAGCCTATCAGGAATTTAATTTAAAAGTAATTACCAGTATGTACAAAATACTACTACTTAGTTTTATCAACCTGCATTTAAGTAAGTAGAATACAGAGACTAACTCCTCCACCCCGTTCCAGTTTTCATTTGAGGCGATTTTAGAAGTTCATTATGCTTAAATTCCCTGAAGTATGAACTATTTCCTAAGAGAGCAAAGAATGCCTAATCTTACTTTTATGGCTAGATCTGCAATGGTGAAAAGTGACTGATGGCATCTAATTACATAAATACAAGAGAAAGGCAAATTTGTTTTTCCAGTTTGATACCGGAGTTATTATATAAGATGAAAAAATCATAGAAAATAATAAGCAAGAGAAGGAAAATCCAGTAATATGGAAATAAATAAAAGAAAACAACTGACAAACAAGCAATGTACTTATTTTCTTTAAATTACATTGTTTCCCACTGGATTTTTTGGTGGGGGAAAAAAGAATACATGAGCTAAGTTAAAGTTCATTGCATTTTTAAACCATAGTGGAAAAGATATGCATTTCCTCTTTTCCTGACATGCATTTTTTTGCATAATGTCTGCCATGTATGTATATTCATAATATTCACTTACAAGAATTGAGGAAATGTACAAGTCATTGATGGGGAATGTCTGGAATCCAAAGTCTTCTGTATAAAAAGGTGACAGACAAGTCACTGTAATCTGAATCATGCCAGCAGTTAAGCACCATTGGTGTACCCAGCATTCTACATAACCTGGAAAAGAAAGGTGCCTCGAAGTCTGAGTCTAAGAACTAATGTAATAGAGATGTACAGTCTCATTCCTGCAAATATGTTCCAGAAAACACCTGTTTTTTAGAGATGTGTTTCATCTTAACTTAGAAGTTGAGATCTTAACTCAAGCATCCAGAGGGCCAGTCCTGAAAACTGTACTGTGGAGCTGGTAAGATGAGTTCATCACAGTGTTTTCCACTGGTTGTCCTAAAGCAAAGAAAATACATCAGAGATTATTTGCAATATACAGTGCTGCAGTCAAGTGTTTGGAATCTCACAGATTTTAAAAAACTAAGGTATAAGAGCAGAACATGATGTAATGATGATGGAATCAACCCTCACGTCATCTTATTATTTCAGTGGGATTACATAGTAAAGTAATACGGTAGCTGTGTGTAGAGACTGTTAGTATCTAGGTTGAGGTGATCAATAACTGATCCTTCAGTGAAAACTGAAGGATACAGGGATATAAAAAAGCGGCTCTGAGCACTGAAGTAGGATGAATCAGTTAAAAATTCCTATTTCACAGTTTTTAATGAACGTCCTTATAGGGTACTGCTGTGAGACCTCATGTAATTAATAATACCACGAGCCATTCTGCTAGAACTGACCTTTTATTAGTAAAAGTATACTACTGATTGCCAGGGTTTGGAAATAATTGGGATTATATTTCAAATTAAATACAATTTTATGTTATTTAATCACCAGTATCATTAAGACATGAAGTACTGAAATACTATCAACCTTTCTATTGAAAGTATTTCCAGGACACTATTCATTCCATGGCACCTAAGTGGAATGGGAAAGATAACTATCCTAAATGGCAACCATTAGTCTAACTTAGTTACAAATATCAAGTTATGTTATTTATAGCCAGAACTCTAGAAGTAAAAATGGCAGACTCAAAAAACCACTGAGGAAAGTATCTATGGCAAGTAAAAAGAAATATTCCATCTTGTACCCTGGGGGAGATCCTGCTACTTGCTGAAACCACATTCAATTTGCAAGTTATAAGTCAAAACGTTTTCAGTTACATATCTAGATGACTGTCTTTCTTGAATGGAAATAAAACAACCGCATGGAAGATAAGGGTCAGGATGTGAACTGAGATTTGAGTGAAAAAACATTTCCTTTAGCATTTCATGAAATGTTCTCTCAAGTTTGCGTTACACTGGCTTTAAATATACTGCTTATAAAAGATGGATTCTGTAATTTAGATTTATGTTAGAATCTATTTTAATATACTTTATCAATCTGGGTTTAGTAAATCCATGCCACTCTTTCCCTGTAAAACTTTTATTTGAACCTCAGCAGACTGCCAAAGACTTAACAGAGTCAGTATTTGGCAGGTTTCTATGAGTCTGTTAACAAAAGGAAAATACTATTCTGACTACCTCATTTATCTTAGATATGGTCATAAGGTCATAATCCAGCCACAAATGTTAAGAACTAGGAAAAGTAAGAAGACTATTGAAGCATTTTGATATTTTCTTACTTGAAGACATCAATGCCTGCAGAAAAATATGCCCATGCAATAGAATATTAAATTGTTCTCCCAGTTAAAAAGAAGCTAATAAGCTATTAATATCTGAAGGTACTGTTGTACTGTGATCTATCACTACAGTATGAAAAACAAAGCCTTAAACTTATGATGACATCCATGATTTGTATTGATTTGCAGTTCAGTGCAGCCTTAAGAACAACACAAATACCCCATGCTTGGAGCCCAGGAGTCTTTATGAAAGGGCATCACAGGCCTGGTCACAGATGCCCATTAGCTGCATCCACATGGATCCTCAGCAAAGAGGGATTTAGCTGTCTTTGGAACATCACCCATTCTGAATCTATAGCAACCCTCCTCTAATATGCGAAGCTATTTTTAGCATCAGGGCAGCCTTGAAAACAGCAGGTAAAGCATGAAAAGAATGAATAAGTGGTTGTGGTGCTTGCCTGTGAATAGAAGCTATATATAGCTCTTGAGAGAGATCTTAATATATATGTATATATATAATGTGTATATGAAGGGATATCTGCCTCCCTGAGGGGGAAGCAGGGGTGTCAGAAACATAAAGTAGAGCATTATTACTATTTGTGACCTGAGCAGTTATCTAGAAAGTCATTATTTACAATTGTTCTGTTTAAGAAAATGAATTGTTAATGGAATTGGGTATCTTTGATCCAGTCTTTATTTGCAATGAATGTATAGCCTTCATTTCCCTAAGTGAAGAGAAAATTGAACAGCAGGAGACTATTTGCAGCTCCAAGCTCTTTTCAGCCATTACTTGCTTCAAGAAATTCCTTGGGGAATTTCTCAGGTCCCCCTTTCCATGCTTAGGAGCCAACATTTCGGTTTCTGTGATTTTAACTGTTCCCTTGAGTTCCCATTCCTGGTTTTTTTTGTCCTTGTCTTTTTCTCTTATATATTCATCCATTTGCTTCTAAAAAAAATCTTGGGAAAAAAGGCCACATGTGCCTTTGTTTAATCAGTACTGTGTGCCATTTATTTAGCTGGGGAGCTATATTGCTTCATGAAGGAGCTTATTACTTCTTACTAATGTGTTATATTGAGGCTGGGAATTAGGCCCTCCAGTTTTAATGACTCTTTGCCTAAATCACAAGGGCAGCAACAGTGGAAACTTACAGATGCCTACAAGTGATTGGTGTCAAAAAGAAAGTCATCTGTATAGTATTTGGATTGTTGTCTTAGAAAAGTGATAATTAGGAATAATTTTGAACTCTACATTTGAATGTTACCATATTCAAGGTAGGGAAAATCCTTTAGCTCCTGAGCAGTCATAACTAAAACATGTATTTCTCTGTTGCTATGAAAATTATATTTAAAACTACAGTCAGTTCTTAGATAAAGATGTTGTGTTGGTTTTGTTCTCCCACTGCAGAGGGAGAGGGCCAGCAGCCAAAAGAGCAAATCTTTTCTTAAAACTGTACTAAATATGTACCATATTGGCATATGAGCAAACAGATGTAATGAAATTTTCAGCCCTCCAAAGTCTCCTCTGCAGGGTGAATGTGGTTCGTAAGAAAAAGGGACCTTGGAGTTCAGCTTGGTGCAGTATTTTATTTGATGGAGAATCTGTGCTGGGCTTCTGCAGTGGCAGCCTGCCTGCCCTAATGTAGGGTGGGATGTCAGGCAGAGTTGGTATTTGCTTGAGGTAAAAAGGATTAACTCTTACTGAAATAAGGTATTTTTCCAAATTTCTTGAGTTGTTGAGAACAATAAAAACATCAGTTAAATACACTTGTGGAGCTGTCACCAACAACACCTTAAAATGCTTCCACTCTGATCCAAATCTCTGCTTTGTAAAGCCTGTTGATTAGCAATGATGAAACAATAATATGTGTTTGATGAGGCACATCCTTCTTACTGTGCAGTTCATTATGTTAGTGGCACTCCAGCAAGGCTTCTACTTGAAGTATTTCAGTGACTTCAGTGGCGCTAAGATTTCTTTCATTGTAAATTATTCAGGACGGAGAAACCTTCTGTTTTTAACAAGTAAGTACTTTCTCCTCAAAAGCCTGTTGTCTCTGCCATGTAACAAATAAATTTCCTATGTACATTTAAATAAATAATATTTTGTTACTTTTTTTCTGTTTGCAAAATGACAAGGAAAATTAAAGACAAGTTTATGAAGATTAGAATAATTCTTCAGGGAGCCAATGCCATGAAAAAGTACAGAAGGGCATGTGAGATAGCACAGGTCAAGGAAAGGATTTTGTAACACACCGTCTGTTTTTAATTAGCATCTTGGCAAACTGGAAGAGCTCAAACATTTTTCCGTGAAGAAATGTATTATAGACTTTTCTAGCTGCCAATTAAATGGCATTTAGCTACGCTGACAGTAGTATGTTGTTTTGGGTCTGTAGAAAGCACTTACTCATACTAGAAAATCTGGGACATTTTGTTTTGGTTACAGGGTTCTTACTGGAGTGGATTTTCTATCCCTCCTATTTTGAATGTAGGCATGAAGGATACCTTGTATGAATAAATACCAAACTAAGAGTGCAAAGACCTGGCAAAGTGGAGATGATAATTATGAAGTGTCAGTTTGTATACACCGGTTGAAAGTCTGTCCTCCAGTTAAATGACAATTTTTAAACAATGGTAGCTAAATACTGGGGTGTTTTATGAGGTTCATATTTTGTCCTGTTTGGTAGAGACTGAGGTTTGACTGACAACTGCTTTGTCACCAGTTCTGTCCTATGGTTCAATTAAATATGAGCATTTGTAACATGAAACTGCCCCTCAAGCGTGTGGCTCCCTATACATTTTCTCTAACAGTGAAACCAATGCTCTCTGCCCACTCCTGTCCTCAGCTGCTTGTCCTGGCTCTAGCAATTTTTTTATTTTTGGGAGAGGGGAGGCTTGAAGGATTTGGGCTTGTTTAGGGTTTTATTTGTTTTCTGGTTCTTTTACCTAATTTATTACGTAAATTATTCTATTACCTAATTTATTCTTTTAGCTAATTTATTTAATCCAGTTTAGAGAATAGCATTAGAGGAGAATCACCAGCAGCGAGCTGTGGAAGAGAGCAGAATCAATACTACTTGGAAGAGCTGGGAAGAGAGAAACCATCCTCTTAAAGAAAGCGTTGCACAGAAATATGTTCTTAAAATCACCATGCCAGTTTTGAAGAAACTGGCAATTACAAATTAAGCACAGATTCTCTCACTAGTATCATGGTTTTAATGTCTGATCAAGCTATCTATGTAGGGGAAAAAAGGCAAAAATTAACTTGCGTATTTGAACAAGACTTCTCCTCACTGAGAGATTCACATAGAGTGCACTTAATCTTACAGTAGGATGTATGCTAGGTGATGAGTGTGATGTCAGTTCCACTGAAATGGATGGGCATATTGTCTGTCTTAAAAGTGTCCCCATTTCCAACATGGGAGAAGTTGATCTTCCCTGACTAAACTACAAATTTTCTTGCAAGTTGTCTTGAAAGGTTGAAAAAAAAGTCCAGATTTCTGCAGCCAGTGGAAACCTCGTATTCTTGTATATTGTTTCCTTTCTTACACTTCCCCCTGTATTAGGTGTGGTCTCAGTTCCTGCTGTGAACCATGAAGTAGCACAGCTTCATACATCTTTGAATTGGGCTCTGGTTTGCTCTTGAGCTTGTATGTTTGCTCTTTCATTTCTCCCCCAACTTTAAATATCCATTGTTAGCATTTTCAAGGCAAAACACGGACAACAGAAGCAAAGCAAGAACTATCTGTGTAGGTCTGGAGAAAAGTGGCTGGTTATCGGGAGAGCAGTTAACTTGATGCTACTGGATTGTGTTTGCTTGGTAACAGAGCTTAGAAGCAAATGAAGCATAAAGAATCATAAGGATGTTGGAAGTTCTTATTTGCAACAAAATAAAACCTAGAAAGAGATTAATTTTCCCTGGCTTCCCTTTGAAAGAAATACATTATGCATCTGTTTTTCTTAAAGAGATCATTCAGATACCAGTACATCTCTCCTGACATACTTTTTGTCACTGGCAAAATTCTGGTGTACCTAAACCAGTGAGCAGTTCCATATCCTGCACATTCAGCAGGATATGCTCAGTGGAGCAGGTGTTGTACATCACTGTGAAGTTTTGGCCATGAGAGCTCACTTCAGAGGTGATCACTTCTAAGTCCATAGTGAACTGTGAACTGGATACTTTATGTAAAGGAAAGGAGACCACCCTCCAAGTCATTCTTTCCTCCAAAGCTGGCAGCAGTTAAGCAGCCATTTCCTCGGCTTTTTGACCCAGGGACTGATCTGGTTGTTCTGCTTTTAATGAAACTGGTGTAATAAAGAAGGATACCCATAATACGAACCTGTATAGACAGGATAGGGCAAAGTCAGAAAAACTCTCCAAATAAAAAGTTTTGGGCAGGCTTGTGATCATTCCTAAGCTTGTCTGTGCTATGAGCTGTTGTAAAGGCATCTCAAGTTTTATTATGCCTAACCTGCAGAAGGCCTCTTCCTGGCAATGGCTCTTGGTGCCAGATCCACCAGGAAGCATAGTCTTTTCAAAACTGTTTAGAATTCACAAGACTTAGTTTTGTTTATTGAAAGTAAGCCTCATTCTCAGCTGCTTTAAATTTGCCATTTGCAGCAGAATTTCTTAAAAGGGTGGAGCCAAGAGAGCAAAAACTTGGATTCATGAGATATTTGTAGGCGTCTTTGATCTCAAAATCCTTCTGCTCCAAACACAGCAGTAACATAGCAATAACAATGTTTTGTTCTTTAGGAGACCCATGAATACTGGGTGTGATTCAAACTATTTCCCATCTGTGTGGTGTAATATTATGGGCTTAACAGCAAGCACAGTAAAGTCTCATCATCACCATCAGTGGATTTGGGATTAGGCTACCTATGTGCAGGCAGCTCATCCTGAGCAGAGAAAAGGCAACACAGTTTTCTAAAAGTGGGATGAAATTAAGGATAACTGTAACAGGGTATGGTTCTGCAAAGGGAAGTGTACTGAGCATGAAACCACAGGAAGATTATTCAAATTTTGTCATGTGTTGGTAATGAAAACATACTAGTCTAATGCAAATATGCAAGTATAGCCATTGGCGTGGAGTTAATACCTCAAAAATATTAAATATTTTTTTAAATAATTTTTGGTTCTATGTTCTGACCATTTGTGTTTGCTGTCCTCAAATATTTTAGCAAGCAGGTTTACTTGTAGAAAATGAATATTTTAACCAGATATTGTAGAACACATGCTAAAAATGTATGCTTAGTAAATAATAATAATAATAATAATAATAATAATAATAATAATAATAATGTATATGTTTGCTCTAGAAACGAAGCCTAGAAGTTGTGCTAAGTCCGACCAAAGAACACAAGCAGTGGTCGGTGGTGAATACCTCTAGTGGCAGCAGGCAAAAGTAGTTTTAATTTTGACTCATATACTTGCGCCAAGATTTTTACTAGATGGTTATCATAAAAAATTGTTGTTACCAAAAAATTTGGATACATTGGAAGAAACAGCATTTTGTTTCATACCACGCAGAGCCAAGGCGTGGGAAACGACTGGTCCCTAAGGCGTAGTTGGCTCTGGTCAACACCGGAGAGGTGAAATATGACGGCACAATGGTGCAGGAAACACTGCAGCCGCTCGGCTCGGGCCCGCGAGGCTACAGCGAGGGCTGGCACTGCAGGGGCCGCGGGGCGAGGGACGGCGAGCGGCAGCGCGGGCGCTGCCTCGGGCCCTGCCTTGCCCCCGCCCGGCCGAGGCCGCTCAGGGCGGGCGCCGCCCGGGGCCGCCGCGTTGCCGGGATACGGGGCCGCGGCGAGGCGGTGGCGCGGGGGCCGCGCCGGCCCCGAACGGTGTTCCCCTGCCAGCGTCCCCCTGCCCAGCGTCCCCCTGCCCAGCCCGGAACGCGCCTGAGCGCCGGCCCCCTCCGCGGCACGGCAACGTGCAGGGTTTTCGGCTAGAACGTCAAGTGATGGGAAACAGACCGAGGAACGCATCCACAACTCCCTCATCCCCCCTGCTGGAACCTTGCTGAAAGAAAAATAAATGAATTTTGAATCCCATTGTGCCTACTCAATACCTGAAACACCCGGGAAAACAAGCAGGGACCGAGAGGCAGGCGCTGGTCCGTGGGCGCAGCAGGCCACTGCCTGCTCCGCTGGCCCCCAAACAAACAGCGAGGGCATCGGCAAAGGGTGAGCCAAGTGTCGCCGGGCTAGAGAGAAGCTATGCCACCGAAAATCCATGAACCAATTTGTTTTTAAACTGCTGCATGGCAAGAAATGAGATGCTGAGCTTGGCAGAAAAGGACTCTGGAAAATGTGATTATGCCTCTCTTTTGATGGGGCTGTTATAAATATTCATAATATTGCAATTTTGGAAAAAGCGGTTGTTTTGGCATGTGGTTTGGAATAGAAAACTACCTTCCAGGCAGTTCTCTGCGTGGACAAAACTGGAGTCAGGTTACTGCTCTGCTGCAGAATGTGCTTTTGTTACTGAAGAATACGCTACACTGCGAAGTTTTCAGGAGGTTCACAATGTGGTTGGAGTATTAATTAAAGAGAAATGCCTAGGTAATTGATGGTGGATTTCAGTGAATGAGCCAAAGGAAATGAAACACGGGGTTTCCCCATCAGTGGCAAAATATTGCCATGGCAATGGGTAGCTTTGCCAGGAATATACAAACAAACAACAACAGGCTTCTTTCAGAAAAAAAGTTAGAGAATTTTCTGTTCTCACCTCACCATGTCTGTGCCATTGGACATCTTGGAGGGGAGAAGATGGTGTAGCGTACTTATGCAAGTCCCACAGATCCGGCTCCCTTCTCAGTAGGTACAACTATATCATTTCCAGAGTTAGAAGTTACCTTTATACTGAGGGATGGGAAGGCATTGACATTTGCTTAATAATGATTTCGGTGCCTTGGCTATGGTAATTCCGTTCCATTTTCTTACAGAAGGTGGAAGGGCTCAGAAATAACCCAGGTTTCTGTTACTCTTAGCTGGTGCTACTTCAGGAGAGACTGCTGACAGGAAAGGTTTTCTTAAGAGCAAAAACACTGGTCCACACTTAAATTAATAAAGAGCTTTACAAAAACACAACAGAGAAAGCATGGGAGCTGAGAAAGCCTGAGCTGCTCTTTCTTCCACGGGCTCGGATGCCTGCCCGTGCACAGACACTGCTGCCCTCTCCCAGCAGGGCCTTTGAAGGTGGCCATCTGCCTCTGAAAGCTTTCTGGACATTTCTGGCTGCACCCTGAGTCCTGCAGTCCCTCAGAGGCTGCAGTCCCTCAGAGGATGCAGTCCCACCACCTGGTGTGAGCTCTGAGTGTCTCCCCTCATCCTAGGGAGATGGACCACAGCCACCACCCAGTCAAGGATTCAGCAGGGCTGGTGTCCTGCCTTGTATCCATAGACTGAATTTCCTGCACTTTTGCAGGCTGTTCTGCCCATAGCCTGTGAAATCCCTGGTGGGCACCCATATCTGGATATGAACTAAGGCCTTGCTGGGATTGTTCCTGAGGAAGATACATGTGGCCTGATGTTGATCTTGTGATTTCGTGGCTTGTAGAGCAGAAGCAATGGGCCAGAGCCAGGTGGCCATCAGGTGAAATCAAAAGAAGGGTAACCAGAAGTCAAAAGAGATCTCCCTATCAGGAGATCAGGTTGTCTCCTGGTGAGGAGACAACATCCATGTGAAGGAGCCAATAGTGAGCCTGACTGTATTAAATGTCTGTACCACTGGGTTGACCCCAGTAGTGTTTGTGAGCTGTCTAATGTAAACAGTCCAATGGAGAAGTGTTAAGACCTGTTAAAGTTTGCAAAACTCTTCTAATAGCAATACTATATTGAACAAAAAAGTCATCCCATATGGCTTCCCAGCCATTTGGCATTTGTTAGTTTTGTCTTACCGTTCTTAATACAGTAATGCTTAGGTGCTGCTTAAGTTCCCTATAAAATACTTAATGTAGTTTACTGTAAAGTCTTCAGGCTGAGGACTGTATCTTACAGAGCACTCATACCACACCTAGCACTCATTTCGATTGCAGCCTCAGGGCAGTATTGTAAAGGTTCATTATTACCACCAAGATCTGTCCCTATCCTGTCACTTTTCAAAGAAGGTCCATTCTTAACTATAGGTTTAACACAGCTGGTATTTAAATGACAATTTGCTTTTTTTCCATCTAAAATGATCAAACCGGTTCCAAGGAAATACATTTTTTAACTTGAACTTTAAATTAATGTTGTCCTTATAGAACTGTGCCTGATCCCCCTATGCCTTTATTTAACCAGCTCAGAAAATATGCAACAAATAAGAAGTGTTCTTTTCCTGGGGAAAAAAAAAAAAAAAAGGAAAAAAAAGAAAAAGCTGTCTTTGGGGTCTATTTTGCATGAGAAAATATTTTGTTTAGGAATGACAGTCAAAGGCATTCTCTCATACATTGTAATATTTTCCATGTGTGGCAGCTTGTTTTTCAGTGGTACAAATATGTGCAATAAAGGCCGAGGATAAAAATTAATCTAACAGTTTTTGCAGCAATGCTTTTGATGGTTTCATTCTATTTCATTTTCCTGTGGATACTGCCATTAGTTTTGCTGCTTGCAATATGCGAAGCATAATTCTGAAAGGTTCATGAGGTTGTAGGGATCCAGTAAGAGATGACTGATTTCTCCCCCCACACACATACACTCCACCCCACACCCACTCACCCACCCACCAGCAAAACATAATGCTGTACTATTTTTGGAAACAGGGAAAGGGCCTCCCTGTGAAAACAGAAAGCAGTGTATTTCTCAGTTACATCACTTTGCAATCTAATGCTGTGTTGTGCTCAGTGTTTTTGTGGTGATGCAAGTCTTTTTTTTTTTCTTTCCTTTTTTTTTTTTTTCCTTTCAGCCGGTTGGATTTTCCCCATCTTACAGCACCTCGCAGGTCTCTTCTCTGAGCAGTACGTTGCCTGAGTGAGTGGAAACATACAGATCAGCTGCAGGTTTCTATCTACAAAAACAGAGTGAAAGAGAAAGAAAAGGGTTGGGAAAGCAGAGACAAATATTGACCTGGACTTATAGAAAGACATCCAATGGCTGAATAAAGAACCCTGTTCATGTTTTGGGATATTCTTTCAACTGGCTGGAACGAGAGCGGATCAAAAGAATGGGAAATGCCAGCAGACCCTTTAGAAGAATTGCTTATTTCTTATGCCTTTTATCTGTGCTTTTGCTGACTGAAGGGAAGAAACCAGTGAAGCCAAAATGTCCTGCCTGGTGTACTTGTACCAAAGATAATGCTTTATGTGAAAATGCCAGATCTATTCCTCGCAGCGTTCCGCCTGATGTTATCTCACTGTAAGGGCTGTAAGCATTTGGTTATTTAATTTATGATTTAAAATGAACTAGGATGTGTGGTGTTTTCAGTGCATACAGAAGGATGCTTGCTGCAGGGAGTACCTCCAGCATTAAGAATCATCAGCTAGTGTGTTAGAATTGTGCTGCATAATTGAATCCTGATTTTTATATATCTTTCATCTATCTGTCTGTCTGTCTGTGTATGTGCACACATCTCATTTTGTACCTTCTTGTATAGTACATGAAACCTGCCACATTATATTCGGGGGGGGAGGTAATTTTTTTTTGCTTATATAAATAAATTTCTCTGTGATGACCAGATCAGTATTATAACCATGGATATATGAGGCTACATTAATGTATGGTTGTTTTTTTCTTCTTTACAGATCCTTTGTGAGATCTGCTTTTACTAAAATCCCAGAAGGGAGTTTTTTGCTCACACCATCTCTGCAGCTTCTGTGAGAAATATTTATATGATACAGTTTTTGTTATGAAATGTATATGTATTCATAAATATTTCAGAAAGGGTCTTAGTATTAATTTTATAAGAAACAGCAGCAGAAGATTTATTAGATCATAAAATACAAGACTTTTTAGCAATTTGAAAGATAGTGCATGTTTAATTTTTACTTAGTGTTTTGCAAGGCTATCTGTTGTCAGTGCTACTTTGAATGCTTACACGCTGAAGCTTTTGGTGACAGAATGTATGTTATCTTCATTATACTTTAATTAACATTACAGTAAGGACTTGAGTATTGCAACAACTATTCTTGTTTATTTTCTGCATTCCTGGGACCTGATCCCAGTATAAAGCTGTCCATTTGCAAGTCCCATGGACTGTGAGCTCAGAACCCCTCAGATCGGGCCCGTCATTGCAGTGGGACAGGTCCTGAAGTCCTTTTCCATGTAAAATTGCCATTGACTTCTGTGGAAGTTTAGTCACTTCAGTGGGAGTTTTGCCTTCATAGCACCTGGATTTGACCCTGTTTTTTATTTTATGTTCTTGAAAGTAATGATGAGTTTCTTCCAATTAAAAAACCTGAAGTTGTTATTTCAAAATCAAATACTGTGATGAGGTATACATGGAAAGAGAATATTTTGGGATGTTTTACTGTTAGCTGCATTTCAACACAGGATTTTTACAGGCTCACAGGCTTTCCTAGAAATGTGGGCATACGATTATATAATTGTGAGCTATACAGAGGTAGAGGGGGTGTAACCTGAACTGTTTATAGTGGATGTGCTGCCAGCCTGACACACACCCAGATTTGTCTCAGAAATCCGGCAAGGCAGACTCCCCAGTGTGATCAAAACCAAAATCGGATGTCTGTCCCAAACCGACTTCCCGTGCACTCTGGATGTGGTCAGAGGTGTAATGTTGATGTACCGGAGCTCTCTGGCTGTTAAATTAAACTGGTGGCGTACTGACAGCTGAAGCCCTGACCCTGGCTGTACTCTGCTACCTCAAGTGGAGCTGATAAGGAGGTGCAGACATACTGTACAATTTTGGATACAGGGTAAATAGGTAAATGCAGTTACTATGGAAACCTAAATGCTTTTCCATGGTGCTTTATTCCAGAGAAGCTTTTCCCAGGTGGTCATAGATCACAAAAGGGACACATTTCACATAATTTCTGCAATGGGCCTTTCAAAGGAGAGGGGAAAAAAAAAAAGCAGCAGCATTGGTGGAGCTTGTATCTGAAGAGAGTGAGTAGGACATCATCGCTCTTGGCTACGATACACCACCTACACTTAGCAATCCCACTGCAAAGCAGGCAGAATTGGGTATGGTGGAGTAGGACAGACACAGTCATCTTATTTTGAGTTATAGTGCCTGGCACAGTGGGCTTGGGCAACATCTTATGGCATTTTGGTAATGATAATTTCTACTGTACAAAGAAATGCATGTTCTACGCTGCTGTTCATAAATGCTGCAACAAAATCTATGACCCCAGAAAAGCAGAGTTTGTTCCGCTATGGGCTTTGATGAGTGATCTGTTTTCCTGATATATTTTTAACATGGTAGTTGAGCTGCTTGCCATTCTTGGAACGTCAGGCTGCTAATCTAAGGCAAATGACTCCTGAAACACAGACCATAGGAGCAGGATTGTATCTGTGGGGACAACACTCCAGTTTGTACATGGGAAAGACAAATTTTCATCTTTGGCAGAAGATAGTAAGGGAAATAAGAATATGGAAAACTTACGTTAATTAAACATTACAGTAAGTTTTAGCTTTGCATGATTATAGCTGTATTGGTAGGTTTAATTTAGCCAACAGCAAGATTTAGTAGCTTATATGTATTTCTATAATAATAGAAATACATCTAGAAATAGTAATAGTCTCCAGCATTACGTTTTTGAAGTCCAAATGTAACTGGGTATCTCCAACACACCAGTCACAGATTTCCAAATATGGAATATTTCTGCCTCTATTATTATTTACTACTATTTTTAATGTAGTAGCACCAATGGTCTCTGGAAAAATCACGGTCTTGAGCTAAACACCGCTCGTTGCTCCCAGTCCAGGAGAGCTTTTCTTCTTGTGTAGTGTGGATGGTATGCTCTGTGCTCTTCACGTGACAACAAAAATACAAAGAACCTACACAGCTATGGTGAAGTGCCAGCAGGAGTGTTCCCTAAATGTAGAGAAAACCTCCCAGCTCTCATCTTCAGCACTTTTATCTCTGTGTATCAGCAACGTGCTGAGGGTGCCCTTATAAACTGATGACAAGAAAGCCCATAGAAAGAAGGGAGGTAATAATGGCATCAGGATTTGTACCTGCTAGCACTATGCTGTTCCTGCCAAGTGATAGTCCCTAGATACAGTGCAGTACCTTCAGCCTCTATCTCCAGAAGTAGCAAGTATGGTGTTTGAGGACAGAATGGGAGAAAAAACACTTTGTGCATCAAATACATGTGATACAGCTGTTGGGGAGAGGTACGAGTTGGGAGGCAAATGAGCTCACTAAGTGCGAGACCTATGCTATCACCTGGCAATCTCTAAAATAGCAATACTATTTAAAGAGATACCGCTCTGTTCTCTAAATTATACAGTAGAGTGCAGAAAAGGAAAAATTATCCAGTGAAATCACATCAGAAAAGTAAAATTAGTTGCAGGATTAAATAAATTGGTCTTCTGGTTCAAGGACTCTACAAAAATACTTGTTTTCTCTAAAATTGAAGTATTTCTTGATTTTGACAAACAGGAAGAATTTCCTGCTTGTATTTTTCATACACTTCATATAGGGACATACTTAAAGTGGAAAATGCACAATCTGCAACAGCCAAGTGAGAAAATAAATTACCTGCAATTTATTCTGAATGTAAACTTCAAAATAAGATATTAACTCATTAAGTGGATTAATTAGTACTTGGAAATCTTGCATTCCTGAATGTCTAAGGATATCATAGTATGAATCTATTTATCCATCAGGTCAATTGATTAAAATATAGATGTGCATATAGTATTCCACTGGGGTAAACCATCATCGTACTTGATGATGTCTCACCACATTAAAAGTGTGGCAGTCCAGGGCTAGAATATAATGGAAAATGCAAACATGGCTGATAAGCATAAATAAAGCTGGAAAAATCAATGCTAGTCCATTTTTAATGCTTACAAAATCACATAAAATGAAATGTGTTGCTGGTATTTTTACTGTTATATGCATACACTAAGAGTATCTCCAAGAGGTATAATGAGGTCTTAAAAATAATTCTGACTTAAACACTGACTGAATTAAGAGATTTTCCTTTTTTTTTCCTCAGTAACTTCTCAGTACCCTCAGGTTAAATACACTCACAAGTTTAACTTAAAAGTTAAAGGATTTTCCTTCCTGTCAGTGTTGCAAATTCAACCTGATGTCTGGCTAACCATCAATTTAAACCAAGACAATTTAAACCTCTGAATTACTTGAACATTTCATTGTCATCCTAGTATATCTCCAGAGGCAGTTGTACAATCCCATTGTTTTACTGGCATGATAAACCCACGTTTACATCCCACAGAAGTCAAAGGAATTTGATCAGATGGCCCCAGTAGACAATTGTTGGATCCTTCCCTTTGCACCACACTATGGTGCTATATATCAGCCTTACAGTCTTACAGTGCTCGCACAGAAAAAACATGAAACCGAGCAGTGCAATTTTGGCCTACCATGGCTTGCTGAACCACTTTCTAAAGCTTCTAATAACCTAATGGTCTTTTGTTTTGCGTTTCTTTATGCAGGTTGTTTACGTCCAACACTTTTGATGTTATTAGTGATGATGCTTTCATGGGCCTTCCTCATCTAGAATATTTGTGAGTGGACAAAAGTATATTTCCTGGCATTATTGAGTAAAAGGGTTGGGCTTTCAAGTTCCAGGCATTGCTTTGACCAGAATCACTTTGCGACCCATTACAGGTTCATAGAGAACA
Source organism: Dicrurus megarhynchus (assembly GCA_013399195.1). Lineage (NCBI taxonomy): Eukaryota > Metazoa > Chordata > Aves > Passeriformes > Dicruridae > Dicrurus > Dicrurus megarhynchus. The sequence continues at coordinate 257,922 of VXAD01012520.1, forward strand.
ACAGCATTAAGTCAATTTCAAGAAATACTTTCAGAGGACTGAAATCTTTAATTCACCTGTAAGTAAAGTGATTGAATATTTTACTTGGTATATTTAATATAGTAACTGAACCACTGTGTTGTTGAATTTCTAATTTTCATATATAACTGTTCATATTATTTAAGTGGTATTAATAGTAATTTAATTAGAATATTAATCTTTGTGTTTCCATCAAAGACTTCCAAACTGTGGTATGTGTAGAAGGCAAAGAAGTACATGTTAGGCAGTAGTTCCCTGACTTTCTCTGCTCGGGGCACAGGGGATTTCTAGTTGAGCATGTAGGAGCAGGGAGGAGTCTGAATTGGGAATCTTGGCACTGATGAGGTGAGTCCCAGTTTGGAACTTGGAAAGGAGGAGCTGTGGTTAGGAATGTGGGAGGCTGAGGGATGGACACATACCTCTTCCCACGTACCCCAGTCTGACATGGATCCAGGAGAACATTACAGCCATTTTTGGGACAGGCCATCACTGTCTGTGCTCATGTCCACTTCAGACAGTAATAGTATCCAGAAGAATTTGACTAAATCAAACTTGAAAACTCCCACCCAAAGCAGTTTTAAATAGAACACTTGAAACAAGATGTATTTATTATGGCTTACTGATCTACTTCTTCCGTTCTGCACCTACCCTACTCAGCACCCTGTCCTCTCCTGCGTGTGAGCAAGAGCTTCCCACAGTCAGGATCTGTCACACACAGACACTGGGATCTGCTTACCATTCCTTGTGTGCTGCTCAGCCCTTTGGCTATCTTGGAAACACGGCCAGCTCTTGCCCTCTGACCTGCTGCAGCCCCTTGCTGCGTTAGCTGGGAGGGGAAATTAGTCCAAGGCAGTCTGGATGCCGATGTGGCTGTAGGAGCAATGCTGCCCATGCCCACACCAGGAGGGGCATTTCTCACACTGTGCCCAGCAGGTGAGACACACATTGGCAACAAATACCTGCAACATTTCAGTGTAAACAAGAGTAGCATCCTTGTCTCTGAGCTAGGGAGACAGTTTTTATACAGGCTTTTGTCTCTTACCTTACAGCAAGTTTATCTTTTAGTAATAATTGTATTTTAATGAGGAATAAATTTTTTAAAAACAAAATACACGGTACAAGAAAACAGGAAAAAAAAAAAACAAAATAAGAAAAGGAAGAAAAGGAAGCTAAAACATCTGAAGTGTGCCTGACATGGGTTTATACCCAGTTCTGAGCATCTGCATTCTGAAGTGTGTCATGGGGTGCGTGTCATAGGCAAGGGAGTGGATTTTGACCTTTTGGCCTTAACATGATAACCTCCAAGAGGGTTTTGAAACAGGGTCATTTAACTTTTTCTTTCATATATTTTGACAGAAGAGAGAAAGCAAAGGTTCTATTTTAAACAGTTAATGCATAACTATAATTGTCAAATTGGAATTCACCACATCTTCACCACGTAGTAAATGTACCATAAAACACTTTATACTTTCTACTTTCCCTTTTGGTCAGGACAAGATTTACAACTGGCTGAAACCAGGCCTACTGTGACTACTTGTGTAGATAAAGTTACTTACAGAATGGCTGTAGGTCTGAGGAAGAGGAAGGAGAGAGGAGAGGGAAAAAGGTACATAAAAAGGCTGTGCACATCCCATAATAATCCATATTAGAGGTCCAGGCAGAATTATACTGTTGTTGGAAAACACAGATAACTGGATAAGGCTGGTAACTGGGACCCTATCTTCAAAATATTTATGCACATGAGTAGCTTTATATTCACAAATGGGTCCAGTACATTATTTATCATATTCATTTACTTATTTAGTAGCTGCTGCTGCCAGTGAACAAATTACTTTTCTAAAACAGAGGAAAGCACAGTTTCTTCTCCACAGAGCATTTAGTCCAAGACTAACATCTTGCCTTGCCTCTTACATTGGTTTCTGGGGATGTCAGGAGTTACACAAGAGAAAACATATGCAAAAGACAGAACCACATTTGAGGAGCCACTGCCATTTGCAGGCACATTTTTGGGACACAGATTTGTGCATCATGCTGCTCTTGTCCATGGAGCACTATTCATAAAGACCATGAGAAATGTGTGGAAAATAACTGCAAAGGCACCACTGGTTTTATCTGCTTGCAGAACCACTTGCCATCTTTTGGGAAAAATTGCACATACACATTAAGAATGATCATTTGGCACCCTGAGGCACTTTTCATTTAAGAAACAAGAGAGTACTTGTGTACATAAAATATATTAAAAAGATTTGTAGTAAATGAGCATGCAAATAAGTTCTATGAAGTTAGATAAGATGAACTTTTTTCTATTTATTCTATTACTTCCTTTTCACAACATAAATTTTGGAATGCAGTAAGCTATCCAAACATTTGTACTTTTATAATGCGATTAACTTCAATAATTACAGTGTGTCCTTATTGTGAATGAGAGCCACCTAGTATTTATTGTTGTGCAACGGGATTTATTTTCTGCTCAGTGTACATTTAAGAACGGAAAAATTTTTAAAATATTGCATTTTTTTACTTATTTACTAATTTAATGTCAAAACCTTACCGTTAGCATTGGGCAATAATTTCTATGCACAATACATAATTTTGATTGCATTTCTTTCAGAACTGTCGCCATAAGTTTAACTGCATGTTTGAGTCAACCTTTACTCTGTTATTATAAACCAAATACCACGTACAGCACCATCTAGTCAAGACAGTGTTTTCTAATATATAAGTATGCTTTTTAACAGTGGAATATAAAATGCATAGTTTTAATTCAAAAATGCATAAACCTTGTTTAAATTTTTCTGTCAGTCATATTCCCATGGCAGTGGTGAACCACTCCTACTTCCAAGAACATCATCCCTTTTAGTTTGCTATATAATAACACATAAAAACTATATAGGGCATTAAACTTGTCTCAGCTTGCAAATCCACACAGCTTTCTCCATGTGAATTACCTGACTTTTAAAGAATTGCTCTGCAGCATGAAATTGCACAAAAGTGAAGCACTTGATACATTCACATACAGTGTTACAGTGAGATGTACTTTGAAAGTGGTGAAGTCAGAACAGACTAATGGAAGCATCCCGTATTTACTATTCCTGATCAGACAAACACTTATTTTTAAATGAGGCAGCAGACCTAGTACATCTGGGCTTGTTGTTGTATTTAAGTATATGCCTAAGTGTCTTTCTTTGGCTAGAGAAATTGTGGTTAATATATGACATTTATGTTTACAAGTTAAGACAGAAGAGGTTCTAAGTCTTACTAGCTACAGATTCTAACTGGGATCTTAATCTAGAATGATTTCTTCCCATTTTTGCTTCTTCTCCTAAGTAGAAATAATTCTTTTATTTGGAAGAGGCATAAACTATACCCTACAACATTATTCTTTTTCTGTCATGCCCTCCATGACATCTGAGACCTTTGGCGGACTCACAGAGACAGTCTGACTGAAATGTAATATACTGTTTGTTCAAAGCCTGCTCACACTTCCTCATCACTTTTACTAGCTAGAATACTCACTGAATTTGAACAAGTTTTCCCGACATTAAAAACTGGGAATTAGTAACATTTTTTTGCTGGTCTAATACAACTTACACATACACACGCACATTCCAGGAAAGCAATACATGCCGATTAGCAATTTATTGCCTATTACTGCATATTTTCAAAAACTATGAGCTAAGCCTAAGCCCATCAGCCCACAGTAGTAAGATTTTCTTTCCAGAAGAGGTACAAGAAAGTGGGGAAATTGCAGTGATACGAACAGCATGTATTGGGATCTCATAAGGAAAACATCAGTAGATCCAGTAATGACTGATTGTTTTAAAATGTTAAATGGTGTTGGCTATCACCAAAGGTGATAGGACTTTTTACCCTGCTAAGTGAAGTATTGTAGATGCTGCAAGGCTGCTGAAGAGTGAGAAAGTAGAAAGAGGCACGGCATTTTAGTGGAAGGTAAAGTCACAAAGTAAATGAGCTATTCTTAAAAGCAATGTTTTAGAACTAATTGCTGGAGAATACCAGTGTTCTTTGCCATAAGAAAAAACCCCACACAGTATATCAGAACTTGCAAAAATGTGCAGTTTCATGAACTAGCACTAATACTGAAGTGTTTTCTTTTACAGGAGTCTTGCAAATAATAATCTCCAGTCACTTCCAAAAGACATATTCAAAGGCTTGGATTCTTTAACAAATGTGTAAGAAAGCAATTAATTAATCTATTAATTATACTAGAAGTATAAAGAGATTATCTTAGAGGCCTTCTGAGTAACCATTCAAACCAGTAGCCAGTAATGGATCTTACTACTGCATAGAGACTACACAGTATGGATAGGCTTGAGTTTTTTGTCTATTGTTGAGAATTTGTGATAGTTTTGAACATTCCTCCAGTTATGAAGATAAGTAATATTGTTAGTAGTTATGTAATAAAGCTGCATGTTCATTAAGATTTCGTGATTAAAAAGGGAGGATCCTTAGGGATGCATGAGAGAGCAAGGCATGTGGGGGAGGTGGAGGATATTTAATGGAGTAATATTTTAATGTGTAAGCAATTTCTGGGAAAGCTATCTTTTATCAATAAAGCATGTGTCTAAGTAAGTATCCCATACTAAATCTAATCGAAACAAATCGAAACATCAACTTGTATAAATATATATATATATAAAATGTTAGTAAAACCACAAAATATAGATAAACAGATAAATCTTATAGTTGCTTTAGTGAAATAGATCCTGTTTACAATATACCAAATCCCATTTAATCTGATCTGGGATAGTAAACTGAGAAAATCCTTGGCCTGCTCCCTGTATTAACAAGGTGGGCTGAATTCCTAGTGCAGAGCTGCAGTAGTAAGATGTGGACATGGACAGTGTGTTTGGGAGCATTACTTGGCACGACTGATCGTGGCCAGGTGGTCACACAGTCTGGTCCTGGCGCTTGCCTGTTCCTGTACGTGGGATCGGAAATCTGGCTGAAGACAGCTGTAGAAGACTTGACCAGAATTCCTTTGCTTGTGTCTCCTGAAGCCCCAAAGGAGTGTATCTAAAGGAGATAGTGAATACTGACTGGCTGACCATCAGGTTACATTAATTCCTGTTTTGTTATCTAGAATGCTCTTACTGAAAAAGGGCAACCCAAAAGAAGCAAGGGTCATTAGTTTGGTAGGCTTTTGCGTACCTGTAAACTTGGGGAAATTGATAAAAATTTCTGACTGAACACCAAGTTAAGGTCTCCATGATTACCTTAATATAATTAAAGCTGTGTGAGTTCTGGTATGCAGGTTTAACTATGGGTCAGGACAAATTAGGCCAGGAAGGCCTCAACTGAGAATAAGCAAGAGGGCACATATTTAACGAAAGCCTGTTTTGTTGTTCTCAAGGAGAAATACATTATCTGACTACTTATTTTCAATACATGATTTATTTGTTGTAGAGATCTTAGAGGCAATGCATTTAATTGTGACTGCAAGCTGAAGTGGTTAGTGGAGTGGCTGGGCAGCACCAATGCAACTGTTGAAGACATTTACTGTGAAAGCCCACCAGAATACAAGAAGCGCAAAATCAATAGCCTCTCTCCGAAAGAGTTTGATTGCATTATTACAGGTAATGTGCCTAAAATTATTTAATCTTGTTAAATTAAAGTCAAAGCTATAGTTTTTCATTCTAGAGCCCATTTTTGCAGGAAGGCTGCATTCTGGATGGAATTTCTACTAAAATCAATAATGAACTCTTTGCCGGTCTGAGTCTGACATGGGAATCATTTAGGAGCAGGGTCCTATATTGCAGTATCTACTCAAACTTTAATATGTTACATAAGGATTTGGAAAACTGGGACGTAAAACACTACCTCTTTTTATTGAGAAAGATTGAAAACCAAATTGCAGTTGCTTCTTTATCAACAGAAAAATTGGACTAGTGATGAAATACTGTAATTTGTAATAAATTGGTATCTGATAAGCAGATTCTTTTTTCAGTACGTTGTGTAGAGTATCTCTATAATTATCATCTGTTGTGTGCACTTTTGCAGAATTTGAAGTTTATCAGTCCCTGCCATACCAATCTCTGTCAGTAGATACTTTCTCATATATGAATGATGAACACGTGGTTATTGCTCAGCCTTTTACTGGAAAATGCATCTTTCTTGAATGGGACCATGTGGAAGTGATGTTCAGGAATTACGACAACATTACAGGTACGAACACTGCTTGAAAAATAACATTACAACAAATTAACCAAAAAGTGGTAATAACCCTGTCTTTTCTTTTTTAGGTACTTCCACTGTTGTGTGTAAACCTATAGTTATTGAGAGTCAGCTGTATGTCATTGTTGCACAGCTGTTTGGAGGCTCCCACATATATAAAAGAGATATTTTTGCTAATAAGTTTATAAAAATTCAAGATATTGAAATCCTTAAAATCCGAAAACCCAATGACATTGAAACTTTCAGGATTGCTGAAGACTGGTATTTTGTTGTTGCAGACAGTTCAAAGGCTGGTTTCACCACGGTTTACAAGTGGAATGGGAATGGATTTTATTCCCATCAGTCTCTGCATGCCTGGTACAGAGATACTGATGTGGAGTATCTTGAAATATCCGGCAAACCACATTTAATTCTGTCAAGTAGTTCCCAAAGACCTGTAATATATCAATGGAACAAAGGAACAAATGAATTTGTTAAGCGGTTTGATATTCAAGATATGGAAGATGCATATGCAGTGAAGCATTTCAAAGTGAAAGAGGATGTATACATTTGCTTAACAAGATTTATTGGGGACTCTAAAGTAATGAAATGGGGTGGTTCAGCATTTCTGGATTTACAAAGGATGCCATCCCGAGGGTCAATGGTATTCCAACCACTTCAGATAAAGAATTATCAATATGCCATTCTTGGAAGTGATTATTCTTTCACTCAAGTCTATTATTGGGATGCGGAAAAGGCAAAATTTGTGAAGTTTCAAGAATTAAACGTACAGGCACCAAGATCTTTCATACATGTCTCCATCGATAAACGAGATTTTCTCTTTGCTTCAAGTTTTAAGGGAACTACATTGATTTATAAACATGTCATAGTTGACTTAAGCGCATGACACTCATAATTCTGAGATTACATCAGACTTTCTACCGTAAGTGGACAAAATGAACTAAATGCATGATGACTCTCTTATCTTACTTCCAAATGAATGCCTTTAAAAGTTGAGATTGCTAGAACAAAGTATTACTAGTATCTTCATCTTTAATTGTCAAGTCTAGTGGTGTTGGAAGTTGCATTTTTTAACAAAAAGAAATTAAATTAACTGTTCTTTGCATCCACAATATGTAAATACATGTGCAACTGCATCTGTTGCTATAAAGAATATTAAGATGTACTTTTCCATTTATTTATTCACCTGTTTGAAAAAACTGCCAAATAAAATGTTTACATTTTGTGTCTTTCACATTCCAAATATTATTTTCAGGTGATACTTTTTATTTGTGTATATATTATACACATATAAAATAAAGCCAAGAAGGCATATTGCCCAATGCAGTGTTGTACTGCATAGAAGATGCACAATATTGAAGATCAGGTGGGTTTTACTTATAACAAGAAGTTCTTGATAAAAATACTGCATTGAAACACTAGCCTATAAATTATTACCTGGACAATCCTTGCAGTTATGTAAAGCTTCACTGATTTAAATAGAACTGTAGGCAGAAAAAAGAATTCAGTTACCTGGATGTGGTTGTAGGATGAAGGGTTCAGTTATACACATCTAATTGTTGGATGGGCCTTTGTACTGTGTATAGCTAAAAATTTGCAAAGAACTCAGCAGGATAAAAGACAAGGGAAAGGTCTGTGTTTCTTCACCTGATGCTGAAGCAGCAGAAAACAAATCTCTTGTACAACACTGGGGCTGTTACTGTGCTGAAAAGCTGAAAGCTAGAAGCAAAGCTTATTTTTCAGCTAGCACTGTTTCTATAGCTGAACTGTCAAACATCACTTGCATGAATTCTGTGTCCTTGTCAAGTCTTTCCACTGTAATTGCAATTATTTAGTCTTCAATGAATTTATTCCTTATTCTGAATGAAGCTAGTGAATGGGAAGTAATTTTTTTCCACTACCCTGCAATGAATCTTAGTACCAGGTACTTTTGAAATTCAGGGAGTTTCGAATGTGGCAGGATGAAGTCAGTTTGTATAGTGTATGCAACTCCAGGGAAGCTAACTATATCTGTTAAATTATGCCAAATCTGAATTTGGCATCAAAATCCATTACAAGCTCAAAGTTAAAATAGTCTTTTGTTTACATACATCTAGTGCATCACTTGAGAGAAACCTACACTGATGCTGAAGATGATTTGGTGCAGCTCAGGAAGAGAGCTCAAGTTTATTTTAGACACCTTTGCATTCACTTAAGTTATCAAACATTGTGCTGCAGTGCCATCTTCAAAATATACACATGAATACTCTGTTAATTTCTACACATTTCTACCATTCACAGATGTTGATTGGTGAATAAAACTAATCATACTATGCATGTCAGCTGTCACATGAGCTGATTAATGTATATCTAAGGAAGCCAGTCCTAAACAGTATGCTTCTGTAATAAAGAATGGAAGGTTTTTTTATATTTAATGTTATTTGAAAAGAAAAAAATCTCACCTGAACAATACTACTCTAATAAGTCAATTTTTCTGATGCCTTTTTATCCATAGCTGCATATGCTCTGCTAAGTATTTGGCTTAATAACTACCTATTCCATAAGTATTTACAATGTGAGTAGAAAGATTTTAAACTATGTTTCACAGCTGAAACCTCCCAATCTTTTCTTAATAAATACATTTCCAAAAATCATCTCAATAAATAATCTCTTGTTTGGCAGTTTCCTTCATATGTCAAACCAAATTTCCTTTGTGTAGCTTTAGCTTTTATATGAGCACGATTTCAAACCCCAGATGAACCCAAATAATACTTTTTATTACTTCTCAACACTGGCTGCACATCTGTGATTGCAAACTCAGTTTGTCCATTTCTTCTTCGGTGCACTTTGCATGGGAAAGGAATGAAATACAAAGTCATGAACCCATCTCCAATCTACCAGCAAACCATTAAATGTTTTCTATTTCTTCTTGTCTTCTGTTTCAGTCTTTTACTTAAGGTCCTATTCAATTACGTGCACTGTTTCTGATCTGATTTTTCCCATTATACTTGCCTACATGCACTCTATCAAATTATAAAGATAATGGCTATGTATCCTTCTCATTGTGAACATTTTATCCACATCCGGCTGAATTTAAGTGGAGTTGGAGAAACTTGCTAATCTGCTACCAACATTTATTTACAAACAACATATTGTGTACTTTGAAAAATTTATGTTTCACAGAATTGTATTTCAGAGCCAGCCAGCTATGCTGGCTAAGGCCTATGCTACAGTAGTGTTACGATTGTTTTTCTGAGTTACCTCATTCTGAAATAATATGACAAACTTAATGGTAATTCACTGTTACTCCTGGGTTTAAAGGAGGAATTTAAATGCCTGCAAGAGTGTGAATCACTAGAATTTTACATTCACAGTACCAATAAAACTAGCCATGGTACAGTGGAGGGTAGCAAGGGATTAATCTGCTGGAGAACACAACTGTGATATCCGTTTGGTTGTTCTCTCAGAAAATTTTACCTGTAGTCAAGCATTAGTGATTTGGGAAGTTCTTAATGCCTATGTAATTTTTGGAAGGCCAGCTAATTAATATAAAACACTGAATGGAAACCCATTCTCTTTTGAAAATCCCTTTCTCTAGTCAGTTTATGTCAGATGGAGATTCACAGGGACAACAGCCAGTTTCTTATTGTGTGAGTATAGCATTTCTTTTTACCACATAAGGAACTGGGGTATTTTTAGAACAGAACTCATAATCCCTAACGTAGAAGAGCATAAAGGCTCATTAGGTGGTTCCCTGTGCTGTTTCTTCCTGATTTCAGAGACTGGCCTTTTAACATCTCATCTGAGCATAAGGCTAAGACCATATTCCATCCCGGTTCTCTGCTTAGTATTCCTTCTGATATCAGTGGAAGAATCAGCAAAAAACTACAATAGAACCTTTTATCATATATACATTGATTTTTTAATTTAAATGTTGTTTTAAAAAACCTGTTTCTTTCAGCAAAGTCTATATTACTTGTGGCTGACTGGTTGTCTTTGGTAGCTGTAATGGATTTTCTAAACTCCCTAATTGTTTTGTTTATGACTGACAGAGTATGTAAAGTACTAAATGTATTACAGAAGGCGGTATTGAAGGTTATTAATGGGTACTGCTGATCCTCGGCGCTCCTTAGTCATGTTAATGTCTAAGACAGAAAAAAAGAACATAATGGAATAGAATTGTATTCCTACAACTACTTCATTATATTTTTAATAGAGCACAAATATAAAATATGCACCTCTCTACATTCTAGTGGGAAGCTCACTAACAGCTGTATTTATGTATATGAGCATTACAATATATTGTGTTAGCATTCAGTGGAAAATAATGTTGAAACCATAGAAGTAACAAAATGTCCTCAGACTGACAATAACACCAAGAGAAAGCAGAGAAGTCGGCATGCCCAAAATGTTACAACTAGGAACAGAATATAAGCCCACAGCAAGTCTCAAGAGTGTGGAAGTTTTCCCTTTCAAGGAAGTATTTCCCTTTCCGTGAAACACATCATGGGTTTCTCCTCAGTGGGGACCCCCTGAAAATCCAGATAATCACCCAGTTCTTGCAAAATACAGTAAGAGGCTTACAAACTTAATGCACTACATCCATGATCCTAATATGGGGATTTTTTCCTTTTGACACCTCTCTGTTACATCAGTCTCAGCCATGGTGACACAAAGGGAGTGGTGAGCACACTACCACCCACCAAAAGGGCCAGGGCCCTGCCAGGGCCAGACAGAAGTTCAGCCAGGTTCAGCAGATGGAAAATGCAAACCCAAGCACTCAATTCACTCCGCTGTTAATGCCTCCCCCACTGCCTAGCAGCTTTTCTCTCTGATTTGTTATACATATTGCCAACAGTTGCCACTACCTTTCATATGCCTGCAAGCCTTCTCCTCTCATTCTTGCTGATCTGGAGCCCTAAGCGTGGTAGTAAAGCTGTGATTTAGACTCCTATTGATTAGAATGGCTGAATGTGTTTTTGTGGCCAGGAACTCGCCGATAAATGTCAAGGTCTTGGGGAGTTCAGTTCCTCCAGACCAAGCTGCGGTACACTGCCTGACTTACTGCTAATGGCAACTTTTCTTCCTTACTGATGACTCTGAATCCTAATGGCTGGTGTTACAGGCATGTCTCTGTTTATAGTTCACTTAAACAAAGTGCTCAGAGGCAAACCTAACCCTATTTCTATTCAGGAATTTTCCTGAAATGAACTATAACTACAAAGACCTCCAGTGTGCTATACAGAAGTGGTGTTGTATTTGTGCTTTGAGACTTTGAATCGCTCCAATTAGTTATGGTAGTGTAATACTTCTGTCTTCAAATTTTTTACAGTAGAAAGCAATTTGCCCCCAAATATGCATATTTATATTCATAGAATTGTTTATTTATACTCCAAATAAACTGAAGTGGATAATGGCAATAATTATATTACTGTTTCCAATCTCCCATTCATCAAATCAATTTCTGAATTCTCAAAAGTTGTTTTCAACTCAGCCTTACTTTATTCTTCCTACTGAATTATTTCAATTGAAAAAGGACTTTCTGACCCATTCTCACTTCCTGTTTGAAGGCCTGGATAGCGACAGCAGTATGTTAGCAAGTTGTCAACCTGCCCAGATGGTGAGCATCCAAAAATGCTGAAAGAGCTTCAGAATAAACAGGCTGATCTGCTAAGAATACACAGTCCTTCATTAAAAACAATTTATGTGCAAAAGAAGTAGAAGTAACGAACATTATGTCTATTTTTCTAAAAAGTTCATGGGATAACCAGTGGGATTTCAGATAAGTAAAATCCTCATTTATCTGAAATTATAAATGAAAATGGAAGTGTAAAATTTCAGGAGAAATTAGGTAACTAAGCAAGTGGAACAAGCTGACTAGTGAAGTTAAGGGTCCAGAAATGCAAAATATTTTACACAGGAAAGAAATGCTCGCAAAGTTTAAAATTAGCAGTAAAGAAAGTCAACTTGACATTGTTGTGAACAACTCAGAAAGATACTGATCTCAATATACAGCTACAGGAAAGAACAAATAATGCTACCACACGTGCAGGATAATAGGGAGAATACAGCACTACATGTGCTGTATTCATGCAAATCACTGCTGTTGCTTTATTTGAGATACTGCATGCAGTACTAATGTAGCCATCTCAAAAAACACTGAAAGGTGATTAAGGACTCAGAGAGATGTGGAAAAATTCCCTGAAGGTGTGGAACAAGATGGCACTTGACACTATCAAACTCCAAGCCATAAACCAAAATAGCTTTCCCCAAAAATTAAACTGTGGCATTCACTGTCATAGGCAGTGACATAGGGGGCAATAATACAGCATTCAGAAAGTCAAACATGGACAAATTACATAAAAATTGTAATTCTATTTTTTTAGTACTAAACATAATTGCTCTTCATTAGGGAAGAGAAGGGTCTTTGCACTTCTGTAGGAAGCATCTGGCTGTAACCATTTTGGATGAAAAGCCAAGCAGCTGGATAATGAATGTGCTCCAGTGTTGCATTTCCTATTTTCAGTTCTTGAGACATAGTGCTCAGAAATTAGCTCAACTTTGTTGCTGAGGTCCACAAAATAAAATATATAAGATGTACATATGAGACAGACATTCAGAAGCATTTATAATACTGAGAATGTGAACACTGAAAACATCTGTAAGATACCAGCAACATAATTCCTTGAAATTATGTCAACAATTTAAAAATTTTGGCCAATTATTTGCAAGTACTTGAGAATGTAATTGCACAACTTAGGCTGGCTTCAGCTATGTAAGTCATGACAGAAGTAGATTCCCATGGGAAGAACAGAACTCAGCTTTTTATAAGCTTATTATTAAGATTTGAATATTAGAGCTATAGGAATATTAGTAGCAAAGTACCTTATGATTAGGCAGGTAATAGTATTTTCCTGTGAGGGAGTAATTTCTAAACCACAGGAACAGATCAACAATTTTGGAAAAACAAACAAACAAACCAAGAATCCCAATGTCACAATTTCCAAATAACTGTGTAATTTGAAACCCCTATCCTGCTCCCTTTTGCTCCCCATGTACGATAACATAAGGATACTGCCCATTCAGGAAAAACACCATATATATGTTGCTCCAAAATGTGAAACAAAGGAAGAAAAAGGATAAATCTGGAATAGAAAGTTTCATTGCACATGTGAATATCTAAATTTTCAGATATACAGATTACTACGAAAAAGAGAACATCCTTTTAATGTTTACACTTGAAGGTATTAGCTACCTGGATTATAAATTGCAAACACAGATAAAAATCCACTGCTTCTAAATAATTCATATGCATTGACATTAGTCCAGTCTTAAATCCTATCTTTAACTTTTCCTTAGCATTATTTACGATAACAATGAGTCCTTCAAACTAAACTCACTTCAAGGCTGAGACCAAGAAAAAATATCTGGTACAGCAGCTGCTAGAAAAGCTCTGCCTTTCTATAAAGGGTTCTGGAGTACATCAAACTGCAACAGCACTATGATAATCATATTTTATTAGCTTGAACCGAATTGGAAATGAATGTTTGTTCCAGAATTACAACTCATTTCAGAATTTCTGTAAAATCATTTTGAGAGCAGTGATGCTACCAGAGGATCTAAGAGTAAGAAAAAAAGGAAGATAATTTCAACTGCTGATCAAAAAATTCTATGGGTGTGGTTGCGACTTTGTCTAACCATTGTATAACTGTAATTAAGTACAATTATTGCAAAATAATAAGTTAAAGAAATTATATGAACTGTAAACTGTACCTGGCAAAACTATTACAAATAAACTATGCCAGAGCAATATCACTCTATACAGCCAGAGCTCCCTTAAGCCAGTAAGTTGCAAAGGTCCTTCCTTCTCTGAGAGCACCTTATAGCCGTCCTTGCTCCTGCACAGGGAGCAGGCAGCCCAGAAGCTGCCCTTGGAGGAAGGGAACGAGCTGCAATCATGCCTCAACAGAAACAATTTCCTTGAAGTACAGCCACAGACCAGAGGCATTCCTCCCAGTGACAAGGATAACTCAGCAAGGTCTTGAGGGCACCAGCTCGTGCATGTCAGAACATTCCCAGTTTTGCTGGTATTTCAGAGGGAGTAATCAGCTCGTGTGTGTCATCAAACCCGAGCTCACTTAGCGTCCACTTGCTGGGGAGCCAGGAACAGATTGCAGAGGTCAGCACACGCCGCAAAAGCTTGGTCAGCCCATTCCTAGGGGGCTGCCACTCTGGCACTGTTCACAGGATCTGAGCTAGCTGAGGTTACAGGGACATAAAAATAACCATTTGGAGTTAGACCTGGCTTCGTGTGCTTCAATGTCCTGCCTACTTGGCCAGAAGTGATGCTTATTAGAAAACCCAACAGTATGGGAATTATAGCACTATGATTTCCCAGTATACCCTCTCAACCTCCAGCAAGAAAGGAAAAGAAACCCTGCTTCTTGCCTTAAGGAAGTGTTCTTGTGGACAGCATAATGCCTAGAATAGGTACATCCCTCATGCAAGGCAGCAGCAGGGTTTTTTGCTCTAATGAGGAATGCTCCTCTGCATTGCGGCTCCTGGAGGTAATGAAGGAGCACTGACTCAATTAAAAAATAATGAAAAAAAGAAGACCCTACTTATGTCTGTGACTCTGACAAAGGGAAAGGGTTTTAAAATCTGTGTTGCAAGGGGTTTTTTTCCTTAACAAAAGCTGGAGTTGCATTTCAGCTCACTCCTCTTTGCACATACTCATACAAGCAAATTGAGAGGAGTAAGCATTGCACCAGCTTGTTGGAACAAGGTGAGAGGTGCACAGGCTGAATCATGTTAGTCCTTCATATGTTTATCATGTGTCTGTATATAAATACCAAACATAAATATGCTTTACATAATAATATAACAATATAATAAATCATTCACATACATATAAAAATATATAAATGTGTTTTGGAGTCCCAATACGCTAATACTGATCCATCACCTGTGACAAGGTTATTTACATTTCATGTAATTTTTGTTCTGGGGAAAAGTAGAAGCTAATGAAGAATAATCTCCTTTAAGTAAGGCATATAAACAATTGCTTAATAATTCATAGGAGTTGCAAGTAAGGAAGCTTCCCCCTTCCTGCCCTGCAGAGCAGCCCCAGGCAGATAGCCTACAGAATAGTAAACATACTGTGTAAGTGCCAAGAAATGCAGCTGATGGAAATAGTTCTCTCCCTTTCCATGAAGAGAAGCTATACATTCAGCCATTTCTACTGCTGTAAAAAGTCAGTTAAAGTGACAGTGAAAAAATATAATTGAACAACTTATCTTCTTTTAACAGTCACAAAGGGCATCATAGAACAAAATAAGACAAGCAACAATGGCAACTATGAGCAATTTCCACTTTCCTCCACTCCTCCTTGGGAGCTCTGACCCTCAATGGCACTCAAGCTGTACTTCTGTTCTCTGATTTTTGTACTGTACTGCCTGCCAGAAAAGAAATCTCTGGAAAGTCACCACAAACTTTAAAGTTACATAGTATTTTATTTCTCTTTTTTTTTCCTCTCCATGGTGCTATGTGCTATGAAGAAGAAAGAAAAACTCCCTCTTGTCTGCTACTCATTCTCTGAGTAACTTAGAAGGAGTATGTATTTAATGATTACATCATTTCTATTCAAGCATGTTGCAGAATGGTAACTGATAACCTTCTGCCTACTCCTGTCTTCTCTATCTGTGGTTCAAAGAATATCTGCCCTTCCCTCTTGCAAGCCCTTTGGCTTTAGTGGCTGTGTTGAACAAGCTTTTATAGCAATTTCAGTTAAACATAGTGGCAATTTGCCACTAAATAACAGGAAAAGTTCTTTCCAAGATTTCCAAGAACCTTTCCTAGGAAGAGGTGGGAAAAAAGAAAAGGTTATCAAAATTCCCAAACATATTTTTGAAAGATCCAGAAATTGGGATGGATTTGGGAAAGAATTTTAAGTGAAAAATACGTTAGGCACTTATATTGTTGAAACACCAAATTTAGATATTTCAAAATAAAGCACTGTATTTTGGAAAGATCTAAATTTAAGCAACTACCAGGAGGAGATGCTTACCAGAAGAAGCACCTACCCAGGGCAGTGCTCATTTCTTCTTTTTCATAATCCCATGCCATCAATTTTTGATTTTTTTTTTTCTGGATTCCTTGTTAATTTTCTTGTCTTTTCCTTTTTTTCCCCACTGTGCATCTCTGACTGATCTTACTCTTTATGAGTAACAACTTATTTAAAGGGGATAGAGCTTTACTCAGTTTTATGGCTAATCTCATCACTCAGAACTAGAAATAGTACTGACACATCAGGAAATGCAGTAAGGGAAAGGGAACATGCCAAGGTTGCATTCTCTTCACTGCATAAATGGCTCCAATAAACAACTGGAATTATAAGAGTTACTGTGCTACAGTGAATCCATATTCCTCTAGCATTAAAAAAAAACAAAACAAAACTTTCCTGGAAATTTTTTATGTATAGTGAGTACTCAGATACCTTCAACCCACCAAGTGAGACAATATGCCTGAATAAAACCCCGCCCACAATTCTTTTGCCAGAAGGGAGACTTTTCCAAATTTACACTTTCACACTGGTTGCCTTGCCAAGTTTATATTAAAAATACAGATTCTCCTAAAGAAGTAGAAGTAATAGCCTTGTACATGTTTTATCAAGCACTGACAGTTTGATACATTAGGAATTCTGTTCATTACCTGCACTGTGTCCCAGCATAAACTAAGAACATACCCAGGTACATGTATGCACCTGACATGCAGGAGTTACACCTGAGAGAGAGGCACACAGGGTGTGTAAATGCACATTTCTTGTTAAAAATTCCTTTTGCTGAGATTAGCATGATATACTTGTTACATAACAATCTATAAAATTTCACTGCAGTACGACAGCAAGTGCTGCTGCTTCCTCAGAGTACCAGGCCAAGAACTGAATGCCACCCACCACTACTGTGCTGTACAAAACTCACAGTGTATTGGCCTGTGGCAAATACAAATGATCAACAAAACCAGTACTACTGTTCATTTTCTTTTCTCACAGTGAGTTACTAAAGTTCACTCTATTGGTTTGCTTAGATGTTTATGTTCTTCAGTGGAAATAAAATGATAGAGAAAGAAAGAGGAGGAATCAGACAGATTTTTCATCAAGAGATTAAAAGAAAATATTTTTTTGTCCAAGATGTATTGGAATAACATCCTTTTCCACATGCTTAAAGAGAATAAAAAATTTACATAACTTTTTAAATTTACGGATCACCATCTAAATTTGCATAAACTCTCCAGACATTTAAGTGAAATACAAGAGTGAAAACACTACAGTCTTCGGAGTACGTGGAAAATTATTTTTAATTTATCCTTCCAGGAATACTAGCTACAGAGACTTGATTTCTTAGCAAGCAATGTAGTCAAGCCATCTGAGGATAGAAGCATGACCTTTATGTGACCAAAATCAGCTAAGCAGTATACCTTTAATACTGGATTGAAAGCACACTAACAAGTATAGAAGCAGAATTTGAATATTGTCCTGCTTATCCATTATTTTTCAATTCTTCAGAAGTAAAGAAAATGAAATCTTTCATTCTGGAGACCACAGAATCTTTTGTTACTCCTTGAATCTACTTATCTCAATACTTTCAATCTCCTGAAGAGCAACTGCTAATAGTGCAATCTGGAAAATGTAGTTAAAAAGAGCCTCAGGATATCTCCATTATATTGACCAAAATTGCAGGATTCCCTATTATTTCAGTGTTCCACCCCATCTCCTGTTTCATAGTACTATTCATTACAAACACCAACTCAGGAAGAAGAAGAAAACTGTGATACTTGGAACATACTGTGACACAAGATTAAACATTTGTACAACAGTCCTATATATACATGCGGAAGTAATTTGTGGTGATGGCAAAACTGAGAATCATTCACCATCCACCTTAACAGGGAAGCTGAGAAATACAGGTCTCTTCTAACACCTAAGATGGACATAAAACCCACTAAGAAGGACACTGGAATTTTGATGGGGAGGCAGGAGCTCATACGGACCACATTTTCACTGGGCTGTGAGACTACAAGTGTTCATTAATTTTAAACATAACTTTCGTTTTTTATTTTTTTACTGTGTGATAGAACACAGGAGCACATTGCCCAGGGAGGTGATGCAGTCTCCATGCTTGGAGATACTCAAAATCCCAAGAGAGAGAGTCTTGAACTCTAGCTGACCCCGCTTTGAGCGGGAGGGGGGTGGAGTAGATGACCTCTCAAGGCACCAGATGTGCCCATCAGCCTCAGCTATTCTATGATTCCCAAACAACTCTGGGTTGGACAGAAGTTTGAATGAATGATCAGGACAATGAAACTCCTTGGTGCTGCAATAATCATCTGTTTTATGGCACTCGGGTGCAGAGGTAAATGGTTATTACAATGCACTTAAGAGTTGGATCCATTTCAGAAGCTGAGGAAGTAATTCTTATCTGTTTTTTTGTTAAACCTTTTCAGAAGGAAAGGAGACCATGCAAGTTTATTATTTCTTTTGTTACTTCCTTCGCATTGGTTCTATATTTCTTTTGATGAACTTTTTGCTAGACAACTTTAAAAAAATTGTTTTACAGAATTAGCATTTTTACAGAATAAAAGCCATAGATATGGACTACTGTTTTGATTTAAATCTACTATTTTTATAGCTTAAGCAGGACGTAACAGTGCTGACTCAGCTATGTTCAGATCAAACTGGGATAGATGTCACCAGGGTGTTCCACGTGCAGTACCAGGAATCCAGACGTCTTTCCTGCTGGAGCTCTGCAGAGCTCTTAGTGCTGCTCTTAGGAGAGGTGAGTAAGGGCTAGGTCAGTTCCAGGGCTCCCTCAGTTTATATTAATTTAGTTCTTACTAAACCTCCAAGAGCAGCAGTGTTCCAAAAACCGTATTAGAATATATCAGCAGTGGATAAAAGAACTGATGTGATAGTGGATAAAGTTCTTATAATCTCTTAGAAATGTCCCATGGTTCTCCACAAAACTTACTTAATTGCTTTGTCATTTGTGCTTGTTAGTGTTTCTGGACTCCACTCTGAGGAGTCAGAGACAGCATTTGCTGGGGAGGAGATGGAAACTGAACACCGAAGGGTCCCTTACCAGGCACACAGACCAAGACCAGTGACACATTACAGGACTTTAAAGTACCTGTCAGGCCTGTATCTCAACCAGCAGCGAAGGACTGGCTTGTTCCCAGCACTTAAAATGACAAAACCTGTCTGCCTAAATTCTGGATGAGGATGATAATATTCTTCCTTTGGAAAGAGTAACCTAAGAAAGCTCCCTGTGTGGAGAGTGGTGACTACGCAGGAGGTGGCTCACTTTCTGCACTTAGGGTATTATGGAAACCAAATAAATGTCATTTTATCTGCTGCTGCAGTTTAATTTTCAAAGATCGAATTGCCCAAGTTTACTAAAGCTTTTTCTTATAGACTTTGCACTCAGCAAAGATACTATAAGTGATGTGCTGGAGAAAGGAACAGCTAGTTCTGGGCACACTATTACAGAGATGAGACTTAATCTGTTCTTGAAAAGGCTGCATAAGACATTGACCTGTCACATTTATGCAGGTACTTAATTTTCCAATCTAGGGCAGCATGACTGCAAATTACATTTGCCTGCTGGTTAGTTTGGGCAGCTGCAACTGCTCTGTTTCCTTGCTCAGAGAAGAGGGTTGTACTCTACGGGGAGAACTTGGAAGTTCTCAAGCTGAGACAAACCTGGCAGTTTGACCAGGAGCAAACAGAACACTTCATGTATCTTGGCATAAACAAACACTGCCCTCAGATGTTCCCTTTCAAAACCAGACATGGAGGGGTACGGAGGGGGTTGTTGCAGTCTCTTTGAAACTCTTTACAGCTCAGTACTTGGCACTGTGGCACTTGAAAAAATTTACTTTGGATTTCATAGTGGCAGTATTATAAAATAAATACATAATCTGCGTATTTTAACAAATAGCCAGAAATTGTAAGCACTCACTATGATTTGTTCTGTGTCTGTACTGTGGACCATGTTTGGGCTCTGGTTTTCTTCACTGAAGACTCAAGTTAGCCAGCTGCTTCTGCTGTTACTGACTACAGAGGCAACTCACCGAGTGACTGTGCAGACAGCCACAAAAATCCCACTGCCCGGGGATGTGCCAGCTGTTCCTCTGAGACACCTGTGGGATCACCAGCCCGGGATGGCTGCTGAGAGACAGAAGCCCCACTGCCCTTCCACCAAAACTTGTCTGGGGAAGGACAGCTCTAACTTTGTGTTGGCGATTCATGAACAGTGGCCTGTGAAAGCTGCCTTGGAGTGCAGAGAAGTTTAAGTTTCTTGAGAAAGCAGCAGTCTGCCAGGTTTATTTGCACCTCCCTCTCTAAATTATACTAAACTCTGATGAACAGAGAAGTGCATTAGGAAAAAGTAACTTCTTAATTAAGGGTGTCTGTTTGGGAAATTTTGCATCTCCAGAGGAAAGATTTAGTAAAGCTTTCAATAGAGACTTTGTAGAGAGCTATGCTGCTGGGAGCTGTAATACAAGTTGTTTATAAACACTGCAGCATATATTTAATTATTTTCTTGGTTTATAGCAATAGGAGTTCAGATCATTTAAATATTTAGAAATAGTTAATTCTGATTTCAACACAACCTTATTAATTGATTTGTCTTATTTTAATAATTGATATGGCACATCTAATTTTTAGTTAAGAACAATGTGTGAAACAATTCTGGTCATATTAATCAAACGCTGGCTCCAAGATAATGAAATACTTACAGCCTCTGGTGGGTTAGCATGGACTATAAAATGTGCTAAATCAGAGACACGGAAAGCTTGAAATAGCTTTTATGGGGTAGCTTGAGGGAAAACTTAAAATAATTTGTAGGAAATAGCTTGTATCTACCATTTGGCATTCATTTTGCTAAAGCTGCAGATTACATTTCCTTTTGTTAAGAATAAAGAAATAAACACAGATTAATTTATGCAGCTAAGAGATTAATACGAGCATAAATCTTTCCTTTGAATAGAAATTCCTCCCATTTTAATTATTGATAACAGCTCAACTTGCTCAAAAGGGGAAAAAATGTAGCATTTTAAATTTATTCTGCTTCTTTTACTCTGCACTTTTTCATGGGTAAGGGAAAAGGGCTACTCCTGGTTTTGTCTCTACCCTTTCCAATAGGCGGCATTGTTTTCTTAGGGAAAACGTACCACGACAAGGTGGCTAAATGATTTCTTTACCCTACTAACGATCCTGACTGAATCGCCCACCAGATTCCCATCTCCATTTTGCCCCGAGAGTGCAGCTAGTGCAGGCAGCAGCTCTTGCAGGGAGCGATGCTCTGCCCTGCCCACTGACACGGCAACACTGACGGGCCCACCAAAGGTCATCCCGGCTCTTCCAACGGGCGCGGAGCCCGGTCCAGCGGGAATTCCCACCGTGACACCCCGGACATGCGGGGCTGTGGCGGGTCAGTAACTCGGGGCAATTGATGAGCCCGCCCAGGCTGAGCTGTGAGGGGTCAGTGCCGCGGACACACACAGCGACACTTTCATTTCGGGCGCGCAGATGACGCAGAAACGCCCCCAAAATAACTTTGCATCACCGTTTCCCAGTGTTTTATCTCCTCTGCTCAGAAACAGCCGAGGCCTGTGCGGCCCCCTCCGCTCTCCGGCAGGGTCAGAGCTCCCCCTCCCGAGGCACCACGGCCTCGCCGCTCCCCGGCGCCGCTCCCGCTGCCCTCGCCGGGTCCCTCTGTGGGGGACGCCGGGAAGGAAGCGGCGGGGCGCTNGGAGCGCCGTGCTTGCGGCTGCTGCTCGGGCATGTCCTGGCCGTGCTGCTGCGAGGCACCTGGTGAGGAGGGGGAGTCCGGCAGGCGGGGCAGGGGGCAGCGTCCTCCCGGCTGGGCTGCCCGCTCTCGGGGTGACATTGCCGGGCCGCGGGGGAAGGAGAAGCGGCCCGAGGGCGGTGGGCTGTCCGCACGTGGCGGCGGGGCGCGGAGCGGGCTCCGGCGGCCGCAGAGGGCGCCCGGCACCGGTGCCCGCCCCGCCGCTTCCGAGCCGTGCCCGCGGGTCACCTGCGAGCGGGTTCGGTGTCGCCCTCTTCCTCCCGCTCCTCTTGACCGGACAAGCCGGCGCCGGTGGAGGAATCAGCGGGCCGGCAGGCACGACCTGCTCCGTGCCCCTGCACCTTGTGCCTGTGCGCCGGACGCGGCTCGGGCCGGGTGCCCCGTGCCCCCCACGCCCCGGGAGCGGGCAGAGCGCCGGGACCGCTCATCCCCAGCGCCGGGGGGTTCTGTCGCCTCTGAGAGAGCTTTGGGAACGATTATTTCTCGGGAAAACAGTATTTCCTGTTGTTAAAGTTTTAAAGTAAGACTTGACGGGTTTGGGTAAATAGAGGTGCTTTCTGCCAGTGTGAACTTCTGGCACTATAAATACGTTTGAGAGTGCAGTTCAGTAAGTCCACGTACTTGGGACTGTGACTTCCTGGGAATTCTTGCATTGCTTTAGTCTGAGTGTAATTTTTTTTTCTCCTAACTCGAGTCCGCACTTCACTTCTTGGTGATGTTTCGTTGATAAAGGTACAAACTTACTGTGAAATATGCAACATGTAGCTTTAAAGTGGAGTCCTCTTAAAACATAAATGCCGTCTTGAAATAACTTCTGAAGTTATCTGGAGTACTTCACTGAAAATGTGTTTGTCATTAAATTGACTGTAATTGACTTTCCAGCAGAAAATAGATTTGGTGGTGAGCTATGGAGAGGCCAGAGTCCTTCACCAGTGAAATTCACATTAGTGTCACTTCTGAGGCAAAGCTTGGGGGAAAAAAAAGTGTTTGAAATCCTGAGAAACTTGCATTAATTAACCAGAAAGAGTACTTTGTTTTTGGGATGTCTGTCTTGAAAAATTGTTGACTGAGTCTATGACTGAAGACTATGAATCATGCTTAGATCTTGTCTGCATGACCATGATTAGTTCCAATGCAGGCTGTTGTGCTCCTGGCACTTTACAGAAGTAAAAGAGAGCTCCTGTGCTTTTGCAACATGGAGACTCTCCTACTTTTCCTGAAGGTCTGGAAGAATCATCTTCTTGCTGACCACCTTTCCCATAGCCAGTACTCTTCTGCATCTGCTACTATTCTTGAGATGCTTGTATGTGAGAAGTGTGATTTTCTTCATTGCATGCATTTTGCAAGTATAAAAACTGTTTGGAACAAAGCACAGCATTAAAAACACAATCAGAATTTACACCTAAAACAGTGCGCAGTGGGAGGCATTTACCTACAACTTAAAACAGGAATGGAAAATTGTTTGAAAGCATTACCTGTGGAGATGGCCAGGAAATAAAATTGGAAAACCAAATCTGTTGCCACCCAAAAAAGAGGGCTTGGGTACTGTTTGAAACCTTTTGATTTTCAGGCTGCTACATTCTTTCAAAAAAAGCATGAGTGCTTGACTGTTTTGATGGTGTTAGGCTAGTATTTCAGGGCCTAGTATTTTGTGGGTTGGGAATGTTATCTTAACGTAACTTCTCCCTAAAACTTACTTTGAAATAAGTACTCTTCAGAACTGCAGTTCTTGTTTTTAGTGGAAGAACTCATACCATTTTATTTTTAAAAGGAAGTAAAACACTTTCTCATTGCACTGAGTACATGCTTTGGCAATGCAAGATGTTGATGGTTTAAATTCTAGTATTACAAGATTCTGAAGATTCTGATAGGCTTGGTATATTGGCTAGCTTACAGAAATTAGTTCCTTCTGATTTTTGTTTGTTCCTTGCGATCCAAAGCTTAGTTCTGGGGGTAAGATCCTTTCAGTGTATTTTGCTTTAATTTGATTGGTTTTCCATTTCAACACTTCCTTTATTTAGGTTGGCTTCATTCTGTAGTAATCAGACAAGCTATCATGCCTGAAATAAAAGTTAATGGTTCTGTTTGTGCTGTGTTCATCCATAAGCCAGCCTGGGTTTGGATTTCCCATTTCAGTTATAGGCCAGTCTGATTCCTCTTGCTTCAATATTAGAGACTGTTGATTTTGTAATTCTGTTATGTGACTATGTGGATTAAGGTATTACATAGTTCATGAACATTTTTTAAACCCACTTTGTTTCATAGTTGGTAGATGTCCCGGTCCAGTGTTGGTTGGTGGTAGTTTTTATAGTCAGTTTTATGTAAGAGGCTGTTGCTAAACAGAAATATTTCAAGTAGAAGCTGTTACTCACTTTCAACTGCAGTATGGCAGGATTCCTTGAGGAGCAAACCTTTTGCCTACTTCAGGTTGTGGTTGCTGTTGTAAAGCCAGGGTCCCTAGGACTGTCAGCCTGCAGTCTCCCCTCCTAGGCAGTAAGATGCAGTTTCTCAGCCTTGAGTGCTGATCTCAAGGAGGATCAAAATGGTTTGTGACAAGTTTTATTAATTTAAAAAAAAAACCTCTCAAAACCATACTTAGTTGCTAAGCAACTTGCAGCAGTATGCTGCTGATTATGTTTTAGAGGATCCAAAAGGCTCACAGGCTGCCACACTAATGTGAGATGAGGCACCCTTTTATCAAAACACTGTCTCTGGGACATGGAGTTCTTGCTCCTATCTTTAGAGGGTGTTGCAGAAGAAAAGGTAACTCCCAATGTTTTATGCAGGTAGAGAAAAAGAAAGAGATAGTGAGGTGACATCTCACTCAGATTTTTAGATGGGCTCTATTTTCCCTGGTGTTCACCTCTAGGTTCAGTGGAAAGACTGTTCCTTTTATGCAACAAAGCAGTAACAAAAAAGGCTGATTTACTTGGAGATTGCTGCTGCTGACCTCAACACAGTTCTCTCTCTCATACAGTTCTCCCCTTCCTTGCCTTTTTTTTTTTTTTTTTTTAAATTTTTGGGGGGGAGAATTTTAAATAGTTCAGGGTGGAGAAAATGAGTGGAACGAGGAAGAGTATGTTGTTGAAGAGAGCCTGAGGCAATGAGGAAACTTGAATAGAAACATTAGACTTGGGAAACTTTCAGGAAGGGGAGGTCTGATAAATAGAGCATAAACTAACGTCTTTATGGAATTATGATAGACATCAGGCCTTTCATGTTTTAACATTAATTACTTAAATTTGTTCTGCTTAAAAATGTATATTTGATGCCTATTTGAAGAAAGTATTTGGATTCTTGCAGCAAGATAAAAATGTTATATGAAACTTCTGTAGGTCTATGTCAAATTTATGGTGACTTAGCTGCAAAATAAACATGAGGTATAACAAAAATTATGTTCTCTGTACAGATTTTACATTGTGTATTTGTGAGAAAGGAAATCAAATTTTTGCTTAGGAACCTTAGTTAACTTAATTAACTAAGCAGCTGATTCCCAAGATAATTGTTTCAGAATCTGACCATGGATTATATTGTAGTCAGTTGTATTTATTGGTCCCCGGGCAGAATTGTGACTAGTCCTTATAGTAAATCACCCATACTAGTCTGATACCTACAAGAAGCTAAGTCCTACAAACTCGTGTAGAACTGTGATGTTTTGTATCCCAGGCATTAGAGTTCATCTCTTATACCGTGTTTTAAGAAAAAAAAGAGGACCCATGATGGTCAGTGAAAAGTATTTTCAAGATATGTCTGGTAAACAGATGTAATATCTGCATTTGTTTCTTTGGTTCCCCTGTTCTCCACCACAAAAATCGCTACAGATGTGTGGAGCACTGCAGTGTTTGGAGCTGCCTGATCAGAGAAGTCTTTTAATAGATCCTTACTAACTGCAGTTTATCTGTTGCAGGGACAAAGAAGAGAGCTGCATGCCCAGGACTTGGTCTGTTTTATACCATACTGTCTGCCTTCCTTTTCTCAGTGGCCTCTTTATTTCTTAAAAAAATAGAAGATGTACATTCAGTGGAAGTGAGTGCATTTCGATGTGTTTTCCAAATGGCATTTGTTCTTCCTGGTTTAATATACTACAAGTAAGTGTAGAAAATGTTTAAATTTAAAGTTATTTCTTAGAACTAGATCTAGAATTATGACTCACTTAAATAAGATTACGGTGTTATTTTAGTTTGGACTTCAGTTGCATAACTGCATTATTTTAGATTAGGTGATAGTTTCTTAATACAATTCAGAAAACTGAAAATCTTTGACTCCCTGAATGGTAGAGGTTTCTACTAGGATTATTGTATCAAATGCTTTGGTTTCCACAAAGGGGTGATCTTAAAAAACTAGAAGATAATTTGTAGATACTCCTGAATTATTTTGCAAGCAAAAAATTAATCAGTAGAAGAACAGGTTCTGGACTCTGAATGTGATTGGGGGTCATGATGGAAATAAATTGGTCTGTGATCAGACAGTTAAGAATATTTGGGTATTAAAGTTCCTCATCTAGAAAGGTGTCTACCATATTTAAATGTGTTTGGATATTAGTCATGAAATAAGCAAGACAGTGACATTAATGTGACATTTCTGTTTTTCAGAACAGGGTTTTTGGGACCAAAAGGTAAAAGAATTTTTCTTTTCTTCCGAGGATTCCTTGGTTCTACTGCAATGGTTCTTCTGTACTACGCTTATCAAGTCATGCCACTAGCTGATGCCACTGTTATAACTTTTACCAGTCCTGTTTTTACATCATTACTGGCATGGATCTTTCTCAAAGAGAAATACAGCCTTTGGGATCTTCTGTTTACTCTCTTTGCAATCACTGGAGTGATTCTTATTGCCAGACCACCATTTCTGTTTGGGTCACATGTTACGGGGATTGAAGGAAGTTACACAGATCACCTTAAAGGAACTATAGCAGCGATTACAAGCACATTATCTGCAGCTTCGACTTTTGTTATACTGAGGAAGGTGGGAAAATCTGTGCATTACTTTTTGTCAATTTGGTATTACGCAGTCATTGGATTAATTGGCTGTGTTATAGCATTGTTTGTTTTGAATGAATGGCGTTTACCACATTGTGGCAGAGATAGGGTTTTTCTAATATTAATAGGCTTGTTAGGGTTGGGGGGTCAGGTATTTCTCACAAAAGCATTACAGATAGAGAAAGCTGGACCTGTGTCAATCATGAAAACAATGGATGTGGTGTTTGCTTTTATTTTACAAGTTCTTTTTCTCAATCATCTACCAACTTGGTGGACTGTGGGTGGTGCCCTTTGTGTAGTAGCCAGTAGTTCCGGAACTGCCATTCGTAAGTGGAGACACAGCGTGAAAAAAGCTAAACAGAGGGAAATCTAACAATAGAGACACTAATTCATTACAGAAACAAGCAATCTTGAAATATATATAAATACAATATTTATTTTTATTTATTTTAAATATCCCATTTACCAAATTGTAGTACCAAATTATATCCAATAAAATAAGTTGACTTTTTTTTTTAACCAAAATGGAAGATGTTTTAGCAACTGAGGAGGTATATACTTTCCTTTCTTTTTTTTAGGCATGCTCATATGGGCGGGCGGTAGATACTTAAAATTTGTTGTTTCCTTTCCAAAGTGGACAATATTTATTTTCCTAAAGTTCCTGACTCTCTACTTAGACCCTTTCTTTATTTCTTCTTTCAGAGCAGTGGAAATAAGTCTCCCAGACTTGATACTGTGCTGTGCTTCATTACCACAGGGATTGCAGTACAAAAGTTAGAAGGGAATGAAGAGTTGATAATCCTTAAACAACCAGCTTTTGTAGAACAGATAAAGCTTGTACTTCTACAAGCTTTCCAATTATTATTTTGCACAAAACACATGCCAAATGCAGATTTAATTTTAATTTGGATTCTAAAAGAACAAAAGCAATTTCATTTTTCCAAGTAATATCAAGAGAAAATTAACTTGTGAAAATTACCTATCAGCTTTGCTTTTTTTTAAAAAGAATTTTAAGTGTTTGCACTTACTTTACAGACATAGTAAAACAACCTAATCGCCATTTTTTTTCAAATGTGATTTTCCCAATAAATGTGTCTTTAGTTGCTGCAGTCTCAGTGATGAGAGACAACAGTTAATTCTGTACCACTCATAAATAAGCCCTTTCTTGTGGTATGGAATGCTGCACTGTAGCTGCACTTTTCTTTATTCTATGCAAAAGATTGTATTTTTTAGGAATTTAATATAGGCTATATTTAATGCTGCTTATGACTCTTTAGATTCTTCTATATAATAGTTCTTTATGAGACCTATAAAGTTTGAGTCTCTTTTGCCTTCATAAAGTTAGGAGGATTTACAGTAAAGCTTTTGCCTGTTTCCTAAGAATGTACAAGCGTGCAATGCAATTGCAGTTTCACAGAAAATGGGGGTTGGCCAAGGTTGTACAGAGATTCTACAGAAGAGGTTTGAGGAGAGCTTGGTGGAAGGGTGAAGCTATGCATACACATCACATTCAGGCATCCTCACTACATCAGACAGTGCTAGTGGGCAACTTCAGTCCCACTTCTCCAGCTGGCCCTTTTAAGTCTGCATTTATCACTTCTCTTGCACATCTTCTTACTTTTGTAGGCTTTATCTTGAATGCAACAAATACTAAAGAAGAGTACTTGTATTACTGATCTTGGTGTCCTTCACGTTTCAGGAGGACTAAATGTTTAGTATCAGGAAGTGGGATTTTCCCAAGTTGAATATTACATACTTTTGGGTCTTGTCTCAGTAGAGTTTAAAGAAAATTTTAACTTTAATCTTGTTTTGGTCCTTTGTATCATGAGGAGGTTTTCAGTTACTTACTCACTCTAGTGTTCTTCTAAAAGAGAATACTGTGTTTTGTACACTTGATACATGTTTTTTTCAAAATCACTAAAGGTGGTGCATGTTTTCTTATTTTGATTTATAGATGTCTGGTCACATGTCTTTTCTTTTGCCAATAAGCATTGCATCCTGTCAGGGCAGATCTAGGGACTTCAGTCCCATAGGCGTGGAATGCATGTAGTACTTTAGGGTCAGAGTATCATGTAATATATTGAGTTGGAAAGGGCCTGTCAAGATCATTGAGTCCCACTCCTGGCCCTGCACAGGACACCCCAAGACTCACACCATGTACCTGAGAGCATTGCCCAAATGTTCCTTGAATCAGACAGGCTTGGTGCTGTGACTACTCCCTGGGGACCCTGTTCCAGTCCCCAAACATCCTCTGGGTGAAGAACCTCTTCCTGATATCCAGCCTAAACCTCCCCTGACTCAGCTTCAGGCCATTTACTCGAGTCCTGTACTGAGCATGGGGAGAAGAGATCGGCACTTGCCCCTCCGCTTCCCCTTACGAGG
Organism: Dicrurus megarhynchus; assembly: GCA_013399195.1. Classification (NCBI taxonomy): domain Eukaryota; kingdom Metazoa; phylum Chordata; class Aves; order Passeriformes; family Dicruridae; genus Dicrurus; species Dicrurus megarhynchus. The sequence continues at coordinate 287,344 of VXAD01012520.1, forward strand.
ATGTTGAAAACCTCAGTGAGGTCTCCCCTCAGTCTCTTCTTTTCCAGGGTGAGCAGACCAAGTGACCTTAGCAACTCCTCATAAGTCTTCCCCTGCAGACCCTTCACCATCTTCGTGGCCCTCCATTAAGCTAACAGCTTAATGTCTTTCTTATGTTATGGCACCCAAAACTGCCCTCAGGACTCGAGGTGAGGCTGCCCCAGTACAGAGCAGAGGGGACAATCCCCTCCCTTGCCCGGCTGGCCATGCTGTGCCCAGTGCCCCCCGGGACACAGGTGGCCCTCCTGGCTGCCAGGGCACTGCTGACTCATATTCCCTTGCCATCCACCACGACCCCCAAGTCCCTTTCCATGGTGCTGCTCTCCAGCCTCTCACTCCCCAGTCTGTCTGTTGCTCTAGCCCAGGTGCAGAATCTGTCACTTGGCCTTGTTAAACTTCATATGTTTGGTGATTGCCCAGCCCTCTAATTTATAGAGGTATTTGCCGGGCCTCCCTGCCTTTGAGGGAGTCAACAGCTCCTCCCAATTTGGCGTCATCAGCAAACTTCGTATTCCTTGGAGTCCTGTGTCCAAGTCATTAATGCAGATGTTGAAGAGAACTGGGCTGAGGCTAGAGCCCATTGGTGACTGGACGCCAGGCTGTTGTCACCCCTTTCACTGTAGCTCTTTGTGCCTGACCCGTGAGCCAGTTGCTCACCCATCATGTAACACAGTTATCCAGCTGTGTGCTGGACATTTTGTCCAGAAGGATGCTGTGGCAGTATCAAAAGCTCTGCTGAAGTCCAAAAAGATGACATGGCTTTTCTAGATTGACTAGGTGGGCTACCCTGTAGTAGAATGAAATCAGGTTTGACAATCAAGACTTGCCATTCATGAAGCTGTGCTGGCTGGGACCAATGATTGAGTTGTCCTCCAGGTGTTTTTCAGTACTTCACAGACAAACCTTTTCCGTGTATCATGAGGAACTGTCTTTGTCCAAGTTTCTGTAGGTAAAACCAGCACCCTGAATCTGGATGTGTTTATGGATATGAGCAGATTCCACTTGAGTGGTAGAATCAGTTCCTGCTTACAGCTATCTGTTCTCTGCTTTTCCCGAAGGCTGAAGCTCAGCTACTGCTGACAATGTCAGGAAGCTGCTTTAATATCTCTTAAAAGCCTCATATAATAATAAAATTCCAGTTTGGCACCCTTTTTGCTTAATAGTGTGAACTGGGATTGTTTTTCTGCTGCTTAATCATCACTGCCATTGAGCAACAGCTTTCAGGGGAGGGAAGGAAAACCGGCTGCATTTTTTACTGCTTCACTTCATGTTTAATGTGCATGTGCTTGAATTGCCACTTATAAAGGTGTGGTTCCAAAGCAGTTCAGATTGATGCAAACTTGGATTGTCAGCCAGCCCTGCTCTCTCCTCTTGGCTCAGTGCTTATGTGGTTATGTGATGCGCTACCCCTGGGAGCTGATCCAGTACATATCTTTTTAGTAAAGTCGTTGGAGAGGGCAAAACCAGAGTAGCCTAAACTTGATGACAGTATAAAAACATTAGGAAGTAGAATTAGATAATAAATTACAGCATATGAATGCTGCTTTCTCAGTACATAATAAAAATTATGTGGAAACTTACATAAAAATCTTTAGTTCTTATGATTTCAATGAATCTTGTTCACCCTTAGTAGAGAAGAACAGGCTACTGAAGAAAGGATTGTTTTCTTCCCCTTAACACATAAGTAAGTGTAGAAAATATGCTACATGACCAGGAATCAACATCTAGGTACAGTGATTTGTAATTTTTATCTCAAGTTCTTGCAGAAACTCTTTCAATATATTTCTAGTGCCAAAACCCCCAGATGATTGATTTTTTTTTTTGTTCAAACATACAGGGTTTCCTTATGGCTTCATCTGCCTATTTCCTCCTGCTGTTCTTAAACCTTCCTAAATATTTAAGTTGTTAAAATAATAATCTAAACCAATGTTTTGGAACATTGTTTTGATTTTGATCCATCTTTTAGGGAACTGTTTAACTGGAATGAGAATGAAGGACTTGACTAGGGCTTCTCTATCCATAAAGCATGACAAGCTAATTTCTGTAATTGGTTTTTTAGATATGTTGGGAATGAAAGACATTTAAGCTTTAAGTTCTTCAAGCACCTCAATTAAAAAATTTTTCTTCCTCTCAAATATAGGCTGAAAACATAAATATTAGTTGCAAGCCTTAAAGATAATGAAATTACAAAAGTGTGGATACCATGAAATGCTGGGTTTTTAAAATTGAAAATATTTCTTAAAATTTCTATTAGGATGGTAAAACTTTTCTTCAAAGCTTAACAGTTTGGGAATCTGAAATGAAACTGGCTGAGCCTTGATTCTTTTAGATTCTGATCTTTTTTAGCTTTTTAATACAGCAAGTTTCTCAGGGTCAAAAGTTATTTTTCTGAGCTTTGAGTCGGAAATATATTGATGTTCATTGTCTGTAGTGTCCTGTTGTTATCTTTACTTTAAAGTTTGATAAATATACTTTTCTAATAGAAACTCCTTCCTTTGTAATATGATGGAATATTGTTGCATTGCAATTGCTTTGTTATAATGTTAAGTTTCTCTTGAATTTCAACATATTCATTCATGGATTCTGAATAGAAAGAGTAATAGTTAATTATTGGTTATTTTGCACAGAAACATAGGGATAAAAAGATGTAGCTGTTACTGATGCATCCTAAGTTTGGTTCATATGTTCTTTACTATGCAAGACACTGTAATTGCCTGTGGTCTTCAGTGAGACTGTGTAGCCTTAAAGCCTTATGTACCCAACTCCTCTATAGAAAGCTGCTGGCTTTGTACTGTCACTGTGCAGCAGCCAATTTCTTTCAGGTTAAGTTGGTTGTTTAAAGTATGCTCTAAAAGCCCTTTAAATAAATCTACACCAAGAATTTGACAAGCTCGTTGTGTAGACAAGGGTGATCTACGTAACCAAAGTGGATTTCCGGCGTTTGTCAAACATCAAGCATGAAGTAACCTCAACATAGCAGCATTGGTGATATTACTAGTTAAATGTGTCATTTTTATTCTGAAACCAGACTCCCAGTTCCAAAAAGTGTTCCAAGATGGGGCTTCCCCTAATTGGTAATGACAAAATGGATCGTAGTTCCCTTGATGATAATTTAACATAAACAACTACCCCCATGGTATTTTCTCTTCCTTGCACTTTTGTTTAAGAGCTGTCTATTGGAAGGTTTATTTCTAGGGAGGCAGCCTCTTTAGAAGTTATTTCCTTGCTAACTAGCAGTAGTTACCCAGGAAGAGTCTGTCTTTCAGTTCTCTAACCATGATAACTGTGGCAGGCTCATCTGTGGCATCAGCCCCACAAGGGTAATAAAAACATGATCTCTGTCCCTGCATGGATTCGGCATTGGCAGTGCTGACAGCAGATGTGAACACTGACTTCAGCAGGACATTGCAGCTACTAGGAGAATGTTTTGGGGGTCGTAACTGCCTGTCCATCCAAAGAAAAGTTGTGGCTTTATGTTCCTGCAGATGCAGGTGACTTCAGGGGGGAACATACATAGAGTTCTATGGTGATAACTTCTGTATATCAGAATGAGTAATTTCCTATGTTATGTGAATTATTGTTTGACAAAAAGGGGGTAAAAATACCCTCAGCATTAATTAAAGGATTTTTACTATGTCCTATATATTGTTAAATATATGTTGAATTATATGTTTTGTAGAAGTTACTGGCTTTGTTATGTAGTAGTATATTTTTATAGACAATTGTTATATATTGAAATGTTATGAATATTTTCATAAGAAATTTATATTCCTCGTTGCTAATAAAATGATTCTGAAGAATTAATCTCTGGTTTTGTATTGATTAGTGGAATATAACTGAATGTAGTGATTGTAAAACTTAATGAAAGGACTGTTAATCAAACAGTCCCTGGTAAACACGAACATATGCCTCAAATTCTGCTAACATTAGCATGCTGCATCACGTCTTATGCCTTGCAACAAGCTAGTGACAAAATCAACTTCCATACAGTAATTTCATAACTGGAAACACCGTAGCATTGACAGGTCAGTAAAGTTAAATTTTCCTGTGTCCAAGTGGCAGTTTGTTTCTGTGGATTTTTTGGTTCTATTACTATACATCATGATTGGAATCCAACTCTTGTCCCACTTGTCACAAAGTGATACTTAATTCATCCTTGTGCTTCCCAATATCTAGTGTGTCAATAATTAATTTTTCACCAAAGAGGAAAAAAAATTCATATTTTCAAAGTATTACAAAAAGATTGCTAGTTTTTATTATCCTTAGAGCAGTGCTACTTCTACAGTGTTGTCAGTTTTTGTAAGAGCAGAAGATAACAGAAGTGGACATCTCAAGCCTGTTCTTGAGAGCTTTGAGAGGAGGTGACAAATCTTTTTTTCTGGGTGTAACTTAGGGAAAAATAGATGAGAGGCTATGAGTTGCATTGTGAGGAATTACTGGCAGTGTTGGCCTGTCTATCCAGCATCCTCTTCACTTTGTATGCTCAAAAATTAACTCATTGTAGAATGACTCGATGCTGTTTGTTTCACGTGCTTTAAAGTAAAGGAAAAAGCAAGGTACTTCCTAGAGATCTAACTGTGCCACCCCTAGGCAAGGGAAGATTATTTGTGAAAGAAACTTTGCCACTTTCTCTTGGCAGTTCTGTGTGTTCTTTGGAACAGCTAAAAATATATAATAGATAGAAATTTAAGCTTCAAGGGAAGGGGGAAAAAGCTTTTTGGATAGTATTAAAATATTTATTCAGAAATTATTAGTGACCTAGCATAAGAGACAAAGGCTATTACTAGATAATAAAACTCTTGAAATAAAATTACAGAATTATGCTATTCACTCAAAAAAAAACCCCCAAAACCCAAAAAAAAGGAAAAGAGATCAAAGGATTTCAAATTAAAAAGCATTCCCATTATTACTTGGAAAACAAACTTCACTGAAGTTGTAAAAATACTTATGAGCACTGCAAGTTATCCCTTTATTGATTTGATAAAGTGTTCTTATAGTCCTGAGCACAGGAAATAGTACATAAGATAAAATATGTAGATGAACTCTTTAAATAGGTTTCAGTTGATTATTCTTCAATTAGCTTCTATTGAACTGTATTTTCTGACACTACTGAATGGAGTTTGTACATTACCCTGTCAAGGAGCAGTGAATTCTAGAAAGGATAACAAACTAATTTGTCATCTGAATTTACATGTTGAGCAAAGGGAAAAAGAGATTTGAGTTCTTGCTCTGCTTTGGGGTGTGTATGAAAGAGGTGGAAAGGAAATTCATGTTTTCTGGCCAGTGAGTAGGAAGGTCATTTTCCCTCTGTACTGTGACTGTTCTGTCGGCAGGTGGGGCTGTCTTTCTTAATTTATTCCTTAGGATGTAAGATTAAATCCTCTTAAAAATCCACAGATCTAGACATTAAACATTTCAGTACAATGTGATGTACGCAGTGTAAATACTAAATTTAAGTAGGATTCCAAATGCTACTGAAGCATTTTATTGACTACACAGAATGCTGCTCAGCAGACCCTTGAATAATCTCTTAAACTCTCTTCTCTGATGTTTTAAACTGTATCCTGCACCTTCCCAGAGGAAAAGATTCTAGATGGTGCTGGAGGACTTTGACAAGGCTCTCTCTGAAGTTCTAGGGAGCAAGGAGAGAGGGTCTGCCCCCTTCATGTGAATATCAGTGAGTTGGCTGGGATCTCGTGATGAGATTGGCTATCTTATCGGTAATGATGGTACTGGGTATGATGCAGTCTGGTATGTAGCATATGTCCTAAGCATTCTTATTATTATTAAAAAAAAAAAAAAAATTAAAAAGGGGAGGATAACAAGTACATTCTTGCTGTTAAATTTTTTGTGGCAGTTTGTGGTGGGCTAGGATGAATTTAGGCTACGGGTTCCAATGTTGCACAGAAACAGAGCACATATGCTGTCTGAGCAGTTGACCAGCAGGTTGTAATTGTTGCCTTCTGTTTTTCTCCTGTTTGGCTGGAGGATATAAAAAATATTTCTGTTCAACTCTTAATTTTTATTTTGGGGCTGGGGTGAGACCGCTACATAGTTCTTGAGCAGGTTCTTGGTGCAGGTGCTGAGGCAGGGAGGCCTTATACATCATCTAGTACCTCATCCCCAGGCCCTGCTGCCAAATATTTCCAATGCCGGGGTTTCCCAGTAACTGTTGCTCTGGTCACCACAGCACAGGCCTATGGACAGGAGCAGGTGTGCTGGAAGAGCCTCTTCAGGCAGAGCAGCTGATTAAATAAGGAAACTGTGCAAGCTTTTGAGCATAGACGCACCATACTGTGCCTAAAGCCTGGTAGAGTTGGGAAAGGTTGTACCAATTTCAATTAAGGGAGAGAAATATTAGAAAGGGAGGAGGTGACATAGCTAAGTACTGCAGTGAGCTAGAAAAAAAACTTGTCAACATGTTTTCCATTGGAAGGTTGGCTGGAGTATTTTTTGCTCTTGTTAACTGGCACTGTTAGGTGTTGTTCTACTTCATAGGAAGTACTGGACAGGTTTTGGGAAGCTGAGTAATGTTAGAGAAGAGAAAAACCTTTTTAATATTATTTGGAAAGTCAACGTGGCAAATCCATTTTATTTTATAAAAATACAGTGCACTGTGAATCAGATATTAATATTTACTTTCTTGTTTTCCCATTAGTACTTTATTTCTTAAAACAAATACTCCTTTATATTACCTTAAAAATTTTTCAGTCACTACTGAGTTTTGATCAGGAAGTGAAAGAAAAAGATGTTTGCTTTTAAGAACTAAACCTGATTGTATTGGTTTTTTTTCACTTTGCCAGAAATACTTCATGTCAATCAATGCCTTGTAATAGATGTGTGTTGAATTTCTTCATTAAATATCATCTTTATGTAATATGAATAAGACCCTATGTTCTGGAATTTGTAATAACGTACGTAGGGAGTCCATATGAAAACACTTAGTTGGTGTTCTTTATTCTTGCCATATGACAAAACACTTTTTTCATTATTAAAAATGGAGAGTGATAACAAAATACAACAATCTGAAATCTTGCATGGGAGGACTGCAAGTAGCAAGGTAGCCTTTTCTTCCCCAGAAGCCTCATTTGCTTATGTGATTCATCTCCCTTTTCTGCTTTACCTGCCAGACCCATGTAGCTCTATTTCCTTTGCAGTTCATTACTTCTTAATTTGCAAAAAAGGTGGCTAATTTTAATTTCAGATGTTATCAGCAGAGTTGTGTTGTTTTTTTCAAGGAAGGAAGGAAGGTGTGAAACATATACATATATATATTAAGACAAGCTATAAACTTTACAGATTAAACATATTTTCTGCATCAACAGGACTTGTACATTTTAATGTCAATATCTATCATAAATCATCTTGACACAGCCTTAAAGAACAGCCTCTTGTATCTCCTGTTCTCTTAGGAGGGGGGAGAGAAGGGGGAGAAAAGGGAAAGGAAAAGTCTGGGGGAAAATCTTTGTTCTCTCACTGGCAAGTACTCTGTAGCAAAGCTGTCCCAGTGAAGCCTCTCTGTGCGATTGGGTACAGATTTAAGGAAGAGAAGGAACAGTTTGTTCTCTGCTGATTATATAAGAATACTCTTGACAGCATGTTGCTTCAGATTACAGCCTGTATCCCATGATTAGCATGGAAAAAAATAGGAAAACTAGAGTTATACCCAGATTTCTATTTCTTTACTATGCCTGTTTTTAAACCTGGAAACCTTGGGCTTAAGGTAATGAACGCTACTTTATTTTGGCCTGTAGCACTCTAGATGTCAGCTTTTATCACGAAACTTAAATGCTGTTTTCCTCAAGATAAATATATTTGCCAGTTTGATTCTTCTCTTTAAAATTTTCTGGAGGATTATCGTCTTTTCAAGTTCTCCGATGCCCACAGATATTTTTGTAGCATGTTTTTCTAATTTGCCTTTTGTCCCCTTGGATATTTAGAACTTCATTTCAAGGTTGAAAGCATTTTTGCAGTCTTTACTGATGTTTTTTTTGTGAAAAGACAGATTTCCTCTTTCATATGCACACTTAGAAATATTGTTCCAGGTAGATAATGAATGAAAAGGAATTATTCACTTTTCATTTCTCCCATTTATATGTTTTTAGTGCATTAGGAAATTGTAGACAGAAGAACGAAGGGTTACACTGCACTTTTAAAAATTGCGGCCTAGATCTCTTTCTCTGGAGCCTAACAGATATGTGTAGGCCCCCAGATTTTTGTATAGATCCTACCATGCTTACATACAATGTGCTGTAAAGAACAGCAGCTACTTTCAGTTCCTCAGTTGTGCTTACACTCTCATCTCTCAGAGGTGGAATGGATGGGGGCTACTGTGGTTGTACTTTCAAGGGGACAGGAACATTGGGTGTGCAGTGAGGGGGCACAGAAAAGGGAATAAAGCACTACAGATCAGTCAGGACACTGCAAAACTCCTAATCCTGCATATAGTGAAGATTATTGGGGTTTGAGGTCATCTTATGCTCTCTCTCCCCTCAAATGCTGCTGTGGATGATGGACAGTTCACTGGAAAGCTGGTCACATTTACAATACACTGGCAACTGAGAAACTTGAAAACAGGAGATAGCAACACTGTACTGTCTTCAGAAATCCTAGAAATTTGTTTTGGACAAATGTTTTATGAAGATCTTTCCATACCAGCCCCATTCACAAACCATTTGGTTCTTTAGCAGCAGTTTAGCTGTCACAATCTTCTTGGTAACTTTTCTGCACATGATCTTAGGTCATTAGTTTAGAATCTGGTGGTGCTTATGTATAGTTTTTATTATTTACTTTTTTACTTTAAGTCTCAATTTTGTTTTTATGACTTTTGTGATAATTTCAGGGGTACTTTTATTGGTATGTTATCACACTTTGAAGAATTTTCGACTAGGCTGTCTGGGATTTTCAGTATTAAATGCCTCATAACCACATGTATTTATTTTCTTAGCCTTAGCATATATATGACTCCAAGTTGTAATTAGTGACTCAGTGTTAAACTGTACCAACATGTCTATAAAACACAGCATATAGATATCTTGATGAAAGGAAATTGGGAGATGCTGCTTTTATAAACCTGAAAGCTGCAGAGCAGATGTGGAAGGAATTACTGCAAAGAATCTCAACTGGCATATAAAACAGAAGCTGAAGTTTATTTTGGTTTTATTATAAAAGAAAAAACATTTTACTAAAGTTCTGTTGTATTTAAGGTTACATAAAATTGTGTTGTTCAGAACTAGCTGTGAAACTATGTGCACTGATGCGACAATGGAACAAGGCACTTTTTTTTTGCTTTAAATATTTAGTACTAGAACTTTACAAGTGGATTGTAAAATACGTATTTTTAGAATTTACAGGAAATTTAATAATGTTCCTTTTTGGGGGAGAAGACTGTAATAGATATTGCAAAGTTAATATCCTTTTTTTAATTTCATGAGCAAAGAGCAAAATAGTGATTACCCGTTTTGCAGTCTGATTGTCTGGCTTCTTCCGTGGAAAGTCCTGGTCATAAATGCTCATTTCTCAAGAACTATTAACCACAAGCATTCCCTTGCTCTCATATTTTCAACACCCAATCAGTCAGCCTGACTTTGTAGAAAACGCTAGATTATTATTTACTTACCTCTTACATATTTCAGCAAAGCACTGAAGTGCTTACCGGGCTAAAACATGGGTGCTGTTACAGCGCTAAAAGATTTTACTCACTTTATTTTCCTTTTCAATTATCCTGTTAGTGTAATGCTGCATTGAAATTGCAGTGAATTACAGTACACAGTGAAAACGCTACAAGATTTTGAGTTACACTTTTTACATAGAGGGTACTTGGAATCTCCCAACATGAAATACTTTAAGAGAAAAATACTAACATACTGGGTAATTACATGTTTTCTAATGTGATTGCCCATTGTGTTGACACCCATATTCTTCAACTATTAAAAGAAAAACAAACAGTTAAAATATCTTATGGCTTTAACTGTTCTGGTTGGTTACCTAAACAAATTCTTGTGTTGGTTCTTGAATTTGGTCAAATGTATACTATGGCAGGTTGCCAGGAAAGGAACTGAATGGCGTTCAACCTGTAGATTGGTTGTTGTTTAAATGTGAGCATTAAAGACAATACAGATTTTATAATTTATTACATGAATAACTCATTATCTTGGCTGCTTGTTTAGAGGGATGACAGAGCACGGGCAAGTCAGGCAATTTGTTGCTTTGCAGATGAAGGGAATCCGTGAAGGCAGTGATAACTTGGTATTCAAACTAAAGACACAATCATGAACTACATTTTGGTGAATCTCCCTTGAAAATGTCAGTCAGGACAAATAAGAGAAATACTGTTCTAGAAATACTAGAAGAGAAATACTGTACTCGAAATACTGTTCAACAGGATTAATCAGGTGAACTTGAACAGTTAATGGCATTAAACAAAGACAAATACATATAATAATTTAGATCCGTCAGGCTTTACTGTTTAGATGCTCAGGACAATACTCCATTCTGGTTGGACCATGTAATTTTATGCAAGAAACAACATATTTTATCATTATAAATGTATTGAGGATTTTACTGTGTATTTGAGGAGCTTCAAATCTAAGACTATGTGAGGAAAGCAATAAAACAGGCTTCTCAATACATTTTCATCATGACTGTATAATTTGATGTGGAATGAAAGGCCTAGTTCCTTGCCACTTTAATATTGCTAATCTTTATGTATATTATTGACCCCTAAATTCTCATAGATTAATCAATTAATAGCTATGTATTTTCCATCCTCTGGGTTTTTGGTTTTTTTTTAGGGATAAGTAACAGAGAATTATGGTATAGTATTCAATTTTATTAAATTTATTAACTTTATTCAATTACTAATATTAATACTTAGACTTCCATTGTCCCTGAAGTGTAATATGAAATAAAAAAGAATTATTGCTCCAATGTTTTCAGGACCTGTATTCTAATGTAGTCTCTAACTTAAAAAACTGTCATAAAATAACGATATACTAAAAACATAGCTAAGTTATACAATGAGAATACAGTTAAGGCATAAAAGGCTTTCTTTGATCCATATCAGGAGCTACTTCACTGAAATATGAAATTTCTCAGACTACAATATTTGTAGCCAAAAAAAAGATAACACAATTATTCCATATTTATAATTAATGATCCTTAGCAGAAATGTTCTCTCCTAGAGATAATTGAAAAAAGTGTGTGAGCTTTTTTCAAGTTTACTGCAAAACTTTTTGTATCTCTTCCAAAGACTAATTGGGGCATGACTTTATTAATGATTTGAAAGTCAAACAGCTGATGTCAATTCCAAAGCTCGTTGTTTCAGCTTTTTTTTAACTGTTATTTTTTTAAATCTAGATACTTTATTTTTCTAATTGAAATGTCAGAAAGTCTTTGAGCAAGTTCATTAGACTTTCAGAATTGCCTCCATGACTGCTGATGGTTATAATAGTCAAGCAAAACTGACCTCACATCACATAAAGTAATATTAAGTTTGTAATTTAGTTACAAAGTTTCTGGAACATTTGGAGAATAGCAGACTTCATAAGAAAGCTCCAGTTCAGAGTTAATAATTTAAAAACAATTTCTGAAATTCAAGTAGTTTGTCTTACGCATGTATTAATTTATTTATTATTTTGAATCAGTATAGAAGTTGTACTGGTTGGGATTATTTATCTAGCAATCACAAACAGCCTCAAAATCAGGCTCTTAGTAAAATAATTGTCTTAAGTGAAACTGCCTTTCTGTAAGAACTGTTTTCATGGGGCAGAATCCCTTCATGACTGAAGTAGGGTTGTGCTTTACAGAGAGAGCTGAGATGCCCTGACAGAGCAGTCACCACCCTGCCTCCATGGGCTGTACTTCTGCAGAATGATAATTGGTTTATTGGAAGCGAGGAATGAATTGCAGATAAGGCCCGTGTGTTCCTTCACAAGAAAACTGTCTATCCATTAGCAAATCAATGAAAAGTTTGCTGTACTGAAACCAGAGTGCAGTTAAGAAAACATTCTCAGTCCTTACTTTCATGTGTTTCTAATTTTCTTTTAGAATTTCTGTTTGCATTTGTGCAGGCGTGCGTGCTTTTCTTTAGTCCTAGCTGAAGGGTGAGTTTTGGAGCAAAGCCCAAGGAAAAACCTTTTGGCTATTTTTTTAAAATCAAAAGCATATTTTAAGTGTTTTATGTAATTTGCTAAATAAATTGTTTGAAAATATTGCTCTATAATACCACAATTAAAAACAAAATATTCCTTTGTACATTATACTGCAGGGTTTAGGCAAGTGATACATAGTTCAGACCGAGTGCAGAAAAAAAAGCCAGGTATTCTTGAGTACTGATGCTACCACTGTAGTTACTTTTTTTTCCTGATGGGAAAATTGCCCAAGTAAACTCACATTGCTTTAGTTTCCCCATCTGTATAATGTGAATAATACTTACCATCTCATGGGAATGTGTGGAATTTAATATTTATGCATCACTTTGAAGTTAATCTCTAAATCAATTCTGTAACCCAAACTCCAAAATGCTTTGTTGGTAGAAGACTGTGAGACACATCAATATTTTCTGGAAGTCCTTTCTCTACCTATAAATACTTAATAATGTATTTTAGCTGGATGTGTTGTCTTTCTATATTTTCAAGCCTGATGGAGCAGTAGGGTACAATGTGATGACTAACCACGAGTTCTCGTGAGAACAGGGTAGACACTGATGTACAATGAGAGAGAAAACTGAAGCATTCTCAAGACACTCTCTGCTTGGCTGAGAATGTTAAAAAGAAACCATGACCCGTGAGTTAAGTCCAGCAAAAAAATACTTTTTTCATCTGTTTAATGCTGAGGTTGCCAGGCAGCTCATAATTCACTTCTGCAAAGCTCAGATGTGGGAGTCCCCAAGAGAAAGTGGAATTCTGGCTGCCTGCAGAGTTCTCCCACCTTGGGAACAAATTTGAGGAAAGGTCAGTGACTTTTTTGGGGGGGGAAGTCACTTCCATTATGTGTACAACCAGGGAGAGACATCCTGGGTAACAATCCTAACAGCAGCTTTCCAACTTGTCACCAAGGAAATGAGCTTCTTCCCAAGTAGGTCTGCTTGCAGCAACCTTATTAGATATATCTAGACACCATTATTTCATCATATTCAAATTTTTCTTATCCTGCAATGCTTGGTAGCAGGGATGCAATTTCTGAACTGTTAATTGCATAAATACATTTTAGGAAAAGAGCAGTCCTGCAGCTTTGTGATATTCATAATTTCTTCATTCCTACAGTATTCAGAGAAGCAAATGTCATCCCGGAGAAAATAAGCATCTAATTATTTTGTAGAGAGCACCTCTTACTGTTGTATCTGATGTGTAACTTTCACAGTGTTCAAAAATATTATTGTTATTAAATAATCATCCAGTGTCCTGGTAAAACAAGAAGTTTTCAATTTACAGGTGAGGAGCTGGATCTCAAGAATAAGATCCTTAATGCAACAAATTGCTCGAGCTTGTTATTGATCCCTGGTATGCTAAGTTGGTCCACTGTGCCTGACAACTGATGCCTTTTGGTGATTTCTACAAATTTTCCATTCAGTAAAGTGTAAGACTTTCTTTTCAGTACAGGATATCTTTTATTGCTGGAATTTTGGAAGTTGAAAAAAAGTGCAAACACATTGTAAAGGAAAAATTATATATCTTTTCCCCTGGAATAATGTGATAGCAAATTTCCTGCACTCTTTAAAACAAATGGAAAAGCAGAGAGAAACTGGAAAAAGCTTCCGTGGAAAGGTTGGTGTTGCCTGTGTGTTTGGAGAATAAATCATTATCACTATTGTAGAGCTGAAAACCCATTGCATGACTTGTTATGAAGCAACTGACACAAGTTGTAGTGTACACTAGAATATTATTAATTGAATGAATTTTTAGCCAATATTCAGGATTTAAATACATGAAAGTAGTGAAAAATACACAGATCACACAAAACGTGAGTTGGAAAAGATTCACTACTCAAATTTAAATTTTTTCAAAAGATTGTATTATGGTATTTTTTGGATACTATATGCAGTGAATGAAATCCAGGCCATGCTGGAGGCAAAGGGAATGTTAAATTTTCCGCAGAATCTGGATTTTATCCAGTAAGTACTGTATTTCAGTATGGAATGACCAACATTACGAGTTAATTACCTAAATTAGTTCAGACTGATCATGTCTCGTGTCTCCTAAACAATAAATTATTTAGATGGTATTCTGCTAAAAAGATCAAGGTGCTTTACTATAGTAGATGTATTTTCTTCTCTGTTCTAATAATCAGAATCTGTAACCCATGGAAAGACTCAGAATAGATAATAAATGTAAACCCAGGAAGTAATAAGTGAATAAATATATAACACACTATATCTGACCAAATTTCTTTAAAAAATCCAAATAACAACATAAAAACTGAAAATACATAACTTACCAGTGGGTAACCTCACTGGCTTTGGATATATTTGTTGAATAGACTATTTGCTAACAGACTTTCCCCACTATTATTACTATCTACAGGACATTAATACTCTTGTATTACGCTCACAAGATAATTACTGCAATGAGGTGATGAGTGTTTGCTCAGGTAACAAAGTAGAATACGTAGGGATAGATCTGATGTTTCAAGTGTTTCAAGTATAATGTAAATAGTATAATGTAAAATGGTACGACGGGTTCCTTGCTTTGAAAGAGAATGAAATAAATGAACTGTAAGTTTTATAGCTCCACACTGGGACACAATCTCCGCATACCTTCGTTATGAGAATCGGTGCACTTCACATAAAAACGTCCTAAACAAACCCCTGTTAGCTATAGCCAACTCTCGCCAGTTTAAGAATTAAGAATGATTCCTTTAAACTGGAAGTTTACGACGCTCTTCCTTCTTGTACTTCTTATGGAAAAAATCTCAGGCGAAGATGCACTGCTGCCTCCACCGAACCGCGTTGTCCCGCAGCGCCGACGGAAACCACGCCGCGTTCCCCTGCCCTCCCCAGGCTCCGCGCTGCCCCCGGAGATGCTGCCGGGGAGAGGCTGCGGTCCCCTTCCCTCCCCTCCCCGCCCCGTCCCGCTCCGGAGCGCGGCCGCGCTTCCCGCGCTCCGCTGCGCTCCCCGAGCCGCGCGCG